>JARLTB010000222.1:0-600000 GCA_030141615.1 Unio pictorum
CTTGGATTTTTTTAATACTTGGTTTATTCGCAGCGCACCATTGGATAGTACGTCCACCATACTTTCAAACCGGTTCCCACCCTTTTTTTCAGCATGACTTTTGATGAAAAACGGACTTTTGGGTTTTTCATCTTATGTATCACTTGGGCTTAGATAAAAGCGGTTAAAACCTTTTCCCCACTTGGATTTTTTTAATACTTGGTTTTATTCGCAGCGCACCATTGGATAGTACGTCACCATACTTTCAAACCGGTTCCCACCCTTTTTTTCAGCATGACTTTTGATGAAAAACGGACTTTTGGGTTTTCATCTTATGGATCACTTGGCTTAGATAAAAGCGGTTAAAACCCTTTTCCCCACTTGGATTTTTTTTAATACTTGTTTATTCGCAGCGCACCATTGGATAGTACGTCACCATACTTTCAAACCGGTTCCCACCCTTTTTTTCAGCATGACTTTTGATGAAAAACGGACTTTTGGGTTTTTTCATCTTATGGATCACTTGGGCTTAGATAAAAGCGGTTAAAACCCTTTCCCCACTTGGATTTTTTTAATACTTGGTTTATTTCGCAGCGCACCATTGGATAGTACGTCACCATACTTTCAAACCGGTTCCCACCCTTTTTTTCAGCATGACTTTTGATGAAAAACGGACTTTTGGGTTTTTCATCTTATGGATCACTTGGGCTTAGATAAAAGCGGTTAAACCCTTTTTCCCCACTTGGATTTTTTTAATACTTGGTTATTCGCAGCGCACCATTGGATAGTACGTCACCATACTTTCAAACCGGTGTTTCCCTACCCCTTTTTTTCAGCATGACTTTTGATGAAAAACGGACTTTTGGGTTTTTCATCTTATGGATCACTTGGGCTTAGATAAAAGCGGTTAAAACCCTTTTCCCCACTTGGATTTTTTTAATACTTGGTTTATTCGCAGCGCACTATTGGATGGTACGTCACCATACTTTCAAACCGGTTCCCACCCCTTTTTTTCAGCATGACTTTTGATGAAAAAACGGACTTTTGGGTTTTTCATCTTATGGATCACTTGTGCTTAGATAAAAGCGGTTAAAACCCTTTTCCCCACTTGGATTTTTTTTAATACTTGGTTTATTCGCAGCGCACCATTGGATAGTACGTCACCATACTTTCAAACTGGTTCCCACCCTTTTTTTCAGCATGACTTTGATGAAAAACGGACTTTGGGTTTTTCATCTTATGGATCACTTGGGCTTAGATAAAAGCGGTTAAAACCCTTTTCCCCACTTGGATTTTTTTAATACTTGGGTTTATTCGCAGCGCACCATTGGATAGTACGTCACCATACTTTCAAACCGGTTCCCACCCTTTTTTTCAGCATGACTTTTGATGAAAAACGGACTTTTGGGTTTTTCATCTTATGGATCACTTGGGCTTAGATAAAAGCGGTTAAAACCCTTTTCCCCACTTGGATTTTTTTAATACTTGGTTATTCGCAGCGCACCATTGGATAGTACGTCCACCATACTTTCAAACGGTTCCCACCCTTTTTTTCAGCATGACTTTTGATGAAAAACGGACTTTTGGGTTTTTCATCTTATGGATTCACTTGGGCTTAGATAAAAGCGGTTAAAACCCTTTTCCCCACTTGGATTTTTTAATACTTGGTTATTCGCAGCGCACCATTGGATAGTACGTCACCATACTTTCAAACCGGTTCCCACCCTTTTTTTCAGCATGACTTTTGATGAAAAACGGACTTTTGGGTTTTTCATCTTATGGATCACTTGGGCTTAGATAAAAGCGGTTAAAACCCTTTTCCCCACTTGGATTTTTTTAATACTTGGTTTATTCGCAGCGCACCATTGATAGTACGTCACATACTTTCAAACCGGTTCCCACCCTTTTTTCAGCATGACTTTTGATGAAAAACGGACTTTTGGGTTTTTCATCTTATGGATCACTTGGGCTTAGATAAAAGCGGTTAAAACCCTTTTCCCCACTTGGATTTTTTAATACTTGGTTTATTCGCAGCGCACCATTGGATAGTACGTCACCATACTTTCAAACCGGTTCCCCACCCTTTTTTTTCAGCGATGACTTTTGATGAAAAACGGACTTTTGGGTTTTTCATCTTATGGATCACTTGGGCTTAGATAAAAGCGGTTAAAACCCTTTTCCCCACTTGGATTTTTTTAATACTTGGTTTATTCGCAGCGCACCATTGGATAGTACGTCACCATACTTTCAAACCGGTTCCCACCCTTTTTTTCAGCATGACTTTGATGAAAAACGGACTTTTGGGTTTTTCATCTTATGGATCACTTGGGCTTAGATAAAGCGGTTAAACCCCTTTTCCCCACTTGGATTTTTTTAATACTTGGTTTATTCGCAGCGCACCATTGGATAGTACGTCACCATACTTTCAAACCGGTTCCCACCCTTTTTTTCAGCATGACTTTTGATGAAAAACGGACTTTTGGGTTTTTCATCTTATGGATCACTTGGGCTTAGATAAAAGCGGTTAAAACCCTTTTCCCCACTTGGATTTTTTTAATACTTGGTTTATTCGCAGCGCACCATTGGATAGTACGTCACCATACTTTCAAACCGGTTCCCACCCTTTTTTTCAGCATGACTTTTGATGAAAAACGGACTTTTGGGGTTTTCATCTTATGGATCACTTGGGCTTAGATAAAAGCGGTTAAAACCCTTTTCCCCACTTGGATTTTTTAATACTTGGTTTATTCGCAGCGCACCATTGGATAGTACGTCACCCATACTTTCAAACCGGTTCCCACCCCTTTTTTTCAGCATGACTTTTGATGAAAAACGGACTTTTGGGTTTTTCATCTTATGGATCACTTGGGCTTAGATAAAAAGCGGTTAAAACCCTTTTTCCCCACTTGGATTTTTTTAATACTTGGTTTATTCGCAGCGCACCATTGGATAGTACGTCACCATACTTTCAAACCGGTTCCCACCCTTTTTTTCAGCATGACTTTTGATGAAAAACGGACTTTTGGGTTTTTCATCTTATGGATCACTTGGGCTTAGATAAAAGCGGTTAAAACCCTTTTCCCCACTTGGATTTTTTTAATACTTGGTTTATTCGCAGCGCACCATTGGATAGTACGTCACCATACTTTCAAACCGGTTCCCACCCTTTTTTTTCAGCATGACTTTTGATGAAAAACGGACTTTTGGGTTTTTCATCTTATGGATCACTTGGGCTTAGATAAAAGCGGTTAAAACCCTTTTCCCCACTTGGATTTTTTTAATACTTGGTTTATTCGCAGCGCACCATTGGATAGTACGTCACCATACTTTCAAACCGGTTCCCCACCCTTTTTTTCAGCATGACTTTTGATGAAAAACGGACTTTTGGGTTTTTCATCTTATGGATCACTTGGGCTTAGATAAAAGCGGTTAAAACCCTTTTCCCCACTTGGATTTTTTTAATACTTGGTTTATTTCGCAGCGCACCATTGGATAGTACGTCACCATACTTTCAAACCGGTTCCCACCCTTTTTTTCAGCATGACTTTTGATGAAAAACGAACTTTTGGGTTTTTCATCTTATGTATCACTTGGGCTTAGATAAAAGCGGTTAAAACCCTTTTCCCCCACTTGGATTTTTTTAATACTTGGTTTATTCGCAGCGCACCATTGGATAGTACGTCACCATACTTTCAAACCGGTTCCCACCCTTTTTTTCAGCATGACTTTTGATGAAAAACGGACTTTTGGGTTTTTCATCTTATGGATCACTTGGGCTTAGATAAAAGCGGTTAAAACCCTTTTCCCCACTTGGATTTTTTTAATACTTGGTTTATTCGCAGGGCACCATTGGATAGTACGTCACCATACTTTCAAACCGGTTCCCACCCTTTTTTTCAGCATGACTTTTGATGAAAAACGGACTTTTGGGTTTTTCATCTTATGGATCACTTGGGCTTAGATAAAAGCGGTTAAAACCCTTTTCCCCACTTGGATTTTTTTAATACTTGGTTTATTCGCAGCGCACCATTGGATAGTACGTCACCATACTTTCAAACCGGTTCCCACCCTTTTTTTCAGCATGACTTTTGATGAAAAACGGACTTTTGGGTTTTTCATGTTATGGATCAGATGGGCTTAGATAAAAGCGGTCGGAACCCTTTTTCCCGCTTGGATTTTTTTAATACTTGGTTTATTCGCTGCGCACCATTGGATAGTACGTCACCATACTCTAAAACCGGTTCCCACCATTTTTTTCAGCATGACTTTTGATGAAAAACGGACATTTCGGTTTTTCATCTTATTTATCAGTTGGGCTTAGATAAAAGCGGTTAAAACCCTTTCTCCTGCTTGGATTTTTTTAATACTTGGTTTATTCGCTGCGCACCATTAGATAGTACGTCACCATACTTTAAAACCGGTTCCCACCATTTTTTTCAGCATGACTTTTGATGAAAAACGGACTTTTGGGTTTTTCATGTTATGGATCAGTTGGGCTTAGATAAATGCGGTTAAAACCCTTTTTCCCGCTTGGATTTTTTTAATACTTGGTTTATTCGCAGCGCACCATTGGATAGTACGTAACCATACTTTAAAACCGGTTCCCACCATTTTTTTCAGCATGACTTTTGATGAAAAACGGACTTTTGGGTTTTTCATGTTATGGATCAGTTGGGCTTAGATAAAAGCGGTTAAAACCCTTTTTCCCGCTTGGATTTTTTTAATACTTGGTTTATTCGCTACGCACCATTGGATAGTACGTCACCATACTTTAAAACCGGTTCCCACCATTTTTTTCAGCATGACTTTTGATGAAAAACGGACTTTTGGGTTTTTCATGTTATGGATCAGTTGGGCTTAGATTAAAAGCGGTTGGAACCCTTTTTCCCACTTGGATTTTTTTAATACTTGGTTTATTCGCTGCGCACCATTGGATAGTACGTCACCATACTTTAAAACCGGTTCCCACCATTTTTCTCAGCATGACTTTTGATGAAAAACGGACATTTGGGTTTTTCATCTTATGGATAAGATGGGCTTAGATAAAAGCGGTTAAAACCCTTTCTCCCGCTTGGATTTTTTTAATACTTGGTTTATTCGCTGCGCACCATTGGATAGTATATCACCATACTTTAAAACCGGTTCCCACCATTTTTTTCAGCATGACTTTTGATGAAAAACGGACTTTTGGGTTTTTCATGTTATGGATCAGTTGGGATTAGATAAAAGCGGTTGGAACCCTTTTTCCCGCTTGGATTTTTTTAATACTTGGTTTATTCGCTGCGCACCGTGCAACAGTACGTCACCATACTTTAAAACCGGTTCCCACCATTTTTTTTAGCATGACTTTTGATGAAAAATTGACTTTTTTGTTTTTCATGTTATGGATCAGTTGGGCTTAGATAAAAGCTGTTGAAACCCTTTACCCCGCTTGGATTTTTTTAATACTTGGTTTATTCGCTGCGAACCGTGTAACAGTACGTCACCATACTTTAAAACCGGTTCCCACCATTTTTTTCAGCATGACTTTTGATGAAAAACGGACTTTTTTGTTTATCATGTTATGGATCAGTTGGGATTAGATAAAAGCGGTTGGAACCCTTTTTCCCGCTTGGATTTTTTTAATACTTGGTTTATTCGCTGCGCACCGTGCAACAGTACGTCACCATACTTTAAAACCGGTTCCCACCCTTTTTTTCAGCATGACTTTTGATGAAAAACTGACTTTTTTGTTTTTCATGTTATGGATCAGTTGGGCTTAGATAAAAGCGGTTGGAACCCTTTTTCCCGCTTGGATTTTTTTAATACTTGGTTTATTCGCTGCGCACCGTGTAACAGTACGTAACCATACTTTAAAACCGGTTCCCACCCTTTTTTTCAGCATGACTTTTGATGAAAAACGGACTTTTTTGTTTTTCATGTTATGGATCAGTTGGGATTAGATAAAAGCGGTTGGAACCCTTTTTCCCGCATGGATTTTTTTAATACTTGGTTTATTCGCTGCGCACCGTGTAACAGTACGTCACCATACTTTAAAACCGGTTCCCACCATTTTTTCAGCATGACTTTTGATGAAAAACGGACTTTTTTGTTTTTCATGTTAAGGATCAGTTGGGCTTAGATAAAAGCGGTTGGAACCCTTTTTCCCGCTTGGATTTTTTTAATGCTTGGTTTATTCGCTGCGCACCGTGTAACAGTACGTCACCATACTTTAAAACCGGTTCCCACCATTTTTTTCAGCATGACTTTTGATGAAAACCGGACTTTTATGTTTTTCATGTTATGGATCAGTTGGGCTTAGATAAAAGCGGTTGGAACCCTTTTTCCCGCTTGGATTTTTTTAATACTTGGTTTATTCGCTGCGCACTGTGTAACAGTACGTCACCATACTTTAAAACCGGTTCCCACCATTTTTTTCAGCATGACTTTTGATGAAAATCGGACTTTTATGTTTTTCATGTTATGGATCAGTTGGGCTTAGATAAAAGCGGTTGGAACCATTTTTCCCGCTTGGATTTTTTTAATACTTGGTTTATTCGCTGCGCACCGTGTAACAGTACGTCACCATACTTTAAAACCGGTTCCCACCATTTTTTCAGCATGACTTTTGATGAAAAACGGACTTTTTTGTTTTTCATGTTATGGATCAGTTGGGCTTAGATAAAAGCGGTTGGAACCCTTTTTCCCGCTTGGATTTTTTTAATACTTGGTTTATTCGCTGCGCACCGTGTAACAGTACGTCACCATACTTTAAAACCGGTTCCCACCATTTTTTTCAGCATGACTTTTGATGAAAAACGGACTTTTTTATTTATCATGTTATGGATCAGCTGGGCTTAAATAAAAGCGGATGGAACCCTTTTTCCCGCTTGGATTTTTTTAATACTTGGTTTATTCGCTGCGCACCGTGCAACAGTACGTCACCATACTTTAAAACCGGTTCCCACCATTTTTTTCAGCATGACTTTTGATGAAAAACGGACTTTTTTCTTTTTCATGTTATGGATCAGTTGGTCTTAGATAAAAGCGGTTGGAACCCTTTTTCCCGCTTGGATTTTTTTAATTCTTGGTTTATTCGCTGCGCACCGTGTAACAGTACGTCACCATACTTTAAAACCGGTTCCCACCATTTTTTTCAGCATGACTTTTGATGAAAAACGGACTTTTTTGTTTTTCATGTTATGGATCACTTGGGCTTAGATAAAAGCGGTTGGAACCCTTTTTCCCGCTTGGATTTTTTTAATACTTGGTTTATTCGCTGCGCACCGTGTAACAGTACGTCACCATACTTTAAAACCGGTTCGCACCATTTTTTTCAGCATGACTTTTGATGAAAAACGGACTTTTTTGTTTTTAATGTTATGGATCAGTTGGGCTTAGATAAAAGCGGTTGGAACCCTTTTTCCCGCTTGGATTTTTTTAATACTTGGTTTATTCGCTGCGCACCGTGTATCAGTACGTCACCATACTTTAAAACCGGTTCCCACCATTTTTTTCAGCATGACTTTTGATGAAAAACGGACTTTTTTGTTTATCATGTTATGGATCAGTTGGGCTTAGATAAAAGCGGTTGGAACCCTTTATCCCGCTTGGATTTTTTTAATACTTGGTTTATTCGCTGCGCACCGTGCAACAGTACGTCACCATACTTTAAAACCGGTTCCCACCCTTTTTTTCAGCATGACTTTTGATGAAAAACTGACTTTTTTGTTTTTCATGTTATGGATCAGTTGGGCTTATATAAAAGCGGTTGGAACCCTTTTTCCCGCTTGGATTTTTTTAATACTTGGTTTATTCGCTGCGCACCGTGTAACAGTACGTAACCATACTTTAAAACCGGTTCCCACCCTTTTTTTCAGCATGACTTTTGATGAAAAACGGACTTTTTTGTTTTTCATGTTATGGATCAGTTGGGCTTAGATAAAAGCGGTTGGAACCCTTTTTCCAGCTTGGATTTTTTTAATACTTGGTTTATTCGCTGCGCACCGTGTAACAGTACGTGACCATACTTTAAAACCGGTTCCCACCATTTTTTCAGCATGACTTTTGATGAAAAACGGACTTTTTTGTTTTTCATGTTATGGATCAGTTGGGCTTAGATAAAAGCGGTTGGAACCCTTTTTCCCGCTTGGATTTTTTTAATGCTTGGTTTATTCGCTGCGCACCGTGTAACAGTACGTCACCATACTTTCAAACCGGTTCCCACCATTTTTTTCAGCATGACTTTTGATGAAAACCGGACTTTTATGTTTTTCATGTTATGGATCAGTTGGGCTTAGATAAAAGCCGTTGGAACCATTTTTCCCGCTTGGATTTTTTTAATACTTGGTTTATTCGCTGCGCACTGTGTAACAGTACGTCACCATACTTTAAAACCGGTTCGCACCATTTTTTTCAGCATGACTTTTGATGAAAAACGGACTTTTTAGTTTATCATGTTATGGATCAGTTGGGCTTAGATAAAAGCGGTTGGAACCCTTTTTCCCGCTTAGATTTTTTTAATACTTGTTTTATTCGCTGCGCACCGTGTAACAGTACGTCACCATACTTTAAAACCGGTTCCCACCATTTTTTTCAGCATGACTTTTGATGAAAAACGGACTTTTTTGTTTATCATGTTATGGATCAGTTGGGCTTAGATAAAAGCGGTTGGAACCATTTTTCCCTCTTGGATTTTTTTAATACTTGGTTTATTCGCTGCGCACCGTGTAACAGTACGTCACCATACTTTAAAACCGGTTCCCACCATTTTTTCAGCATGACTTTTGATGAAAAACGGACTTTCTTGTTTTTCATGTTATGTATCAGTTGGGCTTAGATAAAAGCGGTTGGAACCCTTTTTCCCGCTTCGATTTTTTTAATACTTGGTTTATTCGCTGCGCACCGTGTAACAGTACGTCACCATACTTTAAAACCGGTTCGCACCATTTTTTTCAGCATGACTTTTGATGAAAAACGGACTATTTTGTTTTTAATGTTATGGATCAGTTGGGCTTAGATAAAAGCGGTTGGAACCCTTTTTCCCGCTTGGATTTTTTTAATACTTGGTTTATTCGCTGCGCACCGTGTAACAGTACGTCACCATACTTTAAAACCGGTTCCCACCATTTTTTTCAGCATGACTTTTGATGAAAAACGGACTTTTTTGTTTATCATGTTATGTATCAGTTGGGCTTAGATAAAAGCGGTTGGAACCCTTTTTCCCGCTTGGATTTTTTTAATACTTGGTTTATTCGCTGCGCACCGTGCAACAGTACGTCACCATACTTTAAAACCGGTTCCCACCATTTTTTTTAGCATGACTTTTGATGAAAAATTGACTTTTTTGTTTTTCATGTTATGGATCAGTTGGGCTTAGATAAAAGCGGTTGGAACCCTTTTTCCCGCTTGGATTTTTTTAATACTTGGTTTATTCGCTGCGCACCGTGTAACAGTACGTCACCATACTTTAAAACCGGTTCCCACCATTTTTTTCAGCATGACTTTTGATGAAAAACAGACTTTTTTGTTTTTCAAACTGGTTCCAACCGGTTCAGACCACTTGGTACTACTTGTTACTACTTCAAAACCGGTTTGAACCGGTTTACTCCTAATCCATTGGAGGAGAAAGGGAATTTTTTTTATATAGTTTCGGTTAGGAGAAACCGGTTTAAACCGGTTCTAACCGGTTCCAACCGGTTCAAACTGGTTCCAACCGGTTCAGACCACTTGGTACTACTTATTACTACTTCAAAAGCGGTTAGAACCGGTTTACTCCTAATACATTGTAGGATAAAGAGACTTTTTTTATATAGTTTCGGTTGGGAAAACCGGATTAAACCGGTTCTAATCGGTTCCAACCGGTTAAAACTGGTTCCAACCGGTTCAGACCACTTGGTACTACTTGTTACTACTTCAAAACCGGTTAGAACCGGTTTACTCCTAATACATTGAAGGAAAAAGGGACTTTTTATATAGTTTCGGTTAGGAAAAACCGGATTAAACCGGTTCTAACCGGTTCCAACCGGTTCAAACTGGTTCCAACCAGTTCAGAGCACTTGGTACTACTTCAAAACCGGTTAGAACCGGTTTACTTCTAATACATTGGAGGAAAAAGGTACTTTTTTTATATAGTTACGGTTTGGAAAAACCAATCTAAACCGGTTCTAACCGGTTCCAACCGGTTTAAACTTGTTCCAACCGGTTCAGACCACTTGGTACTACTTGTTACTACTTCAAAACCGGTTAGAACCCGTTTACTCCTAATAAATTGGAGGAAAAAGGGACTGTATTATATTGTTTCGGTTAGGAAAAACCGGTTTAAACCGGTTCTAACCGGTTCCAACCGGTTCAAACTGGTTCCAACCGGTTCAGACCACTTGCTACTACTTGTTACTGCATCAAAACCGGTTAGAACCGGTTTACTCCTAATACATTGGAGGAAAACGGGACTTTTTTTATATAGTTTCGGTTAGGAAAAACCGGTTTAATCCGGTTATAACCGGTACCAACCGGTTCAAACTGGTTCCAACCGGTTCAGACTACTTGGTACTACTTGTTACTACTTCAAAACCGGTTAGAACCCGTTTACTCCTAATACATTGAAGGAAAAAGGGACTTTTTTATTTAGTTTCGGTTAGGAAAAACCGGTTTAAACCGGTTCTTACCGGTTCCAACTGGTTCCAACCGGTTTACACCACTTGGTACTACTTGTTACTACTTCAAAACCGGTTAGAACCGGTTTACTCCTAATACATTGGAGGAAAAAGAGACTATTTTTATATAGTTTCGGTTAGGAAAAACCGGTTTTAATCGGTTCTAACCGGTTGCAACCGGTTCAAACTGGTTCCAACCGGTTCAGACCACTTGGTACTACTTGTTACTACTTCAAAACCGGTTAGAACCGATTTACTCCTAATACATTGGAGGTAAAAGGGACTTTTTACATAGTTTCGGTTAGGAAAAACCGGTTTGAACCGGTTCTAACCGGTTCCAACCGGTTCAAACTGGTTCCAACCGGTTCAGACCACTTGTTACTACTTGTTACTACTTCAAAACCAGTTAGAACAGGTTTACTCCTAGTACATTTGAGGAAAAATGACTTTTTTATATAGTTACCGTTAGGAAAAACCGGTTTAGACCGGTTCTAACCGGTTCCAACCGGTTCAAACTGGTTCAAACCGGTTCAGACCACTTGGTACTACTTCTTACTACTTCAAAACCGGTTAGAACCGGTTTACTCCTAATACATTGGAGGAAAAAGGTACTTTTTGTATATAGTTTCGGTTAGGAAAAACCAATCTAAACCGGTTCTAACCGGTTCCAACCGGTTCAAACTGGTTCCAACCGGTTCAGACCACTTGGTACTACTTGTTACTACTTCAAAACCGGTTAGAACCGGTTTACTCCTAATACATTGGAGGAAAAAGGGACTTTTTTTTATATAGTTTCGGTTATGAAAAACCGGTTTAAACCGCTTCTAACCGGTTCAAACCGGTTCAAACTGATTCCAACCGGTTCAGACAACTTGGTACTACTTGTTACTACTTCAAAACCGGTATGAACCCGTTTACTCCTAATACATTGCAGGATAAAGGGACTTTTTTTTATATAGTTTCGGTTAGGAAAAACCGGTTTAAACCGGTTCTAACCGGTTCCAACCGGTTCAAACTGGTTCCAACCGGTTCAGACCAATTGGTACTACTTGTTACTAGTTCAAAACCGGTTAGAACCGGTTTACTCCTAATACATTGGAGGAAAAAGGGACTTTTTTTATATAGTTTCGGTTAGGAACAACCGGTTAACCGGTTCTAACCGGTTCCAACCGGTTGAAAAAAGTTTTGAAGCAGGTGCATCGAGACACTGGCATCTCAAGTAAGGCTATGTCTATAATGAACTGTCATATACCAGTCATATATAATGAACACGCGATATGACTGGATATAAATTGTGTCTAAAACACAACTTGAAGCATGTTTGATATTTAAATAACTTAACGGATCATTCTTACCTCTCTTAAGAGGATATAAGTCACCAAGCTAATTGGTTTCTGATTGAAGCCAAAGTGACATAATTTGATAGACTCTGTTTTTCTTCAACGCTGCCTTGCTGCTTTGACGTGACGTGACATGTTAATCAACACTAAACCTGACTCAATCATGTATTAAACCGTTTCAGAAATAATATAAATGTATTACCTAATAGCGACTAAACGCATTCAAGTCGCATAGACATTTAGTTAAAATGAAATCGATAGGGACCTACAATTATGCACAGTATTTACTAGAAATATTGGAATGATTAGGTGATAGGAAAAATGAAGGATTTGACTCAATTGGACAGGTCGCTAACACAATATTGCTTATTTTCTATCCAATAGTACAACTGAAGAAGCGAGATTGTTTCAAAAAGACCTGGCGGTTCAAGCCGGAAAGTGTGGAAATACAAGAGTCAATGCCAGTTCTGAAGGTTCTTGATAGCACAGCTGTGCCTCTCGAATTTTAACCACAGTAATTAACACGCGATATGACTGGACGTTAACAATTTTGATTTCAATCCCTTTTGATTTCGATCGTGGCTGATTTTTTTGCACGTCATTCTATGATTGACATAAGAAGGAGCAGCAGAGAGGGTGAACCTCACAACTTTCCGAGCGTCGATTCGGAAATCTGAGGCTTTCACCAAATAGTAAAAAAAATAGCGTCTATTCGATAAAATAAGATTTCCTTATATACGCCAACGTCCTTGTCATTCACCCTCTCTGCTGCTAGAACTTTCAGTTCTGGGTTAATAATTCTTTTACGAGTTCAACCAAATATTTGATCGAGTCCTTAGGACGAAAATCCTTTGTTGAAAATCGAAGATTTTTAGGATTTCACAAACAAACTAATCGCTAACACCTCTTCTTGTAAATCAATCAGATTATTTGACTGGTCGGTGAGTTTGAAATTAATTCTCGTTAACGAATTATTATGGCATCGCATGTAGACAGGATTAATTGGGTTCTCAATAATTAGGAATCCTGGAGGAGCTGTTGGTGCAAACGAATAAAGAATATATCCCTGCTGAGCTTGATTTGATTGTTCTAGATTAATTTGATAGCTTCCTTCAATTGCATCACATACTAAATTGAGCGCAATCACCGATGAAATATTCACGTTGAACGGAGCGATATGCCTACCGCCACCATCTGGATCATTATTATACCTGAAGAGGACAGATGAATCTTGTTTTTGTAGCGCCTTGATATCGGTTTTAACAATTCTTGCTAGTTCATCAGCTTTGTACCCGGGAAACTTGAAATTACGCAGATTGTCCTCTGTGATATTGTAATCGGTTAGGAATCGTTGTTTATTGTCGCTGTTGTCATTAATTATTGTTTGAATAATTAGTTCATAGATATATTCCATATCAGATATAAGTTGATTTATTATTTCAACGTGTTTTTGCGATTTTGTTTTCCGTAGTTGTTCTAGTTGTGTGTCATATAATTGTTTAATTTCATTAAAATAACCACGGACGTCAGTTAGCGTAAATGAAATAGTAACAGATGAGTCGGCTGTTCTTTTAATGATAAAATCCCATTGCAATGTGTCTTTGTTGGTAAATATAAATCTATCGGCGATTCTTCCCTTTCTTATATCAGATAAATTATCTCGATAACTGGGATTGATTTCATGATATGATTGTACGTCCGTGGTTAAGTCGGCGGTGGAATTTTCCGGTGGTTTTTCAGGCCATCCTAACACTGTTCTTAACGAGCTGTTATAGATATCTACAATGTATCCCTCTGTGCTTATTTCGATCGACGACGAGAGCGTCGGTTGATGAAGATTAATAGCTATTTTTTATTCTTTTCCAGTGATTGATTTTATTCTACGCTGAATTTCAGCATTGATTTGCTTAATTTGGTACGACCCAGTTGGTAATGAAACAGTTTCCCACTCTGGAGTACCATCGGGTTTATTCTTATACGAGAACACCAGTGCGTTATTGGGTTGCTGACTACCAAATGCAACCGATCTGATATTAGGCCAGCTATGATATACTTGTAATTTTGCCAGCGCGATCTCGCGCACTGGAATCGGAGAAGGGAAGTTCACACTAAATTCAGGGTTCGTTGATGTTATTGATATCATGCTTGTTTGTACTGGGTTCGTGTTCTCCACTACTCGTTGAAGTAATTCCATCGGTGTTGTCATTGTTATTATACTCATGATTTATTTCTAATTTTGGTATCGAGGAATCATAAATACTGACCATTACTGAGAACTCACAATTTGGTATGGTTGAGGTTATTGAGATCATTCTGGTTTTTGGGTTTGTGTTTTCCAATTCCATCGGTGTTGTCATTGTTATTATATTCATGTTGTTGCTCTAATTTTGATATCGCTGAATCAAAAATACTGACCATCGCTGAGAATTCACTATCTGATATAATTGTATTATCGAGTGACGATGATATCATCAATGATAATTGCGAATATGCGGTTGATGCAATATGAAATTGAAGTAAGTAATTCTGCAGTTTACTCTGGCTGCATGATGATATCTTTTTTGCTATCCCGGTTGATATACCCCCGATTGTAGCCACCGCAGAAATGCAAATTGGAACTACGACCGGGGCAATCATTATAACCGATGCAAGTATTATTCCGGCGCCAGTGAGAACGCTTGACACCGAGTACATAATAACATCAATTGCGGTGATTCTTCGTCGGTATTTTTTTATTTTTATTTGATACTCCTCGGCGAGGGTTTTGAGTCTATTCTGAAATTCTCTGACCTGATCATAGCGACATTGCGTTGATGAAATCATTGTTATTTTAAAAACACTAGTGTTTTCAATTATTTGCCATCTTCCGGGTAGTGGATCAGGGGGTAGTTTACTTCACATATAAATTCTATACACCATGTTATTTCTTTTCTAATGATGTTATCAACCGCGACAATCTCAAATTCTTCTCCACCCACGATAATTACTGTCGCGGTGCCACCAAAGTAGGTTTTACCTTTCACGATGATATCAAATTGATTGTTAGAGATTAATGTCATCCTGTAGATACCATGGGGCCACCCCTCGATATTGACTTTCAATTTAGCATTAGAGTTTTTTATCCAATCAAAGGTCCCATGCTTTACCCTTTCAGATTTTTCTTTTAGTTTAAGAATATCGTCGTAAACGTCGAGATAGGTTTTTTTGATTTCGGTATCTTTCATTATCTTTCCATCGTGGCGTTTAAAAAATGAAACCAAAAGGAGGTGAAGTTTCAAACCTTCTCGGAATAGATAATCCCCTTCGAGCTGAGAATATGTCGTAGTGATATTGTAACTTTTAGAACCCTCAAAGAAATTTTTAGCCATTTCACTGGTGGGTTTTTGTTCGTCAATAGCGCTTTTAATTTCAGCGAGGGTCGGGCCTGTCAACGATGTGGTTTCAGACACAGGTGTTCTCCCAAGAAATTTATCAACGATGGTATTAAGTGTTGTTTGTCTCACCATAAACATATTAATATCTTTGAGAGTCATTGTAGATGTAGCTGGGACACCAAAGAAACTATTAGCGATGTAGGCATTGTGAGTATGCTTGCCGATAAACTCGCTAATTTCAGCGAGAGTCATGCCAGCCACAAGTTGGGTTCCAAAAAACTTAACAACTACGTCGTTAGTGGGTTTTTGATCTTCTTTTACTTTAAAAATCTCGAGATAATTTGCCTTGATTTCTGAAGCAGTCATCATCCTTCCAGCTTCCTTGTTAGCGAAGAATGAATTCAACAAGTCTTTAATTTCAGCGAGAGTCATGCCAACCACAAGCGGGGTTCCAAAGAATTTATGTACGACATTTTTGCGAAAATTATTATAACCTCGTATAAGATCATTCAGCTCACGTTCGTTGGTAGCAATCGCGTCGGTGATCGTAGACACAAGTGCGCCTGGTTTAAGTCGTCCACCGCTGGAATAAAGCGCAATAGAGTTTTCAGCGGCATCGCCCTGCCGTATCAAAATGTCATTCACGGATATATTACTGCTTTTCAATTTACCCTGTTTGTCTTGAAATACAACTATTTCGTTCGGGTCAACATTTACTAAATTTAACGTCTCAGCGATTTCATCTTCAATTATTTTTTTTACATCCTCGATAGAACCCGCAGATGTTTCCGCGGTGGGTTCCGACATTGACAGAGATTGTCCCCAAATATCAATCATTATTGTTAGCGTAACTTGTGTTTTCAATTTATTGATCCTTGTAATTTCCCACTCGTGTATTCGTTTACAACAACATGAGGTGGTTTCCACGGAGATCCAAAGGATTTTAATGAAATCTCTGCGAGGACATTTAATACTTCACGGCCGCATATCGGTGGATCATTTAATTGTTGTGTTGGCAGCGTGGAATAAAAAATCGGAAACTTTTTGAGTTTCATCGAAGAATTTATATACCGCATAAACTCGCTTGGTGGAGCTAACCCATATGAATCGAAATAGACAATCCCACGTGGATCAATCGCGTATGCAACCCAGTGAGTTCCCGATCCGCTGCTGTTATCAAGATTGATAATACCGGTTTCAACGTTATTTGGTTTTCTTGGTAACTGATCTCTCATAAAAACCCCTCTGAAGTTTTTTATCGCTAGTTTTTTAGTAGCATCAATTAAATCAAAATTGGACATGGGAACCATAGGTTCGGAAATCGACGATTTTTCAATTAATAAACCGTTCCTGGTATTCTTCTTAGACCCGATCCGTTCACGGATTTCCCGCTGTACCATGAATACGGGGTTCCTGGTAGGTACAACCCCTTTCCCTTTTTTTTATATCCTTTCCCAGTTGCCTTTTTCAACGCCATCCCTGCCGCGGTACCAACGGCTCCCAACGCTGCCGCTTTCGCCACCGCTGGGGCAGCCGCTGCAATCAATGCTGGTATTGCGGCTAACAATGGAAATATACCACCTGATTTTATCATGTTCGCGACTGCGGCTTTTGAAAATTCTATTTGAACTCCTCGCTTATTTTTCATTGCATCATTGAAATGTTTTATTTGACGATCCGTTAATGATATTTTATGTGTACCGCCGGACATCTGCGCTGGTTTTAACGTTATTGTGGTTCCACATTCTTTAGCGGATTTTGATTTTAATTTCTTGACCTGACCATCAGTCAGCTTGACACTAACAACACTATATGTCATTTTATTGTAAAACACATTTATGCTTTCAATTGATCTAATTGTGAAAATCGTTTACGATTTCAATCATAGATTTTCCACTGGTGCATCAACGAGTCTCATTCGTCCGCCAGCCCCTTCTAACAACATTGATTTGTCGCTGAGAATAACAGCAACCGCTCTATAATCAACACCACCAGGATCTATACGAGCCCTAAAATGTATGTCAACAACGGATTGCCTTGTTAAATCAAGATGTTCCAGTGAAAAGTAATAAATTGGATACAAGTTCTTAAAATCGAGTTGCGATATTTGCAAACCGGTATCAACATTTTGATCACGACCCATATATGACAGCATCCGATGATACACACGTGCTATTTGGTTGTTTCCGTAATTAAGCTGTATATCCTCAGATGGTTCTTGTTGTCCGTTTATTCTCAGTGAAACCTCACTTACCCCTAACCGATCAAATATCATATGACTGCGTTCTTGGGAACCTAATCGATTCCGATTCTGCAGCGCTATAAATATATGACGTGGAGCTGAAACGCCTTGTTTTGATGCCAGGTGCCATGTAAATGTACCATTAACATTATCCTCTTTAGCATCAGTCGTTGTTGTTAGCCAACTTAGCAATGATTTACCACCGGTTTCCATAAATGAGAGTAGTCGCTCTTCTGTGGTAATTGATGGGGTCATTACTGGCATCCATAATACTATTTTACTCAAAACAACTTTACCTTCATCGGCACCAGTACGCCAAATTGCATCATTGTCATTGCCTTTTCGCACTAACGCGATTGTGTGTTTGGCTCCATAGATGACTTTTCTTACATTTCTGCAGAATCCAAATATATGATGGAGTGGAATCGCACATGAAAAATATCGCTGCTGTTCTTGCAATGCTAATTTTCGTGTTGCAAATCCTAAATTGAAATTACCATTAACGCCTCCAAGAATATCAAACGCAGCTCCGGGTCTAGCTCGACGTTCTGGATTAGTTGCTTCTCGTTGATTATCAACTGAAGTGTCTTGCGGTGTTAACACTTTAATGTATTGAAGGTGGTCAGCTTTATCAGAGGTATCCTTTGCAAACATCATAGATGGACCAGCCGATCTTGTATAATCATCGGAATATCTTGCTAGCCCGATTATTGTTGTTGCAACATCAACTTCACGGTCTATTGATTCAATTTCTTTTCCATCAATGAGATATCTTGCACTTTCAAATAACGCCATCATACCATTGTTGACGAAACCAACTCGGATATTTGAATCATTTGCATATGGGGTATCGGCTGCAACATTTGTTACAAGTTTTCCTTCTACTTCAATAAATGCTTCACATGGCAAAAAGTATTTACTGGTATCTTGAACTTGAAGTTCAATTCGCGATCGTAGGTCGGGTTGTATTGCATGATAGGAATAGTATTGATAATCGCGGACGGAATCATCCTTGCGCACTGGGGCTTCCATATCTAACGCGGGATCAGCTGTTCGTTTAAACATTTATAACATTACTAGCGTTTTCAATTGGTGAATTGCAAAGCAATTTCATCTTTATAATCATCGTCGTTGAAAATTCTTCGAATTTCTTTTTTGTTTCAAACCACTTCCTGCTATCGCGTTCATGATAGCGCTATCTGTTACCGGTGGTGACGAAGTCAATTGCGCTAGTTTTTCTTCCACTGCGTTATTTATTGCTTTGCTGATTTTTGCAGGCATCACTGTAGTTGATGGCAGCACCACTGACGAAGTCATTCCTGGTTTCTTTCGTACCAATGATGCTATTTTATCTTTCGCGGCAGAAAATGCCTTTCCTGCAAGATTTCCAACGAAATTGATTCCCTTATCACGAATAGCATCAATGGCTTTCATTGATAATTGTTTAGCTAACGGCGCTACCTTGGGAGCCATTCTTGTAAATAACCCCGCAATGGTATTGCCGAAACCATCTCCGTAATATGCTCTATAAACAGGCAATCGTGAGTTCACCACGTAGACGCTTACTGGTTTATCATGGCTGTAGTGTATAATCATCTTGTTATAAAACTAGTAGTTTTTCAATTAGTGATTAATCGCTTACATCCATTGGATTTTCATCATCAATGACGTTGTCATCGTTGTGATTTTCAACTAATTCAGCAATAAGTTCTCGATATACATCAATGTCCATGATACCGCCGGCAAATAATCGTCTACAGATATCAGCTGCTTCATTAATTACTTCCGGTGAGTTATTTCCGGCTCGTTTCCCTCCGATGAGAACCTCTAACCTTGATATATCACTTAGAATGTTACCAGGGCATGTCACGGTAGAGTCAAAGACTCCAGCGTTGAAATCCTTTAGATTTCCAATCGAATATCCTTTTCCGCTTGTTTCCTCAGTTGTACCAGTTGCGCCCTGACTATCATCAAGTAATTGCCTTTGTCGGCCTCGACTTTGTTTTTCTCGTTCTTGTTGTTTTTGTATACCATAACTATCAACTCCTACTTTAAAAGATCTATACTCGATTGAATCCTTTTTTAAATTACCAGAAATCCCCTTATTCGTTTTATACAACCAATTAACCCATTCATCTCGGCTTATTCTACTGTTTTTATACTCGTCTTTTAAAAAGTCCTTTCTAGAATGAAAGCTTTGGGCGGCGAAATCACCAAAAATCTTATAATCTTCGATTTTTATTAATTGAGGTCGTTTGATTTCTGTTATAGCTCCTTCGGTGAGTTTGTCTATAAAGGAAACACCTCTTGGGGTGACGACATCAACAGGTTGTGGTTCAGGCGCAGAATCATCAATATCAGCTAATCGTTCATATTCGCGCTGAGTTTTTATATCACTGGATAGCTGTTGTATCCCTGCGCGTGTTTGTCCGGTCTCTGCTGCTATCTTTTCAAGCACACCAAGAACAGGCACTTCTCGTCGCTTGCCTTCCTTAGGAATATCTCCGTATATTGCTCGTTCAGTTGCTGTTTTCACATCTTTGGTCGCACTTGTTATCGGAGTAAACAGTTGTTCACTTGACACAGAAAAGTCAGTCTGCGCTTGTTGTCGTTGTTGAAGTTTCTCGCGAAGTCTGTCTCGAACCGGTATAAACTTTTTAATTGCTGATAGCCGCTCTCGGGCTAATTTAGTTGTAAGTGATTCACCTACCATATATTGTTTGTGAACTAAATTTTCAAATGTAAAACTATCACAATTAAAAGCTTAGTTATTAAATAACTTAGT
Source organism: Unio pictorum (assembly GCA_030141615.1). NCBI lineage: Eukaryota > Metazoa > Mollusca > Bivalvia > Unionida > Unionidae > Unio > Unio pictorum. The sequence goes on from JARLTB010000222.1 coordinate 20,355, forward strand.
TATTAAATAATGTACCATCAAGCTAACGTATCCATCTTCGACAGGGTTAAACTGTACGACGCTATCCGCGAGTGTTTCAGAAATAACATCGCTGGGGGTTTCAGAATTGTAATATCTGAGAACGGCGATGAACGATTTGTGTTAACGACGCGGCAACAACAACAACTACGTGAAAATGGAGGCGTCGCGGTGATTACTTGCTACTACAACCAGATCATCCATTATGCACATAACTGCATGGGCAAGTCCAGACTGATGAGCATTCTTTCAGGAGAAAATCCTATGTAACTTGTGTAACAAGTGTTACAAAAAACGCTAAAAAAAAAATAAATAAATTATTTACATTATTTACGAAAGCCTATTTTTTTTTTTTAGTAACACCCACGTGGTTAAGATACGGGTTTTTCCTCGTTTAACATTTTTCTAAGATCACGAACCTTAGAACTAATTTCAGCTCGTTTTTGATACTCTTGGCCGAGCTTTTGACGTATTGCTTCAACGGTGTTAAATAGCGTTATAAATAAATTAATGTCGTTACCGTACAAACAAGCATTGATGGATTTTTGAATTCCTTTCACGAGCCTGTACATCCTAGGTAAAACATAACGACCCTTACTAGACTGATATTCAATATCTTCATATTCCGAGGTAATCCTGTCACAGTCGAGACTTTCAGATAATAATACCCCTTTATTATTTAAATTTGAGATTTCAGCAATTATAGCATTTACATCATTGATATCCATTATTTATAGTTTTATATAAATATAGTATACTGTATCTCTAATTATTAAAAAAAAACAAAACAAAAAACACTCATTTGGCAATTTCGCTGGTGCCCTATGACGTCAGAGAGACCCAGAGGTTTACGACAACACATCTTTGGAACTCCTTGGTTGCCTTCGCATCCAAGTAAGCCCAAGGGGACCCGAAACATACATCTCCGGCGGGAGGCCTAAGGTGGCAAACGCCATCTTAGACCGCCCAGAAGATATGCTTGGGGTGACGTCACAACATGTACTTAATTAAGGATGGATATATTCAATGAAACGATGATGGAATTTGTGATGTAATGATGTGGGCGTGGTAAACCAAACCAACATGGCAACCCATGAAATCGAATTCATGGTTGCATGAGTTGGAAAAAAACACCAACCCACGCTACCGAGAATGCGATAGCATGAGTTACAATGTTGGTTTGGCTGAGGGGGATCGCCCCACCCCCCCAATTAATAGAAAAAACATCTTCCGTTTCGCCATCAAATAATGTATCTGCTATGGGGACCGAACACGTAGTTGATAGATCTATGTTTACAAGACAAACACGATACCATTACACCACGGGATAGTCATACAGAATAGAGATTTTTTAATATATATATCTTCTGATATACTTAACAATAAGAGATTTTTAAAATAGACAATTTTATGCTGCAACAATGAGAAATATTTTAAACAAAATAATACTGTTGTTAAATAAAACATTTTACTCTGTTATAATCCTCTAGATAAAATACATTCACAAAGAGCTGTATACAAGGAATTTTAACCACGCCCACCTACTTCAATGAATAGAAAACACTCGCGTTCCGGCTGAGCGAACATAGGTAATGCGTTAGATTATAAAGAATTTTTGTACTGAAAAGAACGAGTTAGCTGTCTGCTTTACTGCTAGTCCACCCACCCCCCACACATGAGATATGTAGATAAATAAAAAATTTTGTACTGAAAAGAACGAGTTAGCTTAAATAAATAATACAGTTTTAGCCCACAAGCGACAATAAAAAGTTTTATTCTCTATCGATCTCCATTACAGTCACGTGGGCACGCCTAGTCAAGTACAGGTAATATAGCAGGCGACAAATTCCTTTGACGTCATAATACAAGGGAACTTAGTAGGTAGAGTGTTTTGAGTGGTTGGATTTGTCCATGGGGATTTATCTCCCTTGAATCGTTTCAGGTGTATACGAATCTTACTTTATGACCATTTTTTTTAGACAGAGATGTTTTAATTAAATTTTGTGCAACAAATCGAATTGAAGGCACGCAAATGTCAAAGTATCTACTGGCTTCGTTTATCGAATGAAAGATTCTCTCCTCGCTGGTTTCTAAATCAAACGATTTAACTCCCCTAGGACGTTTTGCATATTTGCCTGTTCCACCTAATTTTGCATTCAGACTTTGTGAGACGGCTTGAAGATTCTCAAGACAATTATCAGTCTTCACGCCATTTATGTGATCAATCACAAATCCGTCTTCGATTAATCCGTTATGACATTCAAAAATAATTCTGTGACAAAGATATGTTTTATTTCTAGCACTAAACAACAAATAACCCATATTATTCAGATATCCAACCGTTTTTTTTAGTCTGCGGTGCCTGACAACACCATCACTGGAGGCTTCGTAATTAACAAGCACTGGATGAGGTCTGAAATCTTGGCTCATTTGTATAATAATACTATTTGTCTAATTTATTATAAACCTCTTGATATAATCTTGCGGGGTTTTGATGATTTTGTCCTTGATTTTATCAAGGACGGAGTCATTGATTCGTTTGTCATAGTAGCGTTTTAGTTCCCTGTATCGTTTACCCCCACAAGCAAGACACAACTGCGATTTTCCTCTAACGCCCACCCCACATTGGAGGCATGGACGAGGGCCAAAACTTCCTCGCCTAACGCTTTGCATATGATACCCACAGAATTCGCTTCTGCATGATTTGTTACACGGGGTTGTTGATCCAATCATAAGCCACTTACAGTGATTCATTATACTATATTTTTCTATTTAAATACTTGTTTTAATTATAACATGGAGGAGTTCCAAAGATTATCGAAAATTAAACCCTGGAAAAATACTAAATTCAATCTTGCTAGGGAGTTCCAAAGATTATCGAAAATTAAGCCCTGGAAAAATACTAAATTCAATCTTGCTAGGGAGTTCCAAAGATTATCGAAAATTAAGCCCTGGAAAAATACTAAATTCAATCTTGATAGAGTCTCTGATACACCAAAACGTCTAATCGGTGATAGAACTATACTCGGTAAAATCAGGGAGTGTTTTAATGAATTCTACCGAGACGGTGCAGCATACTGTTGGTCGACATTTCGAATTATTGATGAAGATGTCAATGTACCCATCATCGATGCTACTATGAACGATAAAAGAGCAGCTGAGATAATTTCACACCTTGGCGTAAAATCCAAAGGTGGAAATCCAAAGGTGGAAATCCAAAGGATTTCAAGCAAAGCAATTCCCAAACAAAGCAATTCCCATGAGAAATCCAAAGGTGGAAATCCAAAGGTGGAAATCCAAAAGATTTCAAGCAAAGCAATTCCCAAACAAAGCAATTCCCAACAAAAGTATTTTTTCAGAATAAAATTCATTATCGAAGTCGAAGGCAAATGGATTATCAGGGATAAATTTGAACCAATCCTCAAGGATAAAAAAACTGTCATTGTAAGTAGAGATTCCAAACCAGGAATTCTAACTGGAATTGACAAACCATACTACGAGAGATCTTATCCCGTAACTGCAATCGTTTATGGGATATATCCGTTAAATGATAAACCCGATATTGCAAAACTAGCTCCTATGAAATATTCACCATTGACTTCGTTAAGGCTCAATTGTGTAGCAACACGGGTAATGGAACACTTCACAAATGCATCCCGAGGAAATAAACTAACTGATCTGCGACGTAGGAAAATAACCGAATGGGAACTGACAGTGAAACAGCACGGTGCAAAGATTTCTGATATAGCTAAATTAGAGACATTATTAAAATTCCCAATATCAGTAACGACATTAACCGGGGAAGTATTACACGAACCGAAATATAGATTACAAGGAGCGCCAATACAAATTATTGATCATAACGAACACGCGTGGACACCTGCGGTAACAATATTTCCACGAGAACGAATCGTGAGATATATCCCCCGGAAATTTTCCGGGGAATTTTCCGGGGATGTTTTCTATGAAGAGAAATTATTTGATGCTATTCATGCGTTGTGTAAAGAGGACCCTGTGTCAGTGTGGTTACTTAGCAGTGCTGGTTCCGAATCAGGATTCGATCAATTTGTAAGACCAAATGGTGAATTATATCGCGTTGAAGAATTAGATAACAGAATGAGAAAAATCGCTAATGATTTTTCACCAGAGAGTTTCCATGAAAAACTACTCACGGATAGTTTTACTATTTCTTCAGTGGTAGCTCACTTCGCAAGAGAAAAAAACTCCTGGCGTCCAACACGAAGTGATTTTCTCGAGGACGTTAAATTGAGTTGCATCGAATTTGGTCATGGAGGACTGTGGAATACAAAATACCATCGTGACGGTATGATTTCAATTGATATATCCGCGTGTTATCCTGGAAGTTTTCTCGGGTATGGAGAATGTAGTAACTATTTTAAACGATTTGGACACCCCACGCATGAAATGACTCGTGTTGCGATTAATGGGCCATTACCTGATTTTGATTTCACCGGATTCGCTCGTGTGATATCATTTGAACTCGCTACAGGGTTACATCCGTGTAGTTATGTTTGGCTCGGTAGACACCTATCTGAAAAGGCCTGGATGCCAATAGTGTTACTACGATATATGATTGATTGTGGCATGCTGATATCGTTGATTGTTTCCGAAGCTATTATATGCTATCGAGCTCAGAAAGAAGTTTGGCTACCACAACCCGATCTAGATCGTATAATCAGCGAACTACGAAAACAGTTTCCAGATGGAAATTCTTCGAATTTCAGTGAAGAACAAATCATAAATTGGTCTAAGAAGTTATTTGAAAGTAAAAAAGAACAAGCAAAGGATTTTGGACGAAGAATAATCGGTAAATTTACCCAGGGTGGAAGATACGACAATGCAAAATTTTCCTCGCGGTTGATCATAGACGTCGCTGAATACAATTTTCTTGTAACGGATTTAACGAAACAGCGAAAACTTGTATCCCGTAAGGATGCTTTTCTATCCAATGGTGAGAAATTGGGTACGGTTGTTACCTACTGTGATGGATATAATTCCCAATACACACATTTGAGAAGTTCTATGCTAGCTTATGCTTCTATCAATTTATTTTCGATGATAAATAGATTTCCTAATACCGCGGTTAGAGTAGCTACTGATTCGATGTATATACACAATAAATACAAATCAGATGTAGCTAAATTCACATCCCAGGAGGAAGCGTGGGGGTGTTGGAGATTTAAAAAGGAGACGCTACATGAGTATTGTGAATCGGCAGATGTTACCATGGATGAAAAGTACTTAAAATGTGATGAGATTCAATCAGAATTTTCTAATGCACCACCGGTATCTGATCCAATATGTAGATACAAGACAGTTTATTTAAACGGTTGTGGTGGGTCAGGAAAGACAACTCGTGCAATTGAATTATATCGTCGGAAAAATCCTACGGATTTCACAAACATGATTGTGTTAACACCGACTCACAGACTCGCCAGAGAGATGATACAGCGAGGGGTAAATGCCTGTACTTATCATAGTTTCTTTCGATGGAAAGGCGATGAATGGACCCCTGATCGAATGGGTGATAAATTCATTCCTGAAATCATAATTTGGGATGAAATATGCATGGTATCGTTGAGAGTATTACAAACATTTCTCGAGTGGTTGTTAAACAAAAACACAAAAGTCGTCATGTGCGGTGATCACGGCCAACCACCACCATTTGTCGGTGGATCTCCACATGAATGGCTAAAGAGTTCTGTAGACTATTATGAAGAAATTAATACCGACCATAGATCACTTGATGAACAATTACGCGAGTTCAAAGCACTGATTAGATTACAACCGGATAAAATCCAATGCGAAATAGCGCGTGAAATAATTTCAGAAACTCCCATGAATGATTTCTGGGAAACGTGGAGACCAAATGATTTGATAGTAGCAAGTAGAAAAATAGTCAGAGACACACTTCAGATGAAGTTATTTGAAACGCATAAAGAAAAATTTGCAACACTTCCAGTACCGTTGTGTTATAGGCCTTCGGATACACGAAAGCAGAATATTGAAGTTGATATTCCAGGGAAGAGTGAAAAGCAGATTCTCGTGTTAAATGATATTGTGCTGGTTGATATCAGCGTCGTCGAAAATGCATTGCGTGCTAATAAATCCCCATGGACGCTAGGATACGCAGCGACGATACATTCTTCACAGGGATTAACTATATCAGATACAATTGTTTGGATGGTAGATAATCGCATCGAATGGTCGAATTTAGTCTATCTCGCAGTATCCAGAGTACGAAGAATAAATCAGCTTCGAAGAGTTGTCCTGACAGAGTCAGGCGATGATGAAATCATTTGTGGCGATGATGACACCACAATCAACGCCGGCAACGTCAAGGATATAATCAGAAAAAAACTCTCTGGTTATAAACAACAGGATAAAAAAAATAATAGAAAATTTGACATTGATGCTGAATTAATAACTACGCTGAAGCAACAACAGAATAATCACTGCGCGAGTTGCAATTGTATAATGCGTTGGCAGTATTCGGATAAAGATCCTCGCCAATTTACCGTAGACAGAAAGAATAGCAGCATTGGTCATATCAAAGATAACGTTATGCTGACTTGTCTTGAGTGCAACAGACGCAGAGGTGCAAGCACAATGCCTCTGGCATCGGGTGCTAGTTAAGACCACGCGGTGGTAATTGAGTATCCTCGGGGATTACCTGTAGTTGTTGTCGAGTAAATCCTCGCTGAGGAGCAGTTGAATCCAGTTTATAGATTGCTGGTCTACCCGTAGATCGTGTTATAGTAGATATCTTGTGTGCAGTAACACTCCAAATAGGATCGGTAGCTCTTTTTTTACCACCCTCAAGCTCTCCTGGTTCGTATAAGTACCTTACAGTGACATTACTACCAAGAATTGGTTCTTTGAAATCTTTTTGTGAAATTCCTTGGATTTCCATTTTTGGTATAGACGCTTTCTTAATCGCGTTGACAGGTTTCATGTTAATTGTTCGAGTAATCTCGTTATTGAGCGCGGTAATCACAGCTGGTAATCTCTTAACCCATTCACGGGATCTTTTATCCTGAATAAACTCCTTCGCGTATTGATATCCAAATAACCGTTCAGCAAGAGTCCGATTAAATCGTTCAACAATTGCCTGATCGCGATGTAGTGCAGTATGTCCTTGTCTGATGGTGACATTGTGATGTTTCATCGCTGATAAAACAGCGCCTTGAAATTCCTTGCCAGGATCAACTTGTAACAGATTTGGCCAGCGTAGAGGGCCTCGTCGATAAATCTTTTCAAATGCAAAAGCCACTTTCTGGTGATGATTTTGTTTTTAGCGGTTCTGCTTGTTTGTATCGACTAGCAACGTCAACTACGGTTAGCGCTTATTTGTAACCGTTGTCATGTGGTAAAAACAATAAATCAGCCTGATGAACTTCATTAGGGACAGTCACATCAAAATGCGAGAAATTGATTTGTTTAGGACGCGGTAGATAAATTTGCCATATAGCCTGTTTGGATAACCAATTAGCCGCAGTAGCCTTTTTCACTTTTGCGGCGCTAGCGAGTTTATGGACTGCTGATTTACCCCTCCAGTATCCTCTTGGGGAATAATAAATCGATTCCATATTAAAATGCTAGCATTTTCAATTACCAGCACCCATCATCAATTTGCCTTTCATAGCTGATTTTACCAACCACGAAGCCAACTTTTCTTTAAAAGATTTATCAGGAATAGCATTTAACGCATGAATTAATTTCACATCCGCGAGATGCCTGTTTTGCAGATTGCTGCTTTTATATGCAACATCATGAGCATGACACGCCTTATCAATAGCGTTTATCGGATACTCGCCGGATCGAGGTTGATTTTGATCATCAAGTCTGATATCTAATCGTGTTCCGGGACCACAGTAGCTATATCCTGGAAGGTGCTTTTCTCCGGGGTACTTTGCCCATGGGGTTCCAGGGAGCTTTGCCAATTTGGCTGCGATATCACCTCCTCGTTTTTTTTTAAAACATCTCCGGATTGTAAAATCTTTGATTTTGTAGAAATAAATCTGAACTTTTAATACCACATGTTGAACATCTACCAGTAAGTGCTGATCTGTTATTTTTAGTTGTAACCGTCGTCACATCATTTGTGCTAGTACGCGTTTTACACTTCACACAATATAGATCCATAATTTATGTATAGAGATATGAATATAATTGATTTTTCAGCGACTAAAATAAGAGAACCAGTTAAGCATCATGCAGCGCTACCAAACTCTATCCGTGCAATTATAATCGGGCCATCTGGATCCGGCAAGACTCAATTGTTGCTCAATTTAATAATGAGATGGATGAAGTGGGATAAGTTGTATTTAATTGCTCCTAGCGTAGATGATCAACGATGCTATGAAGTGTTAAAGGATTTTAACGAGAATGCATCAGAAATTAAAGGTGAGAATACCATTGATTTTATAACTGATATTGACGAGGCGCCATCCGTGGATGACCTTGATGGGAGCATTAACAATTTAGTCGTATACGACGATGTGATGTTAGACAATCAAAAAAACCCAGCTAGAATATTTTCCAGAGGCAGGCATAAAAACACTGACGTGATATATGTCACTCAACGATACACTCAGATTCCAAAAGTGATTAGAGACAACTGTAACTTACTGTGTGTATTTAACGGCGTTGATACTCATACGCTTCGAAATATTTGGCAGACATGGTGCTCTGATATGGACTTCAATCAATTTAAAAATTTCTTTAGTAACGCTCAGTCGACTCCGCACGGATTTATAACAATAAATTTACATGATCCTCGGACACGATATCGTATCGGACTCGATCAAATATTTGGTTGAACTCGTAAAAGAATTATTAACCCAGAACTGAAAGTTCTAGCAGCAGAGAGGGTGAATGACAACGACGTTGGCGTATATAAGGAAATCTTATTTTATCGAATAGACGCTATTTTTTTTACTATTTGGTGGAAGCCTCAGATTTCCGAATCGACGCTCGGAAAGTTGTGAGGTTCACCCTCTCTGCTGCTGAAGGAAACCTGTTTTAGGTTTAAATATCAATAAATGTTAACAACAACAAAACAGTTGAGGAATGCAAGGTAGTTTTGACGTATGCAGTGTTTCCCATCACGTCCGCGCCTGTCTGCATTTCGATCCGCTCCAAGGGTATAAAAGCTACCAGATCGAGTCTGTCACCACAGTATAATGCCACCTAAGCAAGCGAGTGGAAGCAAGGGCGCATGTAAAGATAGTCTGTAAAGGATAAATTTTGGATTACTTTTGGAATACCGGTGTAAAGGATTTTGTTCAAAGAGGTTATTTTCTTTTATTTACATATCACGTTTTTTGTTAAATAGAATTATATTTTCACTGCACTTTGTATTTCATTTTTCACTTTTGTTAATTTGTGACTGCTTTGAGAATCGTTCAAGAAGTAGTTAGAATGGCAGAGGCAATGGCAAGTGGTATGGGCCCCTATAATCAGGGATCGAAATCACGTCTGCACCTCTACTTTGAGGTGACGATAGATGACCATATATTGCTGGCACATCATCCAAGAGGATGTCAGCTGCTAGTTTCAGGTGACGATGGTTTAGCACCAAAGCAAATAGAAATTCTTGCAGCTTTGAAGGCAATGTCGATTGACATGACCAAAATAGCAGCCTTACAGAGTGCAGGGCCTAAAAAATTTATGCTCTACCCGAAAAAGGAAAATTAAGCCCTATTAACATGCGAAAGTTTCATGGTTAAAGGGAAAACAATTCATGTACATGAAGCACCACCCTTTGAGAGGGAGATAGGGGCAAAAATGTTAGAGGTGCAATTTCATGGCCTACCCTACCAGATAGCCACAAAGGAACTGGAAAATAAGCTCCTAAGTAGGTTTCAGGTAACAAGCCAAGGAAGCAAAATGGGCAATTATTGGGGATTTGAGGGATTTGATGGAATAACAACAGCAGTGAGGATTGTTAAGATTCTAAAAGAACAAGCCCCCAAAATACCCCCTTTTTTCTATGTTATGGGTTTTAGAGTCAGATTATGGTATAGAGGGTGTGAGAGGGACAGAAAATGTTCAAAATGTGGGGAAAAGGGCCATGGGCACTGGGAATGTAAAACAGAGGGACAAGGAAAAAAGACCACTTATGCAAACATTGTAGAAGAGAAAAAGGGAAACACACAAAACAGTCCACAAAATGAGCAAGAGAAATGGGTGAAAGTTAGGAAGAACAAGAGGCTAGAAAATAGACCCCCATTGATCATACCTAAATTCACTCACACAAACCCTTTTGACAAATTGATACAAGAAGAGGTAGGTGAGGTAGTACAAGGAGAGATAGAACCACTAAGAACATCTACCCCCATAAAGAAAAAAACAACCAAGAAGAGGAAGGTAGCTAGCCTATCTTCCTCTTTGGAAGCAATAGAAATAGAAAGGGAACCCAATGTACATGAACCCTTACAAGAACCATTAGTAGGCAAAGGGAAAGGGAAAGGGAAAAAACAAGTGGCAAAAGAAAATTCCACAGTAGAATCCACAGAAGCAAATGAAATGGAAAGTAATATGGACACAATAAACACAACAATAGGAACTGAAATTGGGACAATAACAACAACAAATGAGGGAAGTGAAGAATATAATGAAACACTATTCAATTCACAAATCACCAGTGACTTTGAGATTCCGACTAGTTTTAGTGAATCGGCAAAGGATGACCCAGGACATTAACCAATAACCACTAGAATAAGCGGCCACCTGGGAGGAAAAGAAAACAAATAGAAGAACAAAACTTCCGTTTGTTGTCTATAAATGTGAATGGATTAGATGAAAGGAAAATAACTAAATTAAGACAAGTAGGGGACTTTTACTTATTGTTTATACAAGAGACGCATAATGGACTAAATGATGAAATAAAAGAAAAACTAGAAAGGGAGCTGGATTGTATAATAATTAAAAACAACTATGTAGGGAGGGATAAAGGGGGAGGGATAGCAACCATGATTAGAAATAAAGTAGGAGTTAAATGGGAAAGAATAGAGAAAGGGGATTTTTTTAGGGGAAGACTCATTCATTTAAAAATAGGGATTTGTCATTTTTTAAATATATATATGCCAGCCAATAGAGATATGAAACGAGCCTTTGCAACACAACTTATGGAGCACTTAGACAACTATACAGGGGAAAATTTGATAATAGGAGGGGATTTTAATTGGGTAGGGGACGACATAGACAGAAAGGGAAAACTAACACCTGATGACTTGTATATTAAGGATATAATGGAACTAACCATGGAGTCATTAAATTTGATTGACATATATAGACGGTTAAATTTACCAAGGGTGGAATACACCTATACACGGGGAGATGGAGCAAGTAGATTAGATAAATTTTGGGGCACATCTTTTGGAACAAATAAATATATAAAATCAGGGATATTAGATTATAAAATTTCGGACCATAAATTAATTTATTTAGAAGTAGGAATATTAAAAAGAACTAAGTGGGGAAGGGGATCATGGAAATTAAATACAAAAATATTAAATAATGAGGGATTTTTAGAAGAAATTAGAAGGGAAATAGAAGAATTTAAAAATAAAGGGAATAAAGATATTATAGAAGAATGGGATAAATTAAAAGTTAAATTTAAAAATATAGCAATATATCATTCAAAATTAAGGGTTAGGAAATTTAAATTAGAAATAGAAGCTATAGAAAATTTAATAAACACAACAACAACACAGAACACAAAAGAAACATTAGTGTTAAGATTAGCAAAATTAAAAAAAGACTATTATAAAGGGAGGAAAATAAAGGCAGGTATTTTTACAGAACTATATGAAACTGCAGAGGGGTTATATAAAAGGGAGGAATTAAGAAGAGGGGGGGAAAGAACACTAGAAATTTTAAATACGGGAAGGGAAATACTGGAAGACAAAACTCAAATACTAGATTACATACAGAATTACTATAAGGACCTATATACTTCACAGAGAATAGCAGATGAAGATATAGAAACATACTTACGAGAGACAAATTGTGAGAAAATTACCTCAGAACATAGAAACAAATGTGAGGAATTTATCTCACAAGACGAAATAATAGAGACAATAAGGAAATTATCCAAAAATAAATCACCAGGGAGAGATGGACTCTCAGCGGAATTCTATCAAAAATTCTGCGGGGAGTTGTCGCCAGTTTTAGAATGGTTATATAATAATATTGCACTTAGAAATAGAAAAATGTCTAACACAATGAGGGAGGGTATGATAACACTAATATATAAGGGAAAGGGAAATAGGGATGAAATTAAAAATTGGAGACCCATTTCACTCCTTAATGTTGACTATAAAATTATTAGTAAAATATTAGCGGAAAGGGTCAAAAAGTGTCTGGACCCAATTATAAATATAAACCAAACAAGTGGGCCAAAAGGAAGAGACATACAAAACAACATTCTAAACATTAAGACTATAATAGATCATATAAATATCACTGGTGCTACTAGTGCTATGGTACTAATTGACCAGGAAAAAGCTTTTGATAGACTTGAGCAAAACTACCTATATAAGACACTAGAAAAATTTGGATTTGGAGAGAATTTCCAAAATTGGACCAAAATCCTGTACAATGATATAAACTCAATTGTACAGGTAAATGGAGCAAAAACGGAAAAATTCGAAATTCAAAGATCAGTGAGGCAAGGATGCCCACTATCTATGCTATTATACGTAATAGCAATAGAAATTCTAAGTATCAAAGTTAGGAACAACCAAAATATTGTAGGGATTAAAGTTCCAAATATCAAAGAAGAAGTGAAGATGTTACAACACGCTGATGATTGCACAAACTTTATCCAAGATGGAAAATCCTATAATGAACTAATAAAGGAATTTGACAAATTCGGGAAAGTTTCAGGATCTAAGATAAATCCTGATAAAACAGAAATTTTATTAATAGGAAACTGGAGAGGTAAGAAACATGGTCTGCCTACGTCTCTTTTTAAAGACAATATAAAAACATTAGGTATAAATTTTGGGAAAAATGATTTGGAAAACAATCTGAAGGAAATAAGGGAAAGTATTAAGAAACATTTGAAAATCTGGGCACCATTGCCAATATGCTTAATGGAACGAGCACAAGTTGCAAAAAATTACATGTACGTGCACCTAAATTATAAATTAAAAACAGTAGACATTAAAAATGCAACACTAAAAGAAATAGATAACGAAATTATTAAATACTTATGGGCATTTAAAATACACTATACAAAAAAAAAAACTTTATATAAGGAGGGGAAGAGGGGAGGTTTAGGTCTCCACCACCCCACCCTAATTAAATACACCAACATCTTAAATAGATTTAGGGAGATTAAAGCGGAGCCGAAAATAGCTTGGCAAGGGCTCTATATTTATTACTTTGGTTTCTCTATGAAGCAGAGAAACGACATAAATAGGAATAATAAATTAATAAAAACTTTAGAGGTGCCAAGAAAATTAAGATCAATAAAAGATTTATTTTTTAAATATAGGGATGTAAAGGAATTTTGGGAGATTGATACAAAATGCACATACAGATGGCTAACACAAAACACAATAAATAAGGGAAAAAATAGGGTAGAACAAAAACACATAAATATTAATTGGGATAGGGCATGGGGAAACTGGTCAAACTCAGATCCATAAAAATAAAAAGTACCCTGTTCAAATACATGCACGATGCATGGGGAAATAGCAGTGAGACGGCATATGATCGCAGTGTCGCCAAAATGTCCACTGTGCAAACATTACTTTTTTACAAAAAATCATGTCATTACAGAATGTACATTTAATAGAGAAGAAAGAAATAAAATTATCACAAATATAAATAAAAAACAAATATATCAAAATATCCACCTTTTATAATTAGATGGGAAATTTTCCAAAGATATTTTATATGAATTAACAAATTTTATAGTTAAGAATATGATAGCATGCGGCCCAGTTTATAAATATGGGGAAAATTTAGATAGAAGGGAGGGACAGGGAACTCAGGAGGAGAAAAGTAGGAGCAATGAGAGCACGGGGCTAAATCACATGGCGCTACGCGAAGTGGACAGGCCCGTGAAAGAGTTTGGAAAAAAGCTCACCTAGAGACTTATGCATAACCAAAACAACTCACGGTTTAGATAGGCTTTTTAGTTAAGAATTACCTTTCCCAAACAAAAAAGCATGCTATCATATAAAGTCACTGGTGATAAAAGCTCTTACTCTGTGGAGATTTGTAAAAATCTACACATAAAGCCCGTTTAGAGGGAAATATAAAATAATCTTTTGGAATGGAATAAGGAATTAATGATAAATAAATAAAGATCACAAAAAAAAAGATCGAGAAGGGTGAAGTGCAAAAAATAATAAAGAAATTGTACGGATCCCATTTCGATCCAAGTGATCTAGTATATAAATAAGGAAATTACAAAACATGGAACATAATAGAACATACATTAAAACAATAAGTTGGTTTCAACCAATTTAAACTAAATTTAAGACACCATGTTTTGCACAAAATTCAAAAATTGCTAAAAAAAATATATTACTTAAATGAAATTAAAATATATATATATTCAAATAAATACCGTTTAGAGGTATTTCTATGGTTAGAAAACTGGGAAATTTGACAAGAATGGCTATCCTTACAAAAATATACAGTATTCATATGGATACATATAGCAACATACAAATAGCACAACACAAATAGCATACATAGGATACAGGAAACCCCTAGCCAGGGTTAACTTTGAGAGATTAAGGCAGACACCCATGATGGACCTTTGGGTTCGGGTGAAAATGTCATAGAAAAACACTAAGGACCAAAATATCCTCCTATTATCATATAATCCCGATGGGAAAAATTAAGGATAGGTTAAAAGTAAATGGAATTTAATAAAAAAAACACAAAACTACACATTGGGGGGAACACACACACACATAAAACTTTTTTTATTAGTTTTTTCAATAGGGGGAGGGGGCATCTGTCTGGTGCCCCCTAAAAAAAAAAAGCAAGGGCGCTAAAAAAGCGATAACCAAGGCGTCATCGCCACGATCTGGGGATAGGAAGCGCAAGAAGAAAAGGCGAAGGGAATCGTACGGCATATACATCTACAAAGTTTTGAAGCAGGTGCATCCAGACACTGGCATCTCAAGTAAGGCTATGTCTATAATGAACAGTTTCGTGAACGACGTATTTGAAAGAATAGCCGCAGAGGCGTCTAGACTAGCCCACTACAACAAACGATCTACCATCACCAGCAGAGAAATACAGACGTCTGTTCGTCTCATTCTGCCAGGGGAACTCGCCAAACACGCTGTTAGCGAGGGAACGAAAGCTGTAACTAAGTATACTAGCAGCAATAACTAAACAGAAGTGCGTAGCATACAGCATAACCACGGCCCTTTTAAGGGCCACCAATATATTTGGAAAAGAAATACTTGCCAAATTGCCATAATTGATTCTACTAGCTAGAAAACCGGAAAGTACACGCACACCAAAATGAGCATATTAAGATTATTGTTGCTATCGGAAATCGTAACATAATAAAGGGAAATGATAATTTGAAAATAATAATATTGATGACTTTGTATAGCACCTCATCTTTAGAAGCTCTTAGCGCTTTGCAACATCTATATATTTGATGTAATTTGAATATAATCTGCACCAGTAGGATTCATACATAAACTAGATACATCAACTGGATGTTGGTTATATCCTATCCTCTAATACAACTGAATCGAAATTATTTCAAAGCCCTGGTGTTTGAAGCGGAAAAGTGGGGAGAAACAGGATAAAAGAACACCCCTGATTGGTTCTTAAACTTAGTAACATGCGTTCTGATTGGATGTTAAATTGTGTTATTTTAATCAGTTTTTTGCTGCAAGATCAGGCAATTTTCCACAACTTTTGTACAAGGCTAGCCCTGATTGGTTGTTTAATTTAGTAAGATGCTTTCTGATTGGATGTTGAACTTTGTTTTTTCAATCCCTTTTATTACTGCAAGCTCGGCCAATTCTCACACGTGTCTAAAACACAACTTGAAGCATATTTGATATTTAAATAACTTAACGGATCATTCTTACCTCACTTTAGAGGATATAAGTCACCAAGCTAATTGGTTTCTGATTGAAGCCAAAGTGACATAATTTGATAGACTCTGTTTTTCTTCAACGCTGCCTTGCTGCTTTGACGTGACGTGACATGTTAATCAACACTAAACCTGACTCAATCATGTATTAAACCGTTTCAGAAATAATATAAATGTACCTAATAGCGACTAAACGCATTCAAGTCGCATAGACATTTAGTTAAAATGAAATCGATAGGGACCTACAATTATGCACAGTATTTACTAGAAATATTGGAATGATTAGGTGATAGGAAAAATGAAGGATTTGACTCAATTGGACAGGTGGCTAACACAATATTGCTTATTTTCTATCCAATAGTACAACTGAAGAAGCGAGATTGTTTCAAAAAGACCTGGCGGTTCAAGCCGGAAAGTGTGGAAATACAAGAGTCAATGCCAGTTCTGAAGGTTCTTGATAGCACAGCTGTGCCTCTCGAATTTTAACCACAGTAATTAACACGCGATATGACTGGACGTTAATAATTTTGATTTCAATCCCTTTTGATTTCGATCGTGGCTGATTTTTTTGCACTTGTGAAAATGTACAACTTGAGTGGTATTTGACTGTTTTAGCAGTACACTGATACGTATTAACTCACTTAGGTACTTACATGAATCCATACTGATTGTTATAAAACGTCATTCTATGATTGACATAAGAAGGAAACCTGTTTTAGGTTTAAATATCAATAAATGTTAACAACAACAAAACAGTTGAGGAATGCAAGGTAGTTTTGACGTATGCCGTGTTTCCCATCACGTCCGCGCCTGTCTGCATTTCGATCCGCTCCAAGGGTATAAAAGCTACCAGATCGAGTCTGTCACCACAGCATTCACATTCAGCAGCGAACGAGCAAGTAGCAACATGGAGTCATTAACGCTAACGATGGAATTAATCCCGGACCCAGCCATAAAGGCTATCATTGGCCTTGGACTTAAAGAGGCGAATAACTGGAGCCTCCGAGCAGCAGGAAAAAGAACTACCCTGCTGCTCGTATGGGATAAGGAAGATAAGAAGGAAGATAATGGGGGACTCATGTACAGGAGAAAAAGGAACAGACCGTGGAGAAGGCGGGAAACTGGACCTAGCCACGTCACACCACCCCCACCCCCAGCTTCAAAGGAACCAGCCCAATTGACTACTGAAAAGGAGTCTGCTGTACAGAGGGATATACTTGGCGCCTTTGGGGACCAGTTAGCAGTGCTAACTGTTCAACTTCAGGGTCTACTTGTTGCCATTGACCCACCAGTAACGTTGGATAAGGCTATGTCACCAATTGTTGAGCCTACACCAGCAGTTGAGCCTGAAGTTGAACTATCACCACCACCATCACCACCAGCCCCTAAACAAACAAAAAGGAAGGGGAAAAAGAGGGTGTTAAAATCTTCCACCCCCACTCATCCAACAGATGTGGCAATTAATCTGGAAAAGAAATTGGAAGCTGCTGCCGCCACCACCACCATCGCCACCACTACCACCATCCCGGAAGAAAAATGGGAAGTACCAGCTAAAACAGTCAGAATGCCTGAGAAAACAAAGGACCAACTTATGGAGAAATTATGTAGGGACCTGGGACTCAATGAACTCATGGAAAATAAGAAGAAAGCTACTTCATTCATCTCAGCGGTGACCTACATAGGCTTCCGGTCCCTTCAGACATCACCACCGAGAATCCAGCAATGGCGCTATGGCATACAAATTCTGACCTCATATTACATGAACATCTTTGAAGAGAGGCCCATGTACCCTTTATTTGATGCTGCAGCGCACCTAGCAAAGAGACATGGACTCTACTTCCCCAGAGCTATCTGAGAAGAAACTAAATCTGCAGCCGCTTTGGTGGAGATGGAGGGGATACGAGGTACTTTCAAGCACGATGAGTACCAGCCCTTTTAAGGGCTAAAAAATTGCCAATTTGCCTCAATAGGGGACTCATTTGGTTACGAGTACCCCTCTTTGAACAACTTTCCGTGGCCCTAAAAGCTAATTTGACCTTATTGGTACAGCCTCCAACAAAATTCAAGACCAAAATTACCTACCATTGACTACACTATTATATGTCGTTCAGACATTTTAATTTCTAAATTTGCTAGGGACTTATTTTATGTACGCTTATGTACTAGATTTTTAGAACAATAGGATGATAAATAATAATTCTTTAACTTATATATTTGATTAATTGCATAGGTGGCTCACACAACATTGGATTTTAAGCTGTCCATTAGTATAACTGGACTGAATTTGAAATAAGTATGACCCTTTCGTTCCAGGTGTGGACTGCGCTCGTGGCCTTGCTGTCTTGCTGTTTGTGTGCTCTGGTGTGTGTTGCTGTGTCGTCGCCCTCCTGGACCTGGGCCCTTTCCGCCTTTGCCGCTTCCGACTCATTAATTACTAGCGAAATGAGAAAACATTTTCCCTCGCTACCAACGTTTACTTCCGATTGGTTTGAAAGGGGTGGGTGTGTGTAGGTACTATTCCTACCCACCCCATGGGCTTTCATTTCTCCCGATAGTTACTTTTTAGTAATTCGGGAGAACGCCCTATTTAAAATATAGTGCAATTAAGCACTATAAATCCTGAGGGGGGGGGAGTAGCGACCCCCCCCCCAAAGGAATCTTAAATGGCCACCGATAGGGTGGCTATAAAAGTTGTACAAATGTCCCCAGTGGACGGTTATAACTTTAAAAAACTCATTAATCGCGGTAATCTGTCACCACAGTATAATGCCACCTAAGCAAGCGAGTGGAAGCAAGGGCGCTAAAAAAGCGATAACCAAGGCGTCATCGCCACGATCTGGGGATAGGAAGCGCAAGAAGAAAAGGCGAAGGGAATCGTACGGCATATACATCTACAAAGTTTTGAAGCAGGTGCATCCAGACACTGGCATCTCAAGTAAGGCTATGTCTATAATAAACAGTTTCGTGAACGACGTATTTGAAAGAATAGCCGCAGAGGCGTCTAGACTAGCCCACTACAACAAACGATCTACCATCACCAGCAGAGAAATACAGACGTCTGTTCGTCTCATTCTGCCAGGGGAACTCGCCAAACACGCTGTTAGCGAGGGAACGAAAGCTGTAACTAAGTATACTAGCAGCAATAACTAAACAGAAGTGCGTAGCATACAGCATAACCACGGCCCTTTTAAGGGCCACCAATATATTTGGAAAAGAAATACTTGCCAAATTGCCATAATTGATTCTACTAGCTAGAAAACCGGAAAGTACACGCACACCAAAATGAGCATATTAAGATTATTGTTGCTATCGGAAATCGTAACATAATAAAGGGAAATGATAATTTGAAAATAATAATATTGATGACTTTGTATAGCACCTCATCTTTAGAAGCTCTTAGCGCTTTGCAACATCTATATATTTGATGTAATTTGAATATAATCTGCACCAGTAGGATTCATACATAAACTAGATACATCAACTACATGTTGGTTATATCCTATCCTCTAATACAACTGGATCGAAATTATTTCAAAGCCCTGGTGTTTAAAGCGGAAAAGTGGGGAGAAACGGGATAAAAGGACACCCCTGATTGGTTCTTAAACTTAGTAACATGCGTTCTGATTGGATGTTAAATTGTGTTATTTAAATCAGTTTTTTGCTACAAGATCAGGCAATTTTCCACAACTTTTGTACAAGGCTAGCCCTGATTGGTTGTTTAATTTAGTAAGATGCTTTCTGATTGGATGTTGAACTTTGTTATTTCAATCCCTTTTATTACTGCAAGCTCGGCCAATTCTCACACGTGTCTAAAACACAACTTGAAGCATATTTGATATTTAAATAACTTAACGGATCATTCTTACCTCACTTTAGAGGATATAAGTCACCAAGCTAATTGGTTTCTGATTGAAGCCAAAGTGACATAATTTGATAGACTCTGTTTTTCTTCAACGCTGCCTTGCTGCTTTGACGTGACGTGACATGTTAATCAACACTAAACCTGACTCAATCATGTATTAAACCGTTTCAGAAATAATATAAATGTATTACCTAATAGCGACTAAACGCATTCAAGTCGCATAGACATTTAGTTAAAATGAAATCGATAGGGACCTACAATTATGCACAGTATTTACTAGAAATATTGGAATGATTAGGTGATAGGAAAAATGAAGGATTTGACTCAATTGGACAGGTGGCTAACACAATATTGCTTATTTTCTATCCAATAGTACAACTGAAGAAGCGAGATTGTTTCAAAAAGACCTGGCGGTTCAAGCCGGAAAGTGTGGAAATACAAGAGTCAATGCCAGTTCTGAAGGTTCTTGATAGCACAGCTGTGCCTCTCGAATTTTAACCACAGTAATTAACACGCGATATGACTGGACGTTAACAATTTTGATTTCAATCCCTTTTGATTTCGATCGTGGCTGATTTTTTTGCACTTGTGAAAATGTACAACTTGAGTGGTATTTGACTGTTTTAGCAGTACACTGATACGTATTAACTCACTTAGGTACTTACATGAATCCATACTGATTGTTATAAAACGTCATTCTATGATTGACATAAGAAGGAAACCTGGGTTTAAATATCAATAAATGTTAACAACAACAAAACAGTTGAGGAATGCAAGGTAGTTTTGACGTATGCCGTGTTTCCCATCACGTCCGCGCCTGTCTGCATTTCGATCCGCTCCAAGGGTATAAAAGCTACCAGATCGAGTCTGTCACCACAGACACATTCTATAGCAAGCATTCTTCCTGTCAAGACGTGTATACGTGTACAGCGACTATAAAGCCAATTGGGTCACCGCTCGAAAGAATTGGGACCGGATAAAAAATAGGAGTTGTACCAAAGAGATTTAACCGCCAACAATCTACAATCTACTGTCTACTGTCTACACATCATTCAAATGTACTTTCTTCATTAGCAGCCCGCTATCCACATAATTGTTTACACCTTGTTACTATTCGCATAGTAGTATATAAATATTGTGAACAATATTCACTTATTCGATAGCAAGCATTCTTCCTGTCAAGACGTGTATACGTGTACAGCGACTATAAAGCCAACTGGGTCACCGCTCGAAAGAATTGGACCTTGATAACAAATAGGAGTTGTACCAAAGAAATTTAACCGTCAACAATCTACAATACACCTTGTTACTATTCGCATAGTAGTATATAAATATTGTGAACAATATTTACTTAAGACGTATACGTGTACAGCGACTATAAAGCCAACTGGGTCACCGCTCGAAAGAATTGGGCCTTGATAACAAATAGGAGTTGTACCTAAGAGATTTAACCGCCAACAATCTACAATCTACAGTAGTATATAAATATTGTGAACAATATTCACTTACTTCACCATGTCTCGCGAAACAAGGTCGAAGGTCAAGATGAATACTAACCGCTATATGACCAGAAAGGTTAATAACCTTTTCAAAATGGCCAAAGAAATAGACGGTACTCCCACCTCTACCCCTATTCCTACCAATACTACCACCAACAACAGCCCAAACACTACCACTACCCCTATTCTTCCCAACAATGGGAGTGGTAACATAATTGGTAACGTCTCCCCGGTTAACAAACCAATTACATATGCAAAAGCTGTGGGCTACTTTAGTCCTAGCATAACAACAAGAAATGTAATTGCAAGAGACTTAAAAGTGACATCTCACATCCCATCTCACATCCCAGAAGTTAGTCCAACGAACCAAAATCTTCAATCAGAAGTATTGGATCGCAACCAAACATCCCCAATTATCAAAACATTTACCACTCCTTCTACGGTCATGGCTCCTCCTGAATTAAACAAGAGAATAGTGACTGACAAACAATTACCAAACAGTGGTACTAGTGCACTGGTAGAATTAAACTTACCCCCAAATCACATCCTCCCATTGCATCCAACAGTAACATGGATACAGGAAACTCAGCCTGTACTCGTGGATGAGGACGACGAGTGTTACTCGCCAGGACTCTTAAACACCATGGTACGTTGCATGAATAAATGCAACAAACATGTAAACAACACAATTGGGAACCAAGAAACTGGTTCAAAATTAGTTGCAACTAATACTCCCAATCCTAACACTGACAATGATGAAAATGATGAAAATCTAGTCAGTACAATCCCCCTCACTCAAAACTTATCGATTCACCCTGTAACCCTTCCTGTATCCCTTCTCGTAATCCCTCCCGCATCCCCCCTCAATAAATGTAACCCCACCCCATCCACTAAAACCCAGATGTCCCCCTTGTCCCCCTTATCACCCTTGCTCTTTGACCCCCTAACCCAAATGCCCCCTCCAACTCCTCCCTCATTTTTTGACCCACTCACTTACCATATTATTTCTCCAAATACAACCCAAATTCAAACATCAACATCTCCTTTGAATACACTGGCCCCACTTACAGAAACAAAGGGGAAAAAAACATTTTATCACAATAGCCAACCATCGGGACCATCGGGACCCTCAAAGGAAATCACCATTGAAGACTTAATATTAACAACGGATGAGGACCTAGATACTGAAGAACACATCAAAATGCTCTCAACAAATACTGACAAACAAAAACCATCCAAGCACAGAAGAAAAGCATCAACATCGCCCTCAAGTGTTAAGAGCAAAGGGAAAACCCCAAAGAATGGCATACCTAAAGCAAAAAACACTAAAAAACCACCACATACAAAAAGTGACAATAAGAAAGGTCCAGAAACAAAAGTCACAAATCAAACAACGAAAGTTCCAGCCTATCAGAAGACAGCAGGTACCAAGTACCACAGCCCTGAACATACCGTATTCATTACAAGCGGTTACTCAAAAACCTTCAATCTCAGTGGAAAAAGTATATCTGCAGCACTAACACAAAAACATAGCGGAACGTTCGAAATAATAAGGCCACGAACAAATTATATCATAGTGCGCTGCAGCACATTGTCACAAGTTGCCAAATATATGGAAATGGAAACAATTGGAACAATGAAAATTCAAGTATCCAGACATAAGACGGTAACCAATAATATCAAAAGTACAGCTTCCACTAACAAAACTACTCCTAAGAAACATAACTCCGTTGAATTACCACCACCTGGAGTGGAAAAAAATGGCAACAAAGGACCTCAAGTAATCATACAGAAGGAAAATAAAACCACTTTGATTACTAATTCCATATTGGAACCAAACAACAAAATGTATTCCAAAGGATATCAAAAAGTGTTTGAGCTTCCAAAGAGGTATCTCCATTTGACAGATGAAGAAATTGGGCAGGAGCTTACACTACAGGGATCTGACCTCAAACAAGTTACCAGACTTCGATCTACAAAGGATCATATATCAAGGAAAATATTGCTGGAATTTTACACAATAGCTCCAATACTTGTTTATTTTTATGGAACCAATTATCTACTAGAAGACTACATCAATAAACCAAGATTTTGCAATAAATGCAAATCGTGGGGCCACTACACTTTTAGTTGTAGAAACAAGCCAAGATGTGGAAACTGTGGAGGTAATCACAGTGATCCTTGTAAACATGATGGACCCAAATGCCCCAATTGTAAAGGACCCCACGGACCAACGGCCGAAGATTGTCCTTATACCATTAAGGAAATGACAATAGTTTCCATAATGAATAGAGAAAAAATCCCGTATAAGTTGGCAAAATCCAGTTCTGAGGTAGCACAGAAACATACTGCTGCAAACCCTCAGACAACAAACATTAAAGACCTCCAAAATGTTACAGCACCAAGCATCACTGCTTTATCCAAAACTAAAAAACTAACTCAAAAGGGTAATAATCCGCTATTACCCCAGCCCTCATCTATGCCCTCAAAAAACCTAAAACAAAATAAACCGACTTCGTCGGAGATAAATAATTTTGTTCCAAATAATAGAAAAGAGAAACCAGTACTACAAATCCTAACGTGCAAAAAACTAAGGATTTATCAACTAGTACTGTTAATAACAAAGGGGGCGATATAAATAATATAAACAATATAAACTTTAACATTAATAGCGGGATTGATTCCTTTCCCCACATAAAAATTTTACAATACCTTAGTGATCTTTTGTTAGGGATTGTTCAAATCTCAAATTACCAGGGGGTACCTAGTGTACCGTACTTTAAACTACTAAATGATCTCCTTGAAAAACATTTGCATATTTAAATAGGAAATAGCTATAAGGTAATAATTATCATAATTTAAATGGACAAACAAGGGAAACATAAATTAACTATCTGGCAATGGAATAGCAGGGGTTTAAACATAAATAAACCTGAATTATTAATTAAAATTCAAAATTCCACTAAAAAACCTGACATCATTTGTATTCAGGAAACCCACACCCACAGTTCATCAAAATCCCAACCAAAAATTAAGGGATATTCCAAATATAAATACCTGACAAGGGCTAGCGGATTAAAGGGAGGTGGGTTAGGAATATTTATTAGTGACCTACTACCCAATACTTATTTTTGTACTAACACTAGCCAAAAACAAGATAATTCTACAGCAAACGCTGTAGAATATCAAGCAGTACATATACACGTTGGTTCTTTTTCATTTGAACTTCTTAACGTGTATGACCCTGGTGGAGCAGCTCCAGCGCTCTTACAAAACTATTTGCAGTTAAACAGCTGCATAAAAGAATACATGATTTGTGGAGATTTTAACGCCCACAATAAGTCATGGGGCGGTGATCATACTGACAAGCGAGGCTCATTGATTGAACAATGGGCACTCAGAAGAAAGCTTGTCATACTAAACGACGGAACAAAAACCCGTCTATCACCAACAAATGGCTCCATGTCTGCATTAGATCTTACTATTTGTACGCCCATATTGGCTGCAATCACCAACTGGGAAGTAGACAGAGAATCTACACTAGGTAGTGACCACTACCCAATAGTCATTGACATACACTTGTCAAAGCCAATCGATCCCATTAAAAAAACTTCCAAATGGATTTTAAACAAAGCAAACTGGACGAAATTCCGGACCCTACTGGAAAAAAAGACAATACATGATCTACAAGACGACAACATCGACCAGTTTAATAACAACATAATCCAGTGTATCAAGGAAGCAGCCAATAATAGCATTCCTTCCACGGGAACAAAAATTACAAATAAACAGCCCATACCTTGGTGGAACGACAACTGCAAGAAGGCGATCAAGGATAAGAAGAAAGCCCTCAACAGATTTAGGCACACTGGCAAGTCAACGGACTTCGATGACTACAAAAAAAAAGGAAAAATTAGCAAAGCAGATCATCAAAACATCTAAAGAGACGTCGTGGCAAAACTACTGCTCCACTTTAATAATCAAACAGTCCAATTCCAAACAAATTTGGAATAAAATTAAATCCATGAAAAAAGGAATTAGCACGACTATACCAAATATCAAAGGAGCAATAACAAACATGGAAAAAGCTTCAGCGATAGCATCTCACTTTGCAGGAATGAGCAGCAACAAAAACCACACTGCAAAATTCCAAGCATATAGAGCAAAAGTGGAGAAACAGCAGTCACATCTCTTTATGGATAGAGAACCCAGAAACCCGTCTCTCAACGAACCCTTTACTAGAGAGGAATGGATAAATGCAATCAAACCAAAAAAGTCAACCTCACCAGGAGAAGACAACATGGGATACGAAATATATAAAAACATCCCAACCAACATGGAAATAGCTCTAATTGCTTTAATTAACCAATCATGGACCACGGGACAAATCCCCGAGAAATGGAAACAAGCAATAGTGGTACCAATCCCAAAAGCAGACAAGGACCCAACCGAAGTTTCATCATACAGACCCATCTCCCTTACGGACACCATATGTAAAGTAATGGAAACTATGGTTAACAACAGATTGAAACATCATTTAGAGAGTAAAAACCTTTTATCAAACAACCAGAGCGGCTTCCGGAATAATAGATCAACAATAGATCAGCTAGTCCGACTTGAATCCCAAAAAAAACTAGCATTTCACAATAAAAGAAAAAAAAATCGACACTTGACCGCAATTTTTCTAGACCTTGAAAAGGCATTCGACTTGGTTTGGACAAATGGCCTTATAGCCAAACTTAACCACTACGGTATAAATGGTGAAATGCATGCCTGGATAAAACAATTTCTGTCTAATAGGCGCATCAGAGTTAGAATAGGAGATACACTCTCTGAGGAATTCCTATTGGAAAACGGCACACCTCAAGGTAGTGTCATTAGCCCTACGCTGTTCAACATTATGATTAATGATCTGGAAATCAACGTTGATCCCAAAGAAGTAGACCTCTCGCAATTTGCAGACGATAGCGGTCTATGGAAAGATGGTGATCCAACAAGTCAAAAAGTCATGAACACCCTCCAAATCAGCCTCAACAAAATTGGAACTTGGGCTGACAAATGGGGGTTCAAACTCTCAAAGGGCAAAACAAGGGGTATAATTTTTTCGCCAAATCAAAAGAAAACAGTAGAAGCACCAAAGCTATACATTCAAGGGGAGTTAATTAAATTTGAAACAACAATCAAATTCCTGGGTATGACATTTGATCAATACCTAACATGGAAGTACCACATCCAAGATCTGATCCGTAGATGCAAAAAAGACATTTCCCTCATGAAAAATATCAAAAGATTAAAATGGGGATCTAACCAAAAAACTCTTCTGATGATCTACAGGGACCTAATTAGATCCAAACTGGACTACGGATGTCAAGTATACGCATCTGCTAAACAAAGTCTTTTGGGGAAACTAGATCAAATACAAACTACATCACTAAGGATTTGCACAGGTACCTTGAGAAGCACCTCAAAAGAAGAATTGCAAATCATCACTGGAGAAATGCCATTATCACTTAGAAGAGATGAGCTAACTCTTAGATATGCGGTCAGAATCTCAACTCATAACGCAAATCACCCCACCAGAACAACAATTAAAAATTGCAACAAAGCCTTTAGCAAGAGGTTAGTACCATCCCATCCTTCCGGGAAAAGGATTCACACCTTAAGCAAAGAACTAAGCATTAACAGCCTTCAAGCTGTTCAAATCGCCTATCCGGACAATACTCCCTGGATGAACATACCAATAAACATTAACTTTGAAGCCACAACATTTGGACCTAAAGAATCAATGGCGAACGAAATAAGAACAAAAATTCTCAATAACTTAGAAGTCAACTACAAGGATTATACCAAATTATACACTGATGGATCCAAATCAACAGATCCAGATAGAACAGCTGCAGCAGTCACCATTCCAGAGTTAAATATAACAATAGGGAGGCGACTCCCGGACCAATGTTCCATCTACACCACGGAATTTTGGTCTATCTTAGAGGCACTGAATCTAATCAAAATTAATAAATTTCCCAAATCACTCATCATCAGTGATTCTTTAAGTGTCCTAAAAACACTTGAATCTGGATGTTCAAAAGGGCGTGGCAACTATCAAAAGCTAACTAGGCTAACTGTCAATGATCTTGCTAACTTTAACCAAACAATTGAATTTATATGGGTCCCATCTCATATAGATCTGTTTGGAAACGATCAAGCTGACCGTGCTGCAAAAAGTAGCCTCAACAACGTGGAAATTGAATATATAGAGTACTCGGTAACAGAATTATATAATGTCATTACCAAAAGAATCATGTCAAAATGGCAACAACAATGGGATTCAAGCCAGAAAGGACGTAAACTATACTCTATCCAAAACCAAGTATCCAGGAATATTATTGGAGCAGAGATTAAACATACACATCTCGAAAGAATCTTCAATCGCATCAAAACAGGAAAAACTCTACTAGCCGGAAGTATGGGCAAATACAGTAAATCCAACCCTGGAAGAAATACTTCTTGCCAATCTTGCAATCAATTAGAAGATCTATCACATGTTTTTAATGTGTGCCCAGCATATAGAGTAGCAAGAAATAAACTTGCAAGCTCTCTTATTAAAATAGGCTCGAGCACAACCTACCCATCATTTCTTAGTATCACAAACCCTAATCCCAACCTAACTGCATAACTGATCCTATTATTCCTCCGGGAAATAGACAAGTCTGACAGTATTTAATACTGCACCCCATTCCAATTGTCCCTACCCAACCACTTATTTTTAAATGCCGGACGACAATTATACTAAATTATATTCGGGGGATTAAATTATTGGGTATATCACCTTCCTTCCAATGCAGTCTCGTTCCGCCTTTGCCTCTTCTGCTTCCGACGGCTGGTATCAATTAATTAGCATAACATTGTGCAATAATGCGTGGGGACGTGGCACTATTCCGTCCCCCGAAACAATTAATTAGCCCTTTTGGGGCATTAAACAGACGTAAATGCCCAATGGGCGAAAACGTCTTAAATCCAATTAATCAATCAATCAATCTGTCACCACAGTATAATGCCACCTAAGCAAGCGAGTGGAAGCAAGGGCGCTAAAAAAGCGATAACCAAGGCGTCATCGCCACGATCTGGGGATAGGAAGCGCAAGAAGAAAAGGCGAAGGGAATCGTACGGCATATACATCTACAAAGTTTTGAAGCAGGTGCATCCAGACACTGGCATCTCAAGTAACGCTATGTCTATAATGAACAGTTTCGTGAACGACGTATTTGAAAGAATAGCCGCAGAGGCGTCCAGACTAGCCCACTACAACAAACGATCTACCATCACCAGCAGAGAAATACAGACGTCTGTTCGTCTCATTCTGCCAGGGGAACTCGCCAAACACGCTGTTAGCGAGGGAACGAAAGCTGTAACTAAGTATACTAGCAGCAATAACTAAACAGAAGTGCGTAGCATACAGCATAACCACGGCCCTTTTAAGGGCCACCAATATATTTGGAAAAGAAATAATTGCCAAATTGCCATAATTGATTCTACTAGCTAGAAAACCGGAAAGTACACGCACACCAAAATGAGCATATTAAGATTATTGTTGCTATCGGAAATCGTAACATAATAAAGGGAAATGATAATTTGAAAATAATAATATTGATGACTTTGTATAGCACCTCATCTTTAGAAGCTCTTAGCGCTTTGCAACATCTATATATTTGATGTAATTTGAATATAATCTGCACCAGTAGGATTCATACATAAACTAGATACATCAACTAGATGTTGGTTATATCCTATCCTCTAATACAACTGGATCGAAATTATTTCAAAGCCCTGGTGTTTGAAGCGGAAAAGTGGGGAGAAACGGGATAAAAGGACACCCCTGATTGGTTCTTAAACTTAGTAACATGCGTTCTGATTGGATGTTAAATTGTGTTATTTAAATCAGTTTTTTGCTGCAAGATCAGGCAATTTTCCACAACTTTTGTACAAGGCTAGCCCTGATTGGTTGTTTAATTTAGTAAGATGCTTTCTGATTGGATGTTGAACTTTGTTATTTCAATCCCTTTTATTACTGCAAGCTCGGCCAATTCTCACACGTGTCTAAAACACAACTTGAAGCATATTTGATATTTAAATAACTTAACGGATCATTCTTACCTCACTTTAGAGGATATAAGTCACCAAGCTAATTGGTTTCTGATTGAAGCCAAAGTGACATAATTTGATAATCTGTTTTTATTCAACGCTGCCTTGCTGCTTTGACGTGACGTGACATGTTAATCAACACTAAACCTGACTCAATCATGTATTAAACCGTTTCAGAAATAATATAAATGTACCTAATAGCGACTAAACGCATTCAAGTCGCATAGACATTTAGTTAAAATGAAATCGATAGGGACCTACAATTATGCACAGTATTTACTAGAAATATTGGAATGATTAGGTGATAGGAAAAATGAAGGATTTGACTCAATTGGACAGGTGGCTAACACAATATTGCTTATTTTCTATCCAATAGTACAAATGAAGAAGCGAGATTGTTTCAAAAAGACCTGGCGGTTCAAGCCGGAAAGTGTGGAAATACAAGAGTCAATGCCAGTTCTAAAGGTTCTTGATAGCACAGCTGTGCCTCTCGAATTTTAACCACAGTAATTAACACGCGATATGACTGGACGTTAACAATTTTGATTTCAATCCCTTTTGATTTCGATCGTGGCTGATTTTTTTGCACTTGTGAAAATGTACAACTTGAGTGGTATTTGACTGTTTTAGCAGTACACTGATACGTATTAACTCACCTAGGTACTTACATGAATCCATACTGATTGTTATAAAACGTCATTCTATGATTGACATAAGAAGGAAACCTGTTTTAGGTTTAAATATCAATAAATGTTAACAACAACAAAACAGTTGAGGAATGCAAGGTAGTTTTGACGTATGCCGTGTTTCCAATCACGTCCGCTCCTGTCTGCATTTCGATCCGCTCCAAGGGTATAAAAGCTACCAGATCGAGTCTGTCACCACAGGATCATTAGTCGCAGTGAACCAGGCACGTTATACACACGTAGCACAATGTCGGAGAAATCTACTCTAGCGATGGAAATAATACCAGAGATGGCCCTTCGAGCAATTTCTAGCTTGGGGCAACAAATGGCTACAAATTGGAGCCTAAGAGCGGCGGGGAAAAGAACTTCTCTGCTGCTTATCTGGGAAACAAAAATCCTCAAGGACATACCAGGGGCCAAAAAGTACAGAGGACAAGATGGACGGCGGCGAAGGCGGGAAACCGAGCAACCACGCCGCCCAGCCCCCCACCCCCCACCAGCAGTTCAAGAAGAGGTAACACAAGAGACTATTACAGACTCACCTGTACAGGAGGTTACACTACAAGCTCTTCGAGAACAGATAGAGATACTATCTAACCAAATGCTGACACTTTTTACAGCGGAAACAGTGGAAGCGGCCACGTCTCCTATCGACATACAGATAGAACCAGCAATGGAAACTCCAGAACCACCGCCACCACCCCCTTAAAAGAAAAAAGGAAAGGGAAAGGGGAAAAAGGGGAAGTTAACAACATCAACACCCCTCACTCCATCACCAGGGCCGGCAGTGGACTTGGACAAAATATTGGAAGAAGAAAGCCCGGAGGCCAAATGGGAATCGCCCGCCAAAACAGTGCGGATGCCAGACGAAAGCAAAGAAAAATTAATGGTGAAGCTATGCAGAGAGATGGGACTTGAACCTTTATTAACAAACAAGAAGAAGGCATCTAATTTCGTCTCTGCAGTACAATACATTGGATTTAGATCAATGCAAACTTCGCCACCACGTGTCAGCCAATGGCATCACGCACTGAACATATTAGGCAGCTATTACTACGAGGCCTTTGAGGATAGACCACTCCACCACCTGCAAGATGCGGCAGCCTATATTGCAAAAAAACACGGATTTTACTTCCCTAGACGGACATTCGTGGAAGAGAGGACTGCCGCCTTCCTTGCTGAGATGGAAGACAGGAGGGCCACCTTCCAACCGGTGGAGTACTAGCCCAAATAGGGCTACTTTCATTGCCATTTTTATTATTAATAGGGGACTCATTTGGTATCGAGCACCCCTCTTTGACTAACCATTTGACCCTGAAAAGAATAATTTGACCTTTTTGGCACTGCTGCAACAAATTTATAACCAAAATCCCCTACCATTGACTACACTTTTATGTGTCGCTTAGACACTTTAGTTTAAATACAATAGGGACTTACGTATGTACACTGTAGTACTAGTCCCTATTTTTTATAGGATGTTAATTAATAATTTCTAACTCAGATATTTGGTAAATTGCACAGGTGGCTTACACATTATTGGTTGTTAGGTTGTCCATTAGTACAACTGGACTGAATTTGACATACAGGTGCGTGCTTGACTTTTCGTCACCTTTTCTCCCTGCTGCTTAAAGTTCACGTGCTTGCACGTCCAATAATTAAGCAGACACAAGCGATATGAGAAAGCTAATTTTCTCTCGCTTCACTGCTATTGCAGACCGGTAGGTAACAGAATGATTGGGTGGGTGTGTGTAGGTTCCATTCCTACCCACCACACGGCCTTACATTCACCCAGTGACAGTTAAAACACTGTCCCGTGGTGACGGCCAAAGTAAATAAGCACTCCTTTGAGTGCATAAACGCCTGCAGGGGATGTGGCACAATTCCTTTCCCTCAGGATTAATTCAATAACCCTTTTAAGGGATAAAACAGTGAAAAGAGCCTACATGGACGATTCACTTAAAACACATCATGTCAGTCAGTCAGTCTGTCACCACAGTATAATGCCACCTAAGCAAGCGAGTGGAAGCAAGGGCGCTAAAAAAGCGATAACCAAGGCGTCATCGCCACGATCTGGGGATAGGAAGCGCAAGAAGAAAAGGCGAAGGGAATCGTACGGCATATACATCTACAAAGTTTTGAAGCAGGTGCATCCAGACACTGGCATCTCAAGTAAGGCTATGTCTATAATGAACAGTTTCGTGAACGCCGTATTTGAAAGAATAGCCGCAGAGGCGTCTAGACTAGCCCACTACAACAAACGATCTACCATCACCAGCAGAGAAATACAGACGTCTGTTCGTCTCATTCTGCCAGGGGAACTCGCCAAATACGCTGTTAGCGAGGGAACGAAAGCTGTAACTAAGTATACTAGCAGCAATAACTAAACAGAAGTGCGTAGCATACAGCATAACCACGGCCCTTTTAAGGGTCACCAATATATTTGGAAAAGAAATACTTGCCAAATTGCGATAATTGATTCTACTAGCTAGAAAACCGGAAAGTACACGCACACCAAAATGAGCATATTAAGATTATTGTTGCTATCGGAAATCGTAACATAATAAAGGGAAATGATAATTTGAAAATAATAATATTGATGACTTTGTATAGCACCTCATCTTTAGAAGCTCTTAGCGCTTTGCAACATCTATATATTTGATGTAATTTGAATATAATCTGCACCAGTAGGATTCATACATAAACTAGATACATCAACTAGATGTTGGTTATATCCTATCCTCTAATACAACTGGATCGAAATTATTTCAAAGCCCTGGTGTTTGAAGCGGAAAAGTGGGGAGAAACGGGATAAAAGGACACCCCTGATTGGTTCTTAAACTTAGTAACATGCGTTCTGATTGGATGTTAAATTGTGTTATTTAAATCATTTTTTGCTGCAAGATCAGGCAATTTTCCACAACTTTTGTACAAGGCTAGCCCTGATTGGTTGTTTAATTTAGTAAGATGCTTTCTGATTGGATGTTGAACTTTGTTATTTCAATCCCTTTTATTACTGCAAGCTCGGCCAATTCTCACACGTGTCTAAAACACAACTTGAAGCATATTTGATATTTAAATAACTTAACGGATCATTCTTACCTCACTTAAGAGGATATAAGTCACCAAGCTAATTGGTTTCTGATTGAAGCCAAAGTGACATAATTTGATAGACTCTGTTTTTCTTCAACGCTGCCTTGCTGCTTTGACGTGACGTGACATGTTAATCAACACTAAACCTGACTCAATCATGTATTAAACCGTTTCAGAAATAATATAAATGTATTACCTAATAGCGACTAAACGCATTCAAGTCGCATAGACATTTAGTTAAAATGAAATCGATAGGGACCTACAATTATGCACAGTATTTACTAGAAATATTGGAATGATTAGGTGATAGGAAAAATGAAGGATTTGACTCAATTGGACAGGTGGCTAACACAATATTGCTTATTTTCTATCCAATAGTACAACTGAAGAAGAGAGATTGTTTCAAAAAGACCTGGCGGTTCAAGCCGGAAAGTGTGGAAATACAAGAGTCAATGCCAGTTCTGAAGGTTCTTGATAGCACAGCTGTGCCTCTCGAATTTTAACCACAGTAATTAACACGCGATATGACTGGACGTTAACAATTTTGATTTCAATCCCTTTTGATTTCGATGGTGTCTGATTTTTTTGCACGTCATTCTATGATTGACATAAAAAGGCAACCTGTTTTAGGTTTAAATATCAATAAATGTTAACAACAACAAAACAGTTGAGGAATGCAAGGTAGTTTTGACGTATGCCGTGTTTCCCATCACGTCCGCGCCTGTCTGCATTTCGATCCACTCCAAGGGTATAAAAGCTACCAGATCGAGTCTGTCACCACAGTATAATGCTACCTAAGCAAGCGAGTGGAAGCAAGGGCGCATGTAAAGATAGTCTGTAAAGGATAAATTTTGGATTACTTTTGGAATACCGGTGTAAATGATTTTGTTCAAAGAGGTTATTTTCTTTTATTTACATATCACGTTTTTTGTTAAATAGA
This sequence comes from Unio pictorum, assembly GCA_030141615.1. Lineage (NCBI taxonomy): Eukaryota > Metazoa > Mollusca > Bivalvia > Unionida > Unionidae > Unio > Unio pictorum. The sequence goes on from JARLTB010000222.1 coordinate 54,706, forward strand.
ATTATATTTTCACTGCACTTTGTATTTTATTTTTTCACTTTTGTTAATTTGTGACTGCTTTGAGAATCGTTCAAGAAGTAGTTAGAATGGCAGAGGCAATGGCAAGTGGTATGGGCCCCTATAATCAGGGATCGAAATCACGTCTGCACCTCTACCTTGAGGTGACGATAGATGACCATATATTGCTGGCACATCATCCAAGAGGATGTCAGCTGCTAGTTTCAGGTGACGATGGTTTAGCACCAAAGCAAATAGAAATTCTTGTAGCTTTGAAGGCAATGTCGATTGACATGACCAAAATAGCAGCCTTACAGAGTGCAGGGCCTAAAAGATTTATACTCTACCCGAAAAAGGAAAATGAAGCCCTATTAACATGCGAAAGTTTCATGGTTAAAGGGAAAACAATTCATGTACATGAAGCACCACCCTTTGAGAGGGAGATAGGGGCAAAAATGTTAGAGGTGCAATTTCATGGCCTACCCTACCAGATAGCCACAAAGGAACTGGAAAATAAGCTCCTAAGTAGGTTTCAGGTAACAAGCCAAGGAAGCAAAATGGGCAATTATTGGGGATTTGAGGGATTTGATGGAATAACAACAGCAGTGAGGATTGTTAAGATTCTAAAAGAACAAGCCCCCAAAATACCCCCTTTTTTCTATGTTATGGGTTTTAGAGTCAGATCATGGTATAGAGGGTGTGAGAGGGACAGAAAATGTTCCAAATGTGGGGTAAAGGGCCATGGGCACTGGGAATGTAAAACAGAGGGACAAGGAAAAAAGACCACTTATGCAAACATTGTAGAAGAGAAAAAGGGAAACACACAAAACAGCCCACAAAATGAGCAAGAGAAATGGGTGAAAGTTACGAAGGAGAACAAGAGGCTAGAAAATAGACCCCCATTGATCATACCTAAATTCACTCACACAAACCCTTTTGACAAATTGATACAAGAAGAGGTAGGTGAGGTAGTACAAGGAGAGATAGAACCACTAAGAACATCTACCCCCATAAAGAAAAAAACAACCAAGAAGAGGAAGGTAGCTAGCCTATCTTCCTCTTTGGAAGAAATAGAAAGGGAACCCAATGTACATGAACCCTTACAAGAACTATTAGTAGGCAAAGGGAAAGGGAAAGGGAAAAAACAAGTGGCAAAAGAAAATTCCACAGTAGAATCCACAGGAGCAAATGAAATGGAAAGTAATATGGACACAATAAACACAACAATAGGAACTGAAATTGGGACAATAACAACAACAAATGAGGGAAGTGAAGAATATAATGAAACACTATTCAATTCACAAATCACCAGTGACTTTGAGATTCCGACTAGTTTTAGTGAATCGGCAAAGGATGACCCAGGACATTAACCAATAACCACTAGAATAAGCGGCCACCTGGGAGGAAAAGAAAACAAATGGAAGAACAAAACTTCCGTTTGTTGTCTATAAATGTGAATGGATTAGATGAAAGGAAAATAACTAAATTAAGACAAGTAGGGGACTTTGACTTATTGTTTATACAAGAGACGCATAATGGACTAAATGATGAAATAAAAGAAAAAACTAGAAAGGGAGCTGGATTGTATAATAATTAAAAACAACTATGTAGGGAGGGATAAAGGGGGAGGGATAGCAACCATGATTAGAAATAAAGTAGGAGTTAAATGGGAAAGAATAGAGGAAGGGGATTTTTTTAGGGGAAGACTCATTCATTTAAAAATAGGGATTTGTCATTTTTTAAATATATATATGCCAGCCAATAGAGATATGAAACGAGCCTTTGCAACACAACTTATGGAGCACATAGACAACTATACAGGGGAAAATTTGATAATAGGAGGGGATTTTAATTGGGTAGGGGACGACATAGACAGAAAGGGAAAACTAACACCTGATGACTTGTATATTAAGGATATAATGGAACTAACCATGGAGTCATTAAATTTGATTGACATATATAGACGGTTAAATTTACCAAGGGTGGAATACACCTATACACGGGGAGATGGAGCAAGTAGATTAGATAAATTTTGGGGCACATCTTTTGGAACAAATAAATATATAAAATCAGGGATATTAGATTATAAAATTTCGGACCATAAATTAATTTATTTAGAAGTAGGAATATTAAAAAGAACTAAGTGGGGAAGGGGATCATGGAAATTAAATACAAAAATATTAAATAATGAGGGATTTTTAGAAGAAATTAGAAGGGAAATAGAAGAATTTAAAAATAAAGGGAATAAAGATATTATAGAAGAATGGGATAAATTAAAAGTTAAATTTAAAAATATAGCAATATATCATTCAAAATTAAGGGTTAGGAAATTTAAATTAGAAATAGAAGCTATAGAAAATTTAATAAACACAACAACAACACAGAACACAAAAGAAACATTAGTGTTAAGATTAGCAAAATTAAAAAAAGACTATTATAAAGGGAGGAAAATAAAGGCAGGTATTTTTACAGAACTATATGAAACTGCAGAGGGGTTATATAAAAGGGAGGAATTAAGAAGAGGGGGGGAAAGAACACTAGAAATTTTAAATACGGGAAGGGAAATACTGGAAGACAAAACTCAAATACTAGATTACATACAGAATTACTATAAGGACCTATATACTTCACAGAGAATAGCAGATGAAGATATAGAAACATACTTACGAGAGACAAATTGTGAGAAAATTACCTCAGAACATAGAAACAAATGTGAGGAATTTATCTCACAAGACGAAATAATAGAGACAATAAGGAAATTATCCAAAAATAAATCACCAGGGAGAGATGGACTCTCAGCGGAATTCTATCAAAAATTCTGCGGGGAGTTGTCGCCAGTTTTAGAATGGTTATATAATAATATTGCACTTAGAAATAGAAAAATGTCTAACACAATGAGGGAGGGTATGATAACACTAATATATAAGGGAAAGGGAAATAGGGATGAAATTAAAAATTGGAGACCCATTTCACTCCTTAATGTTGACTATAAAATTATTAGTAAAATATTAGCGGAAAGGGTCAAAAAGTGTCTGGACCCAATTATAAATATAAACCAAACAAGTGGGCCAAAAGGAAGAGACATACAAAACAACATTCTAAACATTAAGACTATAATAGATCATATAAATATCACTGGTGCTACTAGTGCTATGGTACTAATTGACCAGGAAAAAGCTTTTGATAGACTTGAGCAAAACTACCTATATAAGACACTAGAAAAATTTGGATTTGGAGAGAATTTCCAAAATTGGACCAACATCCTGTACAATGATATAAACTCAATTGTACAGGTAAATGGAGCAAAAACGGAAAAATTCGAAATTCAAAGATCAGTGAGGCAAGGATGCCCACTATCTATGCTATTATACGTAATAGCAATAGAAATTCTAAGTATCAAAGTTAGGAACAACCAAAATATTGTAGGGATTAAAGTTCCAAATATCAAAGAAGAAGTGAAGATGTTACAACACGCTGATGATTGCACAAACTTTATCCAAGATGGAAAATCCTATAATGAACTAATAAAGGAATTTGACAAATTCGGGAAAGTTTCAGGATCTAAGATAAATCCTGATAAAACAGAAATTTTATTAATAGGAAACTGGAGAGGTAAGAAACATAGTCTGCCTACGTCTCTTATTAAAGACAATATAAAAACATTAGGTATAAATTTTGGGAAAAATGAAATGGAAAACAATCTGAAGGAAATAAGGGAAAGTATTAAGAAACATTTGAAAATCTGGGCACCATTGCCAATATGCTTAATGGAACGAGCACAAGTTGCAAAAAATTACATGTACGTGCACCTAAATTATAAATTAAAAACAGTAGACATTAAAAATGCAACACTAAAAGAAATAGATAACGAAATTATTAAATACTTATGGGCATTTAAAATACACTATACAAAAAAAGAAACTTTATATAAGGAGGGGAAGAGGGGAGGTTTAGGTCTCCACCACCCCACCCTAATTAAATACACCAACATCTTAAATAGATTTAGGGAGATTAAAGCGGAGCCGAAAATAGCTTGGCAAGGGCTCTATATTTATTACTTTGGTTTCTCTATGAAGCAGAGAAACGACATAAATAGGAATAATAAATTAATAAAAACTTTAGAGGTGCCAAGAAAATTAAGATCAATAAAAGATTTATTTTTTAAATATAGGGATGTAAAGGAATTTTGGGAGATTGATACAAAATGCACATACAGATGGCTAACACAAAACACAATAAATAAGGGAAAAAATAGGGTAGAACAAAAACACATAAATATTAATTGGGATAGGGCATGGGGAAACTGGGTCAAACTCAGATCCATAAAAATAAAAAGTACCCTGTTCAAATACATGCACGATGCATGGTTGACAGGGGAAATAGCAGTGAGACGGCATATGATCGCAGTGTCGCCAAAATGTCCACTGTGCAAACATTACTTTTTTACAAAAAATCATGTCATTACAGAATGTACATTTAATAGAGAAGAAAGAAATAAAATTATCACAAATATAAATAAAAAACAAATATATCAAAATATCCACCTTTTATATTTAGATGGGAAATTTTCCAAAGATATTTTATATGAATTAACAAATTTTATAGTTAAGAATATGATAGCATGCGGCCCAGTTTATAAATATGGGGAAAAATTTAGATAGAAGGGAGGGACAGGGAACTCAGGAGGAGAAAAGTAGGAGCAATGAGAGCACGGGGCTAAATCACATGGCGCTACGCGAAGTGGACAGGCCCGTGAAAGAGTTTGGAAAAAAGCTCACCTAGAGACTTATGCATAACCAAAACAACTCACGGTTTAGATAGGCTTTTTAGTTAAGAATTACCTTTCCCAAACAAAAAGCATGCTATCATATAAAGTCACTGGTGATAAAAGCTCTTACTCTGTGGAGATTTGTAAAAATCTACACAGAAAGCCCGTTTAGAGGGAAATATAAAATAATCTTTTGGAATGGAATAAGGAATTAATGATAATAAATAAAGATCACAAAAAAAAGATCGAGAAGGGTGAAGTGCAAAAAATAATAAAGAAATTGTACGGATCCCATTTCGATCCAAGTGATCTAGTATATAAATAAGGAAATTACAAAACATGGAACATAATAGAACATACATTAAAACAATAAGTTGGTTTCAACCAATTTAAACTAAATTTAAGACACCATGTTTTGCACAAAATTCAAAAATTGCTAAAAAAAATATATTACTTAAATGAAATTAAAATATATATATATTCAAATAAATACCGTTTAGAGGTATTTCTATGGTTAGAAAACTGGGAAATTTGACAAGAATGGCTATCCTTACAAAAATATACAGTATTCATATGGATACATATAGCAACATACAAATAGCACAACACAAATAGCATACATAGGATACAGGAAACCCCTAGCCAGGGTTAACTTTGAGAGATTAAGGCAGACACCCATGATGGACCTTTGGGTTCGGGTGAAAATGTCATAGAAAAACACTAAGGACCAAAATATCCTCCTATTATCATATAATCCCGATGGGAAAAATTAAGGATAGGTTAAAAGTAAATGGAATTTAATAAAAAAAACACAAAACTACACATTGGGGGGAACACACACACACATAAAACTTTTTTATTAGTTTTTTCAATAGGGGGAGAGGGCATCTGTCTGGTGCCCCCTAAAAAAAAAAGCAAGGGCGCTAAAAAAGCGATAACCAAGTCGTCATCGCCACGATCTGGGGATAGGAAGCGCAAGAAGAAAAGGCGAAGGGAATCGTACGGCATATACATCTACAAAGTTTTGAAGCAGGTGCATCCAGACACTGGCATCTCAAGTAAGGCTATGTCTATAATGAACAGTTTCGTGAACGACGTATTTGAAAGAATAGCCGCAGAGGCGTCTAGACTAGCCCACTACAACAAACGATCTACCATCACCAGCAAAGAAATACAGACGTCTGTTCGTCTCATTCTGCCAGGGGAACTCGCCAAACACGCTGTTAGTCAGGGAACGAAAGCTGTAACTAAGTATACTAGCAGCAATAACTAAACAGAAGTGCGTAGCATACAGCATAACCACGGCCCTTTTAAGGGCCACCAATATATTTGGAAAAGAAATACTTGCCAAATTGCCATAATTGATTCTACTAGCTAGAAAACCGGAAAGTACACGCACACCAAAATGAGCATATTAAGATTATTGTTGCTATCGGAAATCGTAACATAATAAAGGGAAATGATAATTTGAAAATAATAATATTGATGACTTTGTATAGCACCTCATCTTTAGAAGCTCTTAGCGCTTTGCAACATCTATATATTTGATGTAATTTGAATATAATCTGCACCAGTAGGATTCATACATAAACTAGATACATCAACTGGATGTTGGTTATATCCTATCCTCTAATACAACTGAATCGAAATTATTTCAAAGCCCTGGTGTTTGAAGCGGAAAAGTGGGGAGAAACAGGATAAAAGGACACAACTGATTGGTTCTTGAATTTAGTAACATGCGTTCTGATTGGATGTTAAATTGTGTTATTTAAATCAGTTTTTTTCTGCAAGATCAGGCAATTTTCCACAACTTTTGTACAAGGCTAGCCCTGATTGGTTGTTTAATTTAGTAAGATGCTTTCTGATTGGATGTTGAACTTTGTTATTTCAATCCCTTTTATTACTGCAAGCTCGGCCAATTCTCACACGTGTCTAAAACACAACTTGAAGCATATTTGATATTTAAATAACTTAACGGATCATTCTTACCTCACATTCCGCATTTCACTTTCGAGACGTTCAGACGTATAGTGCTGAGCGAGCGAGCGAGCGATAATACATGTCTATAAATACTACTCACTGTAACATGTCAAGAGTTACAAGATCGCAGGTTAAAATGACCACAAATCGCAATGCGATTAAAAAAGACAACAAAATTATTTCAATGGCCAAAGGAGTTAGTCCCTTACAACCACAGAACTCGACTCCAACTGATGCGAAGGATCCTAGTAAAAAAATTACAACGCCCTTCGTCAAGGTCATGGGATTTCTTACACCAAGTCCCACATCAAAGCTCATAATTGAGCGCAAGCTGGATGTAATATCTTTCAATCCGGATGTAATATCTCACAACCCGGATGAAATATCTCTCATGCCGGGAATAACATCCAATAACAATAGCAGTAACAACGAGACTACTCCAAGCAGGAACATACTAACACCGGCAACAACTAGTACAACAAAGACAACAACAACAACAACAACAACAATGTCTCTTAACAATGCCACAAGCGTATTGGAGATTTTTAACGAATCGCCAGACCAAAAGAGACCACTTCAAGTCACTCTCAAACAGGAGATTGAGGATTTGGAGAAATTTATGGGATCAAGCAACGAACATCTAGAAAGAACGGACCTTCTAGATAACATTAACAATGCAACCAATGCCAATGATAGAAACAACATCAAGAAAGAAAGCGACAATGATGTGACAGAGATCAAAACTTCTAACGGATCAACAACAACCACAACAACAATAGGCATAGAAGTGATATCAGATGAAGATAACAAATCTAACTTTACCACACTACTTAAGTGCCTATCACCACTACCAACATCATCTTCAACAACGACATTATCACAGGCCAAAACTGCAACACACAAAGAAAAATACAAACTATCAACTTATACCTTGAACCAAATAGAAGCAACGACATACCTCTCAAGTCAGATAACAGGCCCCGCGAAGAGTCCTACCATGAAAGACCTTACATACAACACACCGAAGAAAAGCGGGTCAGAGAGTGACAATGACAAATCAACTAATATCACGAACCAAATAAAAGCACCCCAACTCACTCTCAATCAGGAGATCGAGGACTTAATGGACTTAATGGGATCTAATTATGCCATTAACGAACATCTGGAAGGAACGGACCTACTAGATATCATTAACAATGCATCCAATACCAACGATTGCGATGATTGCGACAGCATCAAGAAAATCAGCGGCAACGTGGAAACAGATGAGGATAACAACTCTTCCTTTACCACACCACCTAAGTGCATATCTCCATTGTCGCTATCATCTCCAACAGCGACACTCCCACAGGAAAATACCTCTCCATTCATAGAAAATTACAAACATTCAACTAATAACTTGAATCCAATAAAAACAATAAAAGCAACAACATATCACTCAAGTCAGTTACCCGGCCACTCGAAAAACCTCACCATGGAAGACCTTATCTACGACTCTCCGAAGAAAAGCGGGTCAAAGAGCGACAGTGACACAAGTGCCCCAATCTTAGAACAAACCAGAAGGAAGAAACAGATCAAAAACAAAAAGACATCAAACCCCTTCATAACAACCAACAAGGGAAAGACTCCACAATATGGAACCTCGAAGTCAAAGAAAAACAAACAAATGAGAGTGGAAGCACCAAAAACAACGGAGAATCTACATAATATACAGGAAAAACCTAATCTCAATGACGAAACCCCGACACTACTATTACAACAACATCAACAGCAACAGCAAGTAAGAAAAACCCCACAGGAAAAAACAGAAGAAAAAGTGAATACCAGACCAAGAGATCATCCAATCAATAATAACGAAAATAAATCAGTTAACACGCCTAGGACAAATAAATACCACAGCAAAGACCACACAATATTTATCACCAGTGGCAACTCAAAACTATTTAATATCAGCAGTAGAAGCATAGCAAACACACTTTCCAAAGCCAACAATGGGAAATATCAAATTATAAGACCAAAGACAAACTACATTATAGTCAAATGTAGCACTTTGGCACAAGTAGCCAAATTTATGGAGCTGGAAAAGATTGGTGAAGTCAACATCCAAGTGACTAGACACAAATCGTTAGGGAAACAAGCCAATAAAGTTAGCTCACCAACAGCAAGCATCCCAAAAAGGTCTGAACCTGACTACAACCCAGAAGCAATAAGACATACACAAAATAAAAAGGGAGAGGAAGGGATCAGTGACAATCAAGAACAGAAACCACCAAATAACAGTACTGGGATAAGGAAAATCATTCAATTACACCCCAAGTATACCTTACTCACCAACAAGGAAATAACAGAAGAGCTAAAAAACCAAGGGGCAATGATTTCAAAGGCATACAGATTGAAATCTAGCAATGAACACACCTCAAATAAAATCCTACTGGAATTCAAAACTAAAGCACCTCTACTTGTCCAATTTGATGGCTACAACCAAATTCTTATGGATTACACAAACAAAGTCAGATTCTGCAGCAAATGTAAAGCATGGGGACATTACACAAGGAGCTGCAGAAACAGAATAAGATGTGGAAAATGCGGTGGCAGCCACACTAATGTTTGCACATTTATCGGACTCAAATGTGCCAACTGTAGAGGACCCCACAGTCCTAAAGACTTAGAATGTAGCTACTACATCAAAGAGAAAGAAACAATAAAACTAATGGATGAAAAACACCTAAGTTACCATGAGGCAAAACAGCAAATATCAAGTAATAGACCAAAAAATAGCAAACAACAGCATTTGAGTAAAAGTGAAACAACTCAACAATCAACTCAACATAACCAAGAAGAAAGTAGGCAGACATCAGGAAGGAAATCTAATCCTAATAACCAGACCAAGAACAAAGCCGACATATACAGAATGATAACAGACACTAGAGAAGAAGCTAAAATACAAGCATCAGGAAATCCAAACCATTCAAAGGAAAATCAAATAAAACCCAATAGCAGGATAATAAACACAAGCATTGCAAGCAACAAGGGCAACAATCTAAACAATGCGAGTATCACGGGAATCCACACAAACAATACAAACAATACAGATAATAGAGATAATCCCATAATAAATGAAAGTAACGGACTCAGTAACTTTCCGAAACATGAAATAGAAAATTTTCCTAGCATAACCATTCTCAAATATATAAGGGATCTTATTGACGGGATACTAATAATCTCACATGATAATTTAATCCCCAGTATACCTTACTTCCAACTGCTAACTGAAGTACTAGAAAAACACCTTGGAAAAACAAATAGTTAACCTAATTTAATATATATACATATATATTATAAATAAATACAACTATTGCAATGGGTAGATCAACCAGATCAAAACTAGTAATTTGGCAATGGAATAGTAGAGGCTTATTTTCCAACAAATCCGAATTACAAATTAAAATTCAAAATTCCAAAATTAAACCAGACATCCTTTGTATCCAAGAAACCTTCCTTAAAACAGATTCCCAATACATCCCAAAATTCCCAGGATACTCAATTCGTGAATTCATAAACAGAGAAAATGGGCAAAAAGGAGGGGGACTAGCAATTTTCGTTAACGACCTGTTACCAAACACAACTTTCGGAGAAAACTCACACAGCCTAAAAGACCCAAAAGTCCCATCAAGCCAAAATCCAGTTGAACACCAATCAGTCATCATTACAACAGGATCATTATCTTTCACAATATTTAATATCTACGACCCAGGAAAATACCATCCAGCAGCAACAACAAACTACCACAATTTAGGGTGTAATGGTGACTTCATCATCTGTGGAGATTTTAATGCCCACAATCAGATGTGGGGAGGAAACCATCGGGACAAAAGAGGAGCACTGATTGAAGAATGGATGCGGAAAAAGAACCTTGTACTGCTCAACGACGGCTCCAAAACCAGGATCTCCCCTGAAGATGGTGCCTTATCAGCGCTGGACCTGACAATATGTACCCCTAAACTAGCAACTAGGACAACCTGGAAAGTGGAAACTGATTCTACTTTAGGGAGTGACCACTTCCCTATACAAATTACGATCAACTTAACATCACCTCTTGACACGAATGGCAAACTCCCCAAATGGATCCTAAATAAAGCAGACTGGAGTAAATTCAGTAATCTACTCAAAGACGTATCTATGGCCAACACACATGACGACGACATCAACATCTTTAACGAAAACATCATGAACAATATTAAAAAGGCTGCAAATCTAAGCATACCAACCACTGGAAAGGAAAAGAAAGATCAAACTAAACAACACGTCCCGTGGTGGAATAATAACTGCAAGGAAGCATTAAAAGAGAAAAAGAAAGCCCTCAATAAATTTAGACGCAGTGGACAATCCACTGACTATTTGGAATACAAATCCAAGGAAAAATTAACAAAAAAAATAATAAAAGAAGCCAAACTAACAACATGGAGAAACTACTGCTCCACTCTTGAAATTAAAAATTGCAATGCCAAACAAATATGGAATAAAATTAAATCCATAAAAGGAACCGGAAATAAAAGTGCACCCAACATCAAAGGCATAACATCAAATATAGATAAAGCCAACGCCATAGCAAAACACTTTGCCGGCATGAGTGGAAACAATAACCACACCAAAAAATTCCAACAACACAGAGCAGAAGTAGAAGATAAACTTAAACACCTTTTTATAGACCAAGATAACAGCATCTCACATCTAAATGAAAACTTTACCCTGGAAGAATGGAGAACAGCAATCCAAAACAAAAAATCAACATCACCAGGAGAGGACAATATAGGTTATGAGATATATAAAAACGTTCCATATAACGTCGAAACCATAATACTTAATTTGATCAATCAATCATGGCAAACAGGAACCATACCAAACAAATGGAAACAAGCCATAGTCGTCCCAATTCCAAAAATAGGGAAAGACCCGACCGAAATTACATCATATCGGCCAATCTCACTGACAGATACAATTTGTAAATTAATGGAAACCATGATTAATAATAGGCTGAAACATCACCTTGAGAGTAACAATCTCATCTCAAGTAATCAAAGTGGGTTCCGGAATAAAAGGTCTACTCTTGACCAATTAGTCCGATTGGAGTCAAATATCAAACTTGCCTTCAATGCTAAGAGGAAATGCGATAGGCACCTCATAGCAATCTTCCTCGATCTAGAAAAAGCGTTTGACCTGGTCTGGACAAACGGACTAATTGCCAAGCTAAATCATTATGGAATAAATGGCAACATGCATGCCTGGATAAAAAACTTTCTAACCAACAGGCGCATCAGAGTAAGAATAGAAGACCAATATTCCGACGAACTCACTTTAGATAATGGCACACCACAAGGGAGTGTCCTCAGCCCGACACTGTTTAACATCATGGTAAACGACATGGAAACATCAATCAATCTCAGTAAAGTGGACCTATCACAATTCGCAGATGATAGTGGTCTATGGAAAGCTGGAAATCCTCATAGCAATAAAATAATCTCTGAACTGCAAACTAACCTTAACAACATTGGGAAGTGGGCAGACAAATGGGGATTTAAGCTCTCCAAAGGAAAAACTACAGGCGTAATCTTCTCTCCAAGACACAGATACCATATTAGTCCACCTACACTCTTTATACAAGGAGACCTAATAAAATTTGAAAAAACAGTAAAATTCCTGGGAATGCTCTATGATCAGAACCTCACCTGGAAACAACATATTAACGAACTAATTATTAGATGCAACAGGGACATAACCCTACTCAAAAACATTAAGGGTCTAAAATGGGGAGCAGACCAGGACACTCTACTAATCATATATAGAGCCCTAATTAGATCCAAACTGGATTACGGGTGCCAATTGTATGCCACTGCAAACATCACACATCTAAAGAAACTTGACAAAATACAAAGACAAGCCCTTAAAATATGCACAAACAGCAGAAAACATACATCAATAGAAGAAATGCAAATACTTACAGGAGAATCACCACTATCGCTTAGGAGAGAAGAACTAACCCTACGATACGCAGCACGATTATCTATTCACCAAGCAAATCATCCAACAAGAATAACAATCAACAAATGTAACATCCCATTTAGCAGAAAACTAGTCCCACGCCCTCCGTCTGGAAAAATCATACACATATTATGTAAAGAAATGGAAATTGGTAAGCTCCAAGCGGAAATTATCACATTTCCAGACAAAACTCCATGGAACAACAAAAAAGCAAAGATCAACACTACAGCCCTAAACTTCGGGTCTAAAGAAATAAACCCTCATGAAATAAGATCCAAAATCCTACAGAATCTGGAGGAAAATTACAAGGATTACACCAAGATATATACAGACGGATCAAAAGCCACCAATCCATATAAAACATCAGCAGCAGTAGTAATACCAGACCTACAAATTAAAACTGGTAGTAGGCTCCCAGACCTCTGTTCCGTATATACTACTGAATTCTGGGCTATTCTAGAAGCGCTTAAAATAATAGTCGACAATAAGATACAAAAAGCAATAATAATTACCGACTCACTAAGCGTATTAAAATCCTTAGAAACAGGGCGATCAAAGGGGAGGGAAAATTTCCTAAAAAAAGCTAAACTAGAAATTAACAATCTCATTTCACAAAACTGCAACATCGAGTTCATGTGGGTCCCATCCCACATAGGATTACTCGGAAACGAACTAGCAGACATAACAGCAAAAGAAAAACTGCAAGAAGACTACATCACCAATATAGAGTATGGGATAACAGAACTCTACAGTATTATCAACAGAAAAATCTTAGCCAAATGGCAAACAGAATGGGATAACTGTACAAAAGGACGTATCCTATACTCTATACAACCAATAGTCTCACGAAATAACAAAGCACCTCCCATTGACAACAAGCACAACCAGGGAATAGTTAACAGATTAAAAACAGGAAAAACCCTCCTAACTGGCAGTATGGGACAGTACCTTAAGAAAAACACAAGGAAAACAACATGCCCACACTGCCCGGAGAAGGAAGATCTCAACCATGTCTTCAACAAATGCCCCAAATACAAAGGACAAAGAAAAAAACTTATACAAGAGCTAAAGCAAATCAAATCCCCAGCAACCTACCCAGAATTCCTTCAACAAAATAACCCAAATCCTAAACACAGTCTAGAAATTATCCTCAGTTATCTTAGGGACATTGACAAGACTGCTGACATCTAACACTGTACCCTACTCTGAATCTTACACACACAAAAGGAACAAAAAGACTAATTACGAATAGCTCAATCCTCCTACATGAACCAAACCCCCAATAACTAGCTGATAATTAAGCATCACGAAACCGTGAATAAATGATTGGGGGATGTGGCTCCATTCCGTTCCCCCGAAAAAAATAAGTAGCACCAAACGGTGCACTAAACAGTCGTGCATGCCCGAACGGGCGAAAACGACTTTAATACAACTAACAACAACAATTCTTACCTCACTTAAGAGGATATAAGTCACCAAGCTAATTGGTTTCTGATTGAAGCCAAAGTGACATAATTTGATAGACTCTGTTTTTCTTCAACGCTGCCTTGCTGCTTTGACGTGACGTGACATGTTAATCAACACTAAACCTGACTCAATCATGTATTAAACCGTTTCAGAAATAATATAAATGTATTACCTAATAGCGACTAAACGCATTCAAGTCGCATAGACATTTAGTTAAAATGAAATCGATAGGGACCTACAATTATGCACAGTATTTACTAGAAATATTGGAATGATTAGGTGATAGGAAAAATGAAGGATTTGACTCAATTGGACAGGTGGCTAACACAATATTGCTTATTTTCTATCCAATAGTACAACTGAAGAAGCGAGATTGTTTCAAAAAGACCTGGCGGTTCAAGCCGGAAAGTGTGGAAATACAAGAGTCAATGCCAGTTCTGAAGGTTCTTGATAGCACAGCTGTGCCTCTCGAATTTTAACCACAGTAATTAACACGCGATATGACTGGACGTTAACAATTTTGATTTTAATCCCTTTTGATTTCGATCGTGGCTGATTTTTTTGCACTTGTGAAAATGTACAACTTGAGTGGTATTTGACTGTTTTAGCAGTACACTGATACGTATTAACTCACTTAGGTACTTACATGAATCCATACTGATTGTTATAAAACGTCATTCTATGATTGACATAAGAAGGAAACCTGTTTTAGGTTTAAATATCAATAAATGTTAACAACAACAAAACAGTTGAGGAATGCAAGGTAGTTTTGACGTATGCCGTGTTTCTCATCACGTCCGCGCCTGTCTGCATTTCGATCCGCTCCAAGGGTATAAAAGCTACCAGATCGAGTCTGTCACCACAGCACAACTGTAAAGCTCCGTACAGCTCTGTGCCTACCCCAGTCGCTCCCGCAGGGTAGCCGATTGACCCAACATTACCCTATACTTAAGCCCTGTATGTCCGTCTGTGCCGTCCCTAAATGTTACAAGTCGTATAGGGTGCTCATTTGGTTAAGAGTGACCCTCCTCGAACAACTTTTCCGTGGCCCTACACATACTAATTTGGCCCCATTGGTATCACCTCCAAACAAAAAACACACGACCAAAACTTATCCCACCACTGACTACACTAATATATGTCACTTCGACATATTTTAAAACATCGAAATCGTTAGGGAAATATCATATGTACGCTTACGTACTAGCTCTCCAGAGAGGAATGGATAAATGCAATCAAACCAAAAAAGTCAACCTCACCAGGAGAAGACAACATGGGATACGAAATATATAAAAACATCCCAACCAACATGGAAATAGCTCTAATTGATTTAATTAACCATTCATGGACCACGGGACAAATCCCCGAGAAATGGAAACAAGCAATAGTAGTACCAATCCCAAAAGCAAACAAGGACCCAACCGAAGTTTCATCATACAGACCCATCTCCCTTACGGACACCATATGTAAAGTAATGGAAACTATGGTTAACAACAGATTGAAACATCATTTAGAGAGTAAAAACCTTTTATCAAACAACCAGAGCGGCTTCCGGAATAATAGATCAACAATAGATCAGCTAGTCCGACTTGAATCCCAAATAAAACTAGCATTTCACAATAAAAGGAAAAAAAATCGACACTTGACCGCAATTTTTCTAGACCTTGAAAAGGCATTCGACTTGGTTTGGACAAATGGCCTTATAGCCAAACTTAACCACTACGGTATAAATGGTGAAATGCATGCCTGGATAAAACAATTTCTGTCTAATAGGCGCATCAGAGTTAGAATAGGAGATACACTCTCTGAGGAATTCCTATTGGAAAACGGCACACCTCAAGGTAGTGTCATTAGCCCTACGCTGTTCAACATTATGATTAATGATCTGGAAATCAACGTTGATCCCAAAGAAGTAGACCTCTCGCAATTTGCAGACGATAGCGGTCTATGGAAAGATGGTGATCCAACAAGTCAAAAAGTCATCAACACCCTCCAAATCAGCCTCAACAAAATTGGAACTTGGGCTGACAAATGGGGGTTCAAACTTTCAAAGGGCAAAACAAGGGGTATAATTTTTTCGCCAAATCAAAAGAAAACAGTAGAAGCACCAAAGCTATACATTCAAGGGGAGTTAATTAAATTTGAAACAACAATCAAATTCCTGGGTATGACATTTGATCAATACCTAACATGGAAGTACCACATCCAAGATCTGATCCGTAGATGCAAAAAATACATTTCCCTCATGAAAAATATCAAAGGATTAAAATGGGGATCTAACCAAAAAACTCTTCTGATGATCTACAGGGCCCTAATTAGATCCAAACTGGACTACGGATGTCAAGTATACGCATCTGCTAAACAAAGTCTTTTGGGGAAACTAGATCAAATACAAACTACAGCACTAAGGATTTGCACAGGTACCTTGAGAAGCACCTCAAAAGAAGAATTGCAAATCATCACTGGAGAAATGCCATTATCACTTAGAAGAGATGAGCTAACTCTTAGATATGCGGTCAGAATCTCAACTCATAACGCAAATCACCCCACCAGAACAACAATTAAAAATTGCAACAAAGCCTTTAGCAAGAGGTTAGTACCATCCCAACCTTCCGGGAAAAGGATTCACACCTTAAGCAAAGAACTAAGCATTAACAGCCTTCAAGCTGTTCAAATCGCCTATCCGGACAATACTCCCTGGATGAACATACCAATAAACATTAACTTTGAAGCCACAACATTTGGACCTAAAGAATCAATGGCGAACGAAATAAGAACAAAAATTCTCAATAACTTAGAAGTCAACTAC
Organism: Unio pictorum; assembly: GCA_030141615.1. NCBI lineage: Eukaryota > Metazoa > Mollusca > Bivalvia > Unionida > Unionidae > Unio > Unio pictorum. The sequence goes on from JARLTB010000222.1 coordinate 71,766, forward strand.
AAGGATTATACCAAATTATACACTGATGGATCCAAATCAACAGATCCAGATAGAACAGCTGCAGCAGTCACCATTCCAGAGTTAAATATAACAATAGGGAGGCGACTCCCGGACCAATGTTCCATCTACACCACGGAATTTTGGTCTATCTTAGAGGCACTGAATCTAATCAAAATTAATAAATTTCCCAAATCACTCATCATCAGTGATTCTTTAAGTGTCCTAAAAACACTTGAATCTGGATGTTCAAAAGGGCGTGGCAACTATCAAAAGCTAACTAGGCTAACTGTCAATGATCTTGCTAACTTTAACCAAACAATTGAATTTATGTGGGTCCCATCTCATATAGATCTGTTTGGAAACGATCAAGCTGACCGTGTTGCAAAAAATAGCCTCAACAACGTGGAAATTGAATATATAGAGTACTCGGTAACAGAATTATATAATGTCATTACCAAAAGAATCATGTCAAAATGGCAACAACAATGGGATTCAAGCCAGAAAGGACGTAAACTATACTCTATCCAAAACCAAGTATCCAGGAATATTATTGGAGCAGAGATTAAACATACACATCTCGAAAGAATCTTCAATCGCATCAAAACAGGAAAAACTCTACTAGCCGGAAGTATGGGCAAATACAGTAAATCCAACCCTGGAAGAAATACTTCTTGCCAATCTTGCAATCAATTAGAAGATCTATCACATGTTTTTAATGTGTGCCCAGCATATAGAGTAGCAAGAAATAAACTTGCAAGCTCTCTTATTAAAATAGGCTCGAGCACAACCTACCCATCATTTCTTAGTATCACAAACCCTAATCCCAACCTAACTGCAGAACTGATCCTATTATTCCTCCGGGAAATAGACAAGTCTGACAGTATTTAATACTGCACCCCATTTTAATTGTCCCTACCCAACCACTTATTTTTAAATGCCGGACGACAATTATACTAAATTATATTCGGGGGATTAAATTATTGGGTATATCACCTTCCTTCCAATGCAGTCTCGTTCCGCCTTTGCCTCTTCTGCTTCCGACGGCTGGTATCAATTAATTAGCATAACATTGTGCAATAATGCGTGGGGACGTGGCACTATTCCGTCCCCCGAAACAATTAATTAGCCCTTTTGGGGCATTAAACAGACGTAAATGCCCAATGGGCGAAAACGTCTTAAATCCAAATAATCAATCAATCAATCTGTCACCACCACATTCACATCATCACACAGCAGCGAACGAGCAAGTAGCAACATGGAGTCATTAACGCTAGCGATGGAATTAATCCCGGACCCAGCCATAAAGGCTATCATTGGCCTTGGACTTAAAGAGGCGAATAACTGGAGCCTCCGAGCAGCAGGAAAAAGAACTACCCTGCTGCTCGTATGGGATAAGGAAGATAAGAAGGAAGATAATGGGGGACTCATGTACAGGAGAAAAAGGAACAGACCGTGGAGAAGGCGGGAAACTGGACCTAGCCACGTCACACCACCCCCACCCCCAGCTTCAAAGGAACCAGCCCAATTGACTACTGAAAAGGAGTCTGCTGTACAGAGGGATATACTTGGCGCCTTTGGGGACCAGTTAGCAGTGCTAACTGTTCAACTTCAGGGTCTACTTGTTGCCATTGACCCACCAGTAACGTTGGATAAGGCTATGTCACCAATTGTTGAGCCTACACCAGCAGTTGAGCCTGAAGTTGAACTATCACCACCACCATCACCACCAGCCCCTAAACAAACAAAAAGGAAGGGGAAAAAGAGGGTGTTAAAATCTTCCACCCCCACTCATCCAACAGATGTGGCAATTAATCTGGAAAAGAAATTGGAAGCTGCTGCCGCCACCACCACCATCGCCACCACTACCACCATCCCGGAAGAAAAATGGGAAGTACCAGCTAAAACAGTCAGAATGCCTGAGAAAACAAAGGACCAACTTATGGAGAAATTATGTAGGGACCTGTGACTCAATGAACTCATGGAAAATAAGAAGAAAGCTACTTCATTCATCTCAGCGGTGACCTACATAGGCTTCCGGTCCCTTCAGACATCACCACCGAGAATCCAGCAATGGCGCTATGGCATACAAATTCTGACCTCATACTACATGAACATCTTTGAAGAGAGGCCCATGTACCCTTTATTTGATGCTGCAGCGCACCTAGCAAAGAGACATGGACTCTACTTCCCCAGAGCTATCCGAGAAGAAACTAAATCTGCAGCCGCTTTGGTGGAGATGGAGGGGAGACGAGGTACTTTCAAGCACGATGAGTACCAGCCCTTTTAAGGGCTAAAAAATTGCCAATTTGCCTCAATAGGGGACTCATTTGGTTACGAGTACCCCTCTTTGAACAACTTTCCGTGGCCCTAAAAGCTAATTTGACCTTATTGGTACAGCCTCCAACAAAATTCAAGACCAAAATTACCTACCATTGACTACACTATTATATGTCGTTCAGACATTTTAATTTCTAAATTTGCTAGGGACTTATTTCATGTACGCTTATGTACTAGATTTTTAGAACAATAGGACGATAAATAATAATTCTTTAACTTATATATTTGATTAATTGCATAGGTGGCTCACACAACATTGGATGTTAATTTGTCCATTAGTACAACTGGACTGAATTTGACCTTTAGTATGACCTTGTCGTTTCAGGTGTGGGCTGCGTCCTTTGCTGTGCTGTCTTGCTGTTTGCGTGCTCTGGTGTGTGCTGCTGTGTCGACGCCCTCCTGGACCTGGGCCCTTTCCGCCTTTGCCGCTTCCGACTTATTAATTACTAGCGAAATGAGAAAACATTTTCCCTCGCTACCAACGTTTACTTTCGATTGGTTTGAAAGGGGTGGGTGTGTGTAGGTACTATTCCTACCCACCCCATGGGCTTTCATTTCTCCCGATAGTTACTTTTTAGTAATTCGGGAGAACGCCCTATGTAAAATATAGTGCAATTAAGCACTATAAATCCTGAGGGGGGGAGTAGCGACCCCCCCCCCCAAAGGAATCCTAAATGGCCACCGATAGGGTGGCTATAAAAGTTGTACAAATGTCCCCAGTGGACGGTTATAACTTTAAAAACTCATTAATGAATCAAAATCTGTCACCACCATCATTCACATTCACATTTCAGGCGGTGAACACGGAGCAGGCAGGACCGGGACAGCAGGACTACCTGGTGTAAATGCACGAATGCATAAATGCATGGATAAAGCTACCAACTAGGAGTGCTAACAGAAACGCACCCATATGAGTAGTAGAAGCGGTAGTGTTGAGTAAAGCTCCACTACAAATTAGTCTTCAAATATCCAGCCACTAGAAGATATAATGCTGTTAAATCGACACGATGCTGACCTAGAAATGCCTTTACATGGAAAACCAAGATGGCTGCCAAAGCACGTGGAGGGGACCCATGCGAAGTTGAAAACGTTTCCACAACCAAGAGGTCAGCAAAGTAGAAGATATAATAACAACGGCAGGGAGAGGAGGCCACATGAGTAACTCTGTGGCTACCACCTACTACACCCGAAGAAGTGCCTGCGGAGCAAGATGTGACTTCACATTGCCATTTCACTTGCCTGAATAATAGGGGACTCATTTGGTTACGAGTACCCCTCTTTGAACAACTTTTCGTGGCCCTAAAAAGCTAATTTGACCTTATTGGTATCGCCTCCAACAAAATTCAAGACCAAAATTACCTACCATTGACTACACTATTATATGTCGCTTAGACATTTTTAATTTTCTAAATTTGTTAGGGACTTATTATATGTACACTTATGTACTAGTTTTATTTGAATGATAGAACTTTAAATAATAATTCTTCAACTCAAATATTTGAATAATTGCACAGGTGGCTAACACATTATTGGATGTTAATTTGTCCATTAGTACAACTGGACTTAATTTAACCTTTAGTATGACCTTGTCGTTTCAGGTGTGGGCTGCGTCCTTTGCTGTGCTGTCTTGCTGTTTGAGTGCTCTGGTGTGTGCTGCTGTGTCGACGCCCTCCTGGACCTGGGCCCTTTCCGCCTTTGCCGCTTCCGACTCATTAATTACTAGCGAAATGAGAAAACATTTTCCCTCGCTACCAACGTTTACTTCCGATTGGTTTGAAAGGGGTGGGTGTGTGTAGGTACTATTCCTACCCACCCCATGGGCTTTCATTTCTCCCGATAGTTACTTTTTAGTAATTCGGGAGAACGCCCTATGTAAAATATAGTGCAATTAAGCACTATAAATCCTGAGGGGGGAGTAGCGACCCCCCCCCCCAAAGGAATCCTAAATGGCCACCGATAGGGTGGCTATAAAAGTTGTACAAATGTCCCCAGTGGACGGTTATAACTTTAAAAACTCATTAATGAATCAAATCTGTCACCACAGTATAATGCCACCTAAGCAAGCGAGTGGAAGCAAGGGCGCTAAAAAAGCGATAACCAAGGCGTCATCGCCACGATCTGGGGATAGGAAGCGCAAGAAGAAAAGGCGAAGGGAATCGTACGGCATATACATCTACAAAGTTTTGAAGCAGGTGCATCCAGACACTGGCATCTCAAGTAAGGCTATGTCTATAATGAACAGTTTCGTGAACGACGTATTTGAAAGAATAGCCGCAGAGGCGTCTAGACTAGCCCACTACAACAAACGATCTACCATCACCAGCAGAGAAATACAGACGTCTGTTCGTCTCATTCTGCCAGGGGAACTCGCCAAACACGCTGTTAGCGAGAGAACGAAAGCTGTAACTAAGTATACTAGCAGCAATAACTAAACAGAAGTGCGTAGCATACAGCATAACCACGGCCCTTTTAAGGGCCACCAATATATTTGGAAAAGAAATACTTGCCAAATTGCCATAATTGATTCTACTAGCTAGAAAACCGGAAAGTACACGCACACCAAAATGAGCATATTAAGATTATTGTTGCTATCGGAAATCGTAACATAATAAAGGGAAATGATAATTTGATAATTTGAAAATAATAATATTGATGACTTTGTATAGCACCTCATCTTTAGAAGCTCTTAGCGCTTTGCAACATCTATATATTTGATGTAATTTGAATATAATCTGCACCAGTAGGATTCATACATAAACTAGATACATCAACTGGATGTTGGTTATATCCTATCCTCTAATACAACTGAATCGAAATTATTTCAAAGCCCTGGTGTTTGAAGCGGAAAAGTGGGGAGAAACGGGATAAAAGGACACCCCTGATTGGTTCTTGAACTTAGTAACATGCGATCTGATTGGATGTAAAATTGTGTTATTTAAATCAGTTTTTTTCTGCAAGATCAGGCAATTTTCCACAACTTTTGTACAAGGCTAGCCCTGATTGGTTGTTTAATTTAGTAAGATTCTATCCAATGGTGCGCTGCGAATAAACCAAGTATTAAAAAAATCCAAGTGGGGAAAAGGGTTTTAACCGCTTTTATCTAAGCCCAAGTGATCCATAAGATGAAAACCCCAAAAGTCCGTTTTTCATCAAAAGTCATGCTGAAAAAAAGGGTGGGAACCGGTTTGAAAGTATGGTGACGTACTATCCAATGGTGCGCTGCGAATAAACCAAGTATTAAAAAAATCCAAGTGGGGAAAAGGGTTTTAACCGCTTTTATCTAAGCCCAAGTGATCCATAAGATGAAAACCCCAAAAGTCCGTTTTTCATCAAAAGTCATGCTGAAAAAAAGGGTGGGAACCGGTTTGAAAGTATGGTGACGTACTATCCATATGGTGCGCTGCGAATAAACCAAGTATTAAAAAAATCCAAGTGGGGAAAAGGGTTTTAACCGCTTTTATCTAAGCCCAAGTGATCCATAAGATGAAAACCCCAAAAGTCCGTTTTTCATCAAAAGTCATGCTGAAAAAAAGGGTGGGAACCGGTTTGAAAGTATGGTGACGTACTATCCAATGGTGCGCTGCGAATAAACCAAGTATTAAAAAAATCCAAGTGGGGAAAAGGGTTTTAACCGCTTTTATCTAAGCCCAAGTGATCCATAAGATGAAAACCCCAAAAGTCCGTTTTTCATCAAAAGTCATGCTGAAAAAAAGGGTGGGAACCGGTTTGAAAGTATGGTGACGTACTATCCAATGGTGCGCTGCGAATAAACCAAGTATTAAAAAAATCCAAGTGGGGAAAAGGGTTTTAACCGCTTTATCTAAGCCCAAGTGATCCATAAGATGAAAACCCCAAAAGTCCGTTTTTCATCAAAAGTCATGCTGAAAAAAAGGGTGGGAACCGGTTTGAAAGTATGGTGACGTACTATCCAATGGTGCGCTGCGAATAAACCAAGTATTAAAAAAATCCAAGTGGGGAAAAGGGTTTTAACCGCTTTTATCTAAGCCCAAGTGATCCATAAGATGAAAACCCCAAAAGTCCGTTTTTCATCAAAAGTCATGCTGAAAAAAGGGTGGGAACCGGTTTGAAAGTATGGTGACGTACTATCCAATGGTGCGCTGCGAATAAACCAAGTATTAAAAAAATCCAAGTGGGGAAAAGGGTTTTAACCGCTTTTATCTAAGCCCAAGTGATCCATAAGATGAAAACCCCAAAAGTCCGTTTTTCATCAAAAGTCATGCTGAAAAAAGGGTGGGAACCGGTTTGAAAGTATGGTGACGTACTATCCAATGGTGCGCTGCGAATAAACCAAGTATTAAAAAAATCCAAGTGGGGAAAAGGGTTTTAACCGCTTTTATCTAAGCCCAAGTGATCCATAAGATGAAAACCCAAAAGTCCGTTTTTCATCAAAAGTCATGCTGAAAAAAAGGGTGGGAACCGGTTTGAAAGTATGGTGACGTACTATCCAATGGTGCGCTGCGAATAAACCAAGTATTAAAAAAATCCAAGTGGGGAAAAGGGTTTTAACCGCTTTTATCTAAGCCCAAGTGATCCATAAGATGAAAACCCCAAAAGTCCGTTTTTCATCAAAAGTCATGCTGAAAAAAAGGGTGGGAACCGGTTTGAAAGTATGGTGACGTACTATCCAATGGTGCGCTGCGAATAAACCAAGTATTAAAAAAATCCAAGTGGGGAAAAGGGTTTTAACCGCTTTTATCTAAGCCCAAGTGATCCATAAGATGAAAACCCCAAAAGTCCGTTTTTCATCAAAAGTCATGCTGAAAAAAAGGGTGGGAACCGGTTTGAAAGTATGGTGACGTACTATCCAATGGTGCGCTGCGAATAAACCAAGTATTAAAAAAATCCAAGTGGGGAAAAGGGTTTTAACCGCTTTTATCTAAGCCCAAGTGATCCATAAGATGAAAACCCCAAAAGTCCGTTTTTCATCAAAAGTCATGCTGAAAAAAAGGGTGGGAACCGGTTTGAAAGTATGGTGACGTACTATCCAATGGTGCGCTGCGAATAAACCAAGTATTAAAAAAATCCAAGTGGGGAAAAGGGTTTTAACCGCTTTTATCTAAGCCCAAGTGATCCATAAGATGAAAACCCCAAAAGTCCGTTTTTCATCAAAAGTCATGCTGAAAAAAAGGGTGGGAACCGGTTTGAAAGTATGGTGACGTACTATCCAATGGTGCGCTGCGAATAAACCAAGTATTAAAAAAATCCAAGTGGGGAAAAGGGTTTTAACCGCTTTTATCTAAGCCCAAGTGATCCATAAGATGAAAACCCCAAAAGTCCGTTTTTCATCAAAAGTCATGCTGAAAAAAAGGGTGGGAACCGGTTTGAAAGTATGGTGACGTACTATCCAATGGTGCGCTGCGAATAAACCAAGTATTAAAAAAATCCAAGTGGGGAAAAGGGTTTTAACCGCTTTTATCTAAGCCCAAGTGATCCATAAGATGAAAACCCCAAAAGTCCGTTTTTCATCAAAAGTCATGCTGAAAAAAAGGGTGGGAACCGGTTTGAAAGTATGGTGACGTACTATCCAATGGTGCGCTGCGAATAAACCAAGTATTAAAAAAAATCCAAGTGGGGAAAAGGGTTTTAACCGCTTTTATCTAAGCCCAAGTGATCCATAAGATGAAAACCCCAAAAGTCCGTTTTTCATCAAAAGTCATGCTGAAAAAAAGGGTGGGAACCGGTTTAAAGTATGGTGACGTACTATCCAATGGTGCGCTGCGAATAAACCAAGTATTAAAAAAATCCAAGTGGGGAAAAGGGTTTTAACCGCTTTTATCTAAGCCCAAGTGATCCATAAGATGAAAACCCCAAAAGTCCGTTTTTCATCAAAAGTCATGCTGAAAAAAAGGGTGGGAACCGGTTTGAAAGTATGGTGACGTACTATCCAATGGTGCGCTGCGAATAAACCAAGTATTAAAAAAATCCAAGTGGGGAAAAGGGTTTTAACCGCTTTTATCTAAGCCCAAGTGATCCATAAGATGAAAACCCCAAAAGTCCGTTTTTCATCAAAAGTCATGCTGAAAAAAAGGGTGGGAACCGGTTTGAAAGTATGGTGACGTACTATCCAATGGTGCGCTGCGAATAAACCAAGTATTAAAAAAATCCAAGTGGGAAAAGGGTTTTAACCGCTTTTATCTAAGCCCAAGTGATCCATAAGATGAAAACCCCAAAAGTCCGTTTTTCATCAAAAGTCATGCTGAAAAAAAGGGTGGGAACCGGTTTGAAAGTATGGTGACGTACTATCCAATGGTGCGCTGCGAATAAACCAAGTATTAAAAAAATCCAAGTAGGGAAAAGGGTTTTAACCGCTTTTATCTAAGCCCAAGTGATCCATAAGATGAAAACCCCAAAAGTCCGTTTTTCATCAAAAGTCATGCTGAAAAAAAGGGTGGGAACCGGTTTGAAAGTATGGTGACGTACTATCCAATGGTGCGCTGCGAATAAACCAAGTATTAAAAAATCCAAGTGGGGAAAAGGGTTTTAAACCGCTTTTATCTAAGCCCAAGTGATCCATAAGATGAAAACCCCAAAAGTCCGTTTTTCATCAAAAGTCATGCTGAAAAAAAGGGTGGGAACCGGTTTGAAAGTATGGTGACGTACTATCCAATGGTGCGCTGCGAATAAACCAAGTATTAAAAAAATCCAAGTGGGGAAAAGGGTTTTAACCGCTTTTATCTAAGCCCAAGTGATCCATAAGATGAAAACCCCAAAAGTCCGTTTTCATCAAAAGTCATGCTGAAAAAAAGGGTGGGAACCGGTTTGAAAGTATGGTGACGTACTATCCAATGGTGCGCTGCGAATAAACCAAGTATTAAAAAAATCCAAGTGAGGAAAAGGGTTTTAACCGCTTTTATCTAAGCCCAAGTGATCCATAAGATGAAAACCCCAAAGTCCGTTTTTCATCAAAAGTCATGCTGAAAAAAAGGGTGGGAACCGGTTTGAAAGTATGGTGACGTACTATCCAATGGTGCGCTGCGAATAAACCAAGTATTAAAAAAATCCAAGTGGGGAAAAGGGTTTTAACCGCTTTTATCTAAGCCCAAGTGATCCATAAGATGAAAACCCCAAAAGTCCGTTTTTCATCAAAAGTCATGCTGAAAAAAAGGGTGGGAACCGGTTTGAAAGTATGGTGACGTACTATCCAATGGTGCGCTGCGAATAAACCAAGTATTAAAAAAATCCAAGTGGGGAAAAGGGTTTTAACCGCTTTTATCTAAGCCCAAGTGATCCATAAGATGAAAACCCCAAAAGTCCGTTTTTCATCAAAAGTCATGCTGAAAAAAAGGGTGGGAACCGGTTTGAAAGTATGGTGACGTACTATCCAATGGTGCGCTGCGAATAAACCAAGTATTAAAAAAATCCAAGTGGGGAAAAGGTTTTAACCGCTTTTATCTAAGCCCAAGTGATCCATAAGATGAAAACCCCAAAAGTCCGTTTTTCATCAAAAGTCATGCTGAAAAAAAGGGTGGGAACCGGTTTGAAAGTATGGTGACGTACTATCCAATGGTGCGCTGCGAATAAACCAAGTATTAAAAAAATCCAAGTGGGGAAAAGGGTTTTAACCGCTTTTATCTAAGCCCAAGTGATCCATAAGATGAAAACCCCAAAAGTCCGTTTTTCATCAAAAGTCATGCTGAAAAAAGGGTGGGAACCGGTTTGAAAGTATGGTGACGTACTATCCAATGGTGCGCTGCGAATAAACCAAGTATTAAAAAAATCCAAGTGGGGAAAAGGGTTTTAACCGCTTTTATCTAAGCCCAAGTGATCCATAAGATGAAAACCCCAAAAGTCCGTTTTTCATCAAAAGTCATGCTGAAAAAAAGGGTGGGAACCGGTTTGAAAGTATGGTGACGTACTATCCAATGGTGCGCTGCGAATAAACCAAGTATTAAAAAAATCCAAGTTGGGAAAAGGGTTTTAACCGCTTTTATCTAAGCCCAAGTGATCCATAAGATGAAAACCCCAAAAGTCCGTTTTTCATCAAAAGTCATGCTGAAAAAAAGGGTGGGAACCGGTTTGAAAGTATGGTGACGTACTATCCAATGGTGCGCTGCGAATAAACCAAGTATTAAAAAAATCCAAGTGGGGAAAAGGGTTTTAACCGCTTTTATCTAAGCCCAAGTGATCCATAAGATGAAAACCCCAAAAGTCCGTTTTTCATCAAAAGTCATGCTGAAAAAAAGGGTGGGAACCGGTTTGAAAGTATGGTGACGTACTATCCAATGGTGCGCTGCGAATAAACCAAGTATTAAAAAAATCCAAGTGGGGAAAAGGGTTTTAACCGCTTTTATCTAAGCCCAAGTGATCCATAAGATGAAAACCCCAAAAGTCCGTTTTTCATCAAAAGTCATGCTGAAAAAAAGGGTGGGAACCGGTTTGAAAGTATGGTGACGTACTATCCAATGGTGCGCTGCGAATAAACCAAGTATTAAAAAAATCCAAGTGGGGAAAAGGGTTTTACCGCTTTTATCTAAGCCCAAGTGATCCATAAGATGAAAACCCCAAAAGTCCGTTTTTCATCAAAAGTCATGCTGAAAAAAAGGGTGGGAACCGGTTTGAAAGTATGGTGACGTACTATCCAATGGTGCACTGCGAATAAACCAAGTATTAAAAAAATCCAAGTGGGGAAAAGGGTTTTAACCGCTTTTATCTAAGCCCAAGTGATCCATAAGATGAAAACCCCAAAAGTCCGTTTTTCATCAAAAGTCATGCTGGAAAAAAAGGGTGGGAACCGGTTTGAAAGTATGGTGACGTACTATCCAATGGTGCGCTGCGAATAAACCAAGTATTAAAAAAATCCAAGTGGGGAAAAGGGTTTTAACCGCTTTTATCTAAGCCCAAGTGATCCATAAGATGAAACCCCAAAAGTCCGTTTTTCATCAAAAGTCATGCTGAAAAAAAGGGTGGGAACCGGTTTGAAAGTATGGTGACGTACTATCCAATGGTGCGCTGCGAATAAACCAAGTATTAAAAAAATCCAAGTGGGGAAAAGGGTTTTAACCGCTTTTATCTAAGCCCAAGTGATCCATAAGATGAAAACCCAAAAGTCCGTTTTTCATCAAAAGTCATGCTGAAAAAAAGGGTGGGAACCGGTTTGAAAGTATGGTGACGTACTATCCAATGGTGCGCTGCGAATAAACCAAGTATTAAAAAATCCAAGTGGGGAAAAGGGTTTTAACCGCTTTTTATCTAAGCCCAAGTGATCCATAAGATGAAAACCCCAAAAGTCCGTTTTTCATCAAAAGTCATGCTGAAAAAAAGGGTGGGAACCGGTTTGAAAGTATGGTGACGTACTATCCAATGGTGCGCTGCGAATAAACCAAGTATTAAAAAAATCCAAGTGGGGAAAAGGGTTTTAACCGCTTTTATCTAAGCCCAAGTGATCCATAAGATGAAAACCCCAAAAGTCCGTTTTTCATCAAAAGTCATGCTGAAAAAAAGGGTGGGAACCGGTTTGAAAGTATGGTGACGTACTATCCAATGGTGCGCTGCGAATAAACCAAGTATTAAAAAAATTCCAAGTGGGGAAAAGGGTTTTAACCGCTTTTATCTAAGCCCAAGTGATCCATAAGATGAAAACCCCAAAAGTCCGTTTTTCATCAAAGTCATGCTGAAAAAAAGGGTGGGAACCGGTTTGAAAGTATGGTGACGTACTATCCAATGGTGCACTGCGAATAAACCAAGTATTAAAAAAATCCAAGTGGGGAAAAGGGTTTTAACCGCTTTTATCTAAGCCCAAGTGATCCATAAGATGAAAAAACCAAAAGTCCGTTTTTCATCAAAAGTCATGCTGAAAAAAAGGGTGGGAACCGGTTTGAAAGTATGGTGACGTACTATCCAATGGTGCGCTGCGAATAAACCAAGTATTAAAAAAATCCAAGTGGGGAAAAGGGTTTTAACCGCTTTTATCTAAGCCCAAGTGATCCATAAGATGAAAACCCCAAAAGTCCGTTTTTCATCAAAAGTCATGCTGAAAAAAAGGGTGGGAACCGGTTTGAAAGTATGGTGACGTACTATCCAATGGTGCGCTGCGAATAAACCAAGTATTAAAAAAATCCAAGTGGGGAAAAGGGTTTTAACCGCTTTTATCTAAGCCCAAGTGATCCATAAGATGAAAACCCCAAAAGTCCGTTTTTCATCAAAAGTCATGCTGAAAAAAAGGGTGGGAACCGGTTTGAAAGTATGGTGACGTACTATCCAATGGTGCGCTGCGAATAAACCAAGTATTAAAAAAATCCAAGTCGGGAAAAGGGTTTTAACCGCTTTTATCTAAGCCCAAGTGATCCATAAGATGAAAACCCCAAAAGTCCGTTTTTCATCAAAAGTCATGCTGAAAAAAAAGGGTGGGAACCGGTTTGAAAGTATGGTGACGTACTATCCAATGGTGCGCTGCGAATAAACCAAGTATTAAAAAAATCCAAGTGGGGAAAAGGGTTTTAACCGCTTTTATCTAAGCCCAAGTGATCCATAAGATGAAAACCCCAAAAGTCCGTTTTTCATCAAAAGTCATGCTGAAAAAAAGGGTGGGAACCGGTTTGAAAGTATGGTGACGTACTATCCAATGGTGCGCTGCGAATAAACCAAGTATTAAAAAAATCCAAGTGGGGAAAAGGGTTTTAACCGCTTTTATCTAAGCCCAAGTGATCCATAAGATGAAAACCCCAAAACTCCGTTTTTCATCAAAAGTCATGCTGAAAAAAAGGGTGGGAACCGGTTTGAAAGTATGGTGACGTACTATCCTATGGTGCGCTGCGAATAAACCAAGTATTAAAAAAATCCAAGTGGGGAAAAGGGTTTTAACCGCTTTTATCTAAGCCCAAGTGATCCATAAGATGAAAACCCCAAAAGTCCGTTTTTCATCAAAAGTCATGCTGAAAAAAAGGGTGGGAACCGGTTTGAAAGTATGGTGACGTACTATCCAATGGTGCGCTGCGAATAAACCAAGTATTAAAAAAATCCAAGTGGGGAAAAGGGTTTTAACCGCTTTTATCTAAGCCCAAGTGATCCATAAGATGAAAACCCCAAAAGTCCGTTTTTTCATCAAAAGTAGCAGCAGAGAGGGTGAGCCGGACAACATTTTTAACAAGTTTTCACTGAAATCAGGCTTCTATGGCCAAGATGTGGTGAATCGGATACAAGTTTTCAATGAAATCAGGCAAAAGAATCAAAAAAAAATCAATGAAATCAGGCAAAAAAAATCAATGAAAAATCAATGAAATCAAAAACTTTTCAAGAGATTACAACGTCGTTGTCACTCACCCTCTCAACCGAATATTTGATCCAGTCCGATATGATATCGTGTCCGAGGGTCATGTAAATTTATTGTTACAAATCCGTGTGGGGTAGACTGAGCGTGACTAAAGAAATTTCTAAATTGATTGAAGTCCATATCGGAGCACCATGTCTGCCAAATATTTCGTAGCGTATGTGTATCAACTCCATTAAACACACACAACACATTACAATTATCGCGAATCACTTTTGGTATTTGTGTGTAGCGTTGAGTGACATAGATCACATCCGTGTTTTTATGCCTGCCTCTGGAAAAAATCCTTGCAGGGTTTTTTTGTTTATCTAACATGACATCGTCGTATACTACCATGTTGTTAATACTTCCATCAAGATCTTCTACTGATGGTGCCTCGTCAATATCGGTTATAAATTCAATAACATCCTCACCAGCAATCTCATTAAAATCTTTTAGCACTTCATAGCATCGCTGATCGTCTACGCTAGGGGCAATTAAATACAACTTATCCCACTTCATCCATGCTCATTATTAAATTGAGCAACAATTGCGTCTTGCCGGATCCAGATGGCCCGAATATAATTGCGCGGATAGAGTTTGGTAGCGCTGCATGATGCTTCACTGGTTCTCTTGTTTTAGTCGCTGAAAAATCAATTATATTCATATCTCTATACATAAATTATGGATCAATATTGTGTGAAGTGTAAGGCGCGTACTGGCACAGATGACTTGACGACGATTACAACTAAAAATAACCGATCAGCGCTTTCTGGTAAATGCGTACAATGTAGTACAAAGAAATTTAGATTTGTTTCTAAACCCAAGGAACCCAAGGAACCTTTAAAAAAAAACGAGGAGGTGATATCGCTGCCAAGTTAGCAAAACTCCCTGGAACCCCATGGGCAAAGTATCCAGGAGAAAAGCACCTTCCAGGGTATAGCTACTGTGGACCGGGAACCAGACTTGATATCAGACTCAATGATCAAAATCAGCCCCGACCCGGTGAGGAACCAATAAACGCTATTGATAAGACCTGTCACCTTCATGATGTCTCTTATAAAAGCAGTAATTTGCAACACAGGCATCTAGCAGATGTGAAATTAATTCATGCGTTGAATGCCATTCCTGATAAATTTTTCAAAGAAAAATTGGCTTCATTTTTGATAAAATCGGCTATGAAAAGTAAATTGATGTTAGGTGCTGGTAATTAATAACAACATGGAATCTATTTATTATTCCCCAAGAGGATACTGGAAGGGTAACGCTGCAATCAGTAAACTCGCTAGCGCTGCAAAAGTGAAAAAAACCACTGCGGCTCATTGGTTATCTAAACAGGCACTATGGCAAATTTACTTACCACCGCCTAAACAAATTAATGTCTCGCATTTTGATGTAACCGGACCCAATGAAGTTCATCAGGCTGATCTATTATTTTTGCCACATGACCACGGTTACAAATACGCATTAACTGTAGTTGATATTGCAAGTCGATACAAAGAAGCAGAACCGTTAAAAACAAAATCGGCCACTGAAGTAGCTTCTGCATTTGAAAGGATTTATCGACGAGGTCCTCTGCACTGGCCAAATCTATTGCAGGTTGATCCTGGCAAGGAATTTCAGGGTGCAGTGTTATCTACAATGAAACATCATAATGTCACCATACGACGAGGGCATACTGCACTGCATCGTGATCAGGCCATTGTAGAACGATTTAATAAAACCCTTGCTGAGCGGTTATTTGGATATCAATACGCAAAAGAATTCATCCAAGAAAAAAGATCCCGTGAATGGGTTAAAAGGTTACCAGCTGTGATTACTGCACTGAATAACGAGATTACTAGAACAATCAACATGAAACCTATCAATGCGATTAAAAAGAAGTCAATACCTGAAAAACCACAAAAAGATTTTAGCGTTTCCGAACCAATTCTTGGTAGTAATGTCATTGTGAGGTATTTATATGAACCAGGAGAGCTTGAAGGGGGTA
This sequence comes from Unio pictorum, assembly GCA_030141615.1. Classification (NCBI taxonomy): domain Eukaryota; kingdom Metazoa; phylum Mollusca; class Bivalvia; order Unionida; family Unionidae; genus Unio; species Unio pictorum. Next base: position 87,359 of record JARLTB010000222.1, read on the forward strand.
GAAAAAGGGCTACTGATCCTATTTGGAGTGTTACTACACACAAGATATCTAGTATAACACGATCTACGGGTAGACCTCCAATCTATAAACTGGATTCAACTGCCCCTCAGCGTGGGTTTACTAGACAACAACTACAGGTAATTCCTGACGATACTCAATTACCACCGCATGGTCTTAACTAGCACCCTTGCGTCTATTGCACTCAAGACAAGTCAACATCACATTGTTTCTGACATGACCGAGACTATTATTTTTTCTGTCAACGGTAAATTGGCGAGGATCCTTATCCGAATACTGCCAACGCATTATACAATTGCAACTCGCGCAGTGATTATTCTGTTGTTGCTTCAGCGTAATTATTAATTCAGCATCAATGTCAAATTCTCGTTGTTTTTTTTTTGTCCTGTTGTTTGTAACCGGAGAGTTTTTTATCAATAATATCATCTATTGTGGTGTCATTATCATCACCAATGATTTCATCATCCAGGACAATTCTTCGGAGTTGATTTATTTTTCGTACTCTGGATACTGAAAGATAGACTAAATTCGACCATTCTATGCGATTATCTACCATCCAAACAATTGTATCCGATATAGTCAATCCCTGTGAAGAGTGTATTGTTGCTGCGTATCCTAGCGTCCACGGGGATTTATTAGCAGAACTCTTTGAGTTCCCCAATGCATCCTCAACGACATTGATATCAACTAGCACAATATCATTTAATACGAGAATCTGCTTTTCACTCTGTCCTGGAATATCAACTTCAATGTTCTGTTTTCGTGTATCCGATGGCCTATAAGAGAGGGGCACTGGAAGTGTTGCAAATTTTTGTTTATGCAATTCAAATAATTTCATCTGAAGTGTGTCTCTGACTATTTTTCTACTTGCAATGATCAAATCGTTTGGTCTCCACATTTCCCAGAAATCATTCATTGGAGTTTCCGAAATTATTTCACGGGCTATTTCACACTGGATTCTATCCGGTTGTAATCTAATTAATTTCTTAAATTCTTTTAATTCATTATCAAGTGATTTATGATCAGTATCAATTTCTTCATAATAGTCTACAAAACCCTTTAGCCATTCATGTGGGGAAGCACCGACAAATGGTGGTGGTTGGCCGTGATCACCGCACATGACGATTTTTGTATTCTTCAATAACAACCACTCAAGAAATATTTTTAAGACATCTTCTGACACTGTGTCTATTTCATCCCAAATGATAATTTCAGGAATAAATTTCTCTCCCATGCGCTCAGGAGTCCATTTATCTCCCTTCCATCGGAAAAAACTATGATAGGTACAGGCATTTACCCCTCTCTGTATCATTTCTCTTGCAAGTCTGTGAGTCGGTGTTAGCACAATCATGTTAGAAACGCTAGCGTTTCTACGAAATAACTCAATTGCCCGGGTTGTTTTTCCTGACCCACCACAGCCGTTTAAATAAACTGTTTTATATCTACAGATTGGATCAGAAATCGGTGGTGCACTAGAAAATTCTGAACACTGATTGCTTTCTAAGTAATTATTTTCAATGGTAACATCTGCTGATGGAATATAATCATGAATCATTTCTTTCTTAATTCTCCATGATCCCCAATTCTCGTTGCCAGTAGCCTTAAAATCAACCATTTTGCTGTTTATGTAAAATGAGTCAGTGGCAACTCTAACTGCGGTGTTAGGAAATTTATTGATCATCGAAAACAGATTAATAGAAGCATAACCGAGCATAGAAGCTCTCAAATGTGTGTACTGCGGATTGTATCCATCATTGTAAGTAACAATTGTACCCAATTTGGTTCCATCGGACATAAATGCGTCCTTACGATTGACATATAGACCTTTATTCGTTACATCCGCCATTACAAAATCGTATTCAGCGTTGTCTATAATCAATCGTGAAGAATATCTCGTATTATCATCTTTGCCACCCTGAGTGAATTTACCGATTATTCTTCGTCCAAGATTTTTTGCTTCATTGTTTCTGATTTCAAATAACTGTCTGGACCAATCCATGATTTGTTGTTCATTAAAATCAGGAAACAGTTTTCGCTCTTCGCTAATTATTTTTTCTAGATCAGGTTGTGGTAACCAGACTGATTTCTGTGCTTGATAGGATATAATTGCTTCACTGACCATTAACGATTTTAACATCTTACAATCAAGCATATACCGTAATAACACTATTGGCATCCAGTGTTTTTCAGACATGTGTTTACCAATCCAAAGATAACTACACGGATGAAGTCCTTCAGCCATTTCAAATGATACCACACAAGCGAATCCGGTTAAATCAAACTCAGGCAGTGGTCCATTAATAGCAACACGGGTCATTTCGTGTGTAGGGTGTCCAAATCGTTTGAAATATTTCTCACACTCTCCATACCCAAGAAAACTTCCTGGATAACACGCAATCATATCAACTGAAATAACGGTATCAGCGGTGTATTTTGTATTCCATAATCCTCCATGGCCGTATTCAAGACAGGATAATTTGACATCTGATAAGAACTCACTCCGTGTTGGTTTCCACGCGTTTTTCTTTCTAGCAAAATGTGCTGCAATGGATGGTACTGTAAAACAGTTTGCTAATAATTGATCTTCGATTTCCTCCCCGTCCTCAGAAAACTCACTAGCTAGTTGTTTCATTTGATTATGTAGTTCTTCAGTACGGTACAATTCTCCGTTGGGCCTTACAAACTGATCAAATTTGCATTCTTCGTCTGAAGTACTATGAAATAGCCACATTGACACAGGATCGTTTTTACTCAAATGGTAAATAGCATCAAATAATTTCTGCTCTGAAAAAAACTCTTCTGTTTGGGGGAGATATTTTACGGTTCTATCCCGTGGAAATATTGTTACTGCAGATGACCACGCGTGCGCGTTGTGATCAATAATTTCAATTGGGGTTCCTTTTTTTGATTGATATTTCGGTTCTTTTAATACTTCTCCGGTGATTGTTCTTACTGATATTGGAAATCTCAATGATGTTTCTAATTTAGTTATATCCTGAATTGTTGCCCCATGCTCTTTTACCGTTAATTCCCACTCGGTTATTTTTTTTCGTCTTAGATCAGTGAGTTTATTTCCCCGGGACGCATTTGTGAAGTGTTCTATTATTCGTTCTGCTACACAATTGAGCCCTGTCGAATATTTCATGGGTGCTAGTTTTGCAATATCAGGTTTTTCATTGAGCTTATAGATCCCGTAAACAACTGCTGTGACAGGATAAGATCTTTCGTAGTAGGGTTTATCAATTCCGGTCAAAATTCCCGGTTTGGAATCCTGATTCACAGTGATAGTTTTTTTGCCCTTCAAGATGGGTTCAAATTTATCCCTAATAATCCATTTTCCATTCTCACGGATAATGAATTTGATTCGGAAAAAATGACTTTTTTCCCCAATACGTGAAATGATCACTGCTGCTTTTTCATCATTCATGGTAGCGTCAACAACACCATCAATTCGAAATGTTGACCAGCAATAAGATGCTCCATCACGCTTGAATTCATTAAAACAGTCTCTGATGGGTTTATCAAGAATTTTATTCTTGGGTGTATTAGAAACTATATCAAGATTGAATTGAGCATCCTTCCAGGGTCCGTCTCTTGGACGTTTGTTACGTTTTTTGGGTCTATCGCGATTAAATCTAGGACTGATTTTCAATAATCTCTTAAACTCTTTCATGTTTCCGTCTCTTGGACGTTTGTTACGTTTGTTTCCGTCTATTGGACGTTTTTTTGGTCTATCGAGATTAAATCTAGGATTGATTTTCAACAATCTCTTAAACTCTCTATCGGTATTGAATTTAGCATTTTTCGAAGTCAATCTCTTGAACTCCTTCATGCTATATATAAAACAAGCATTTAAATGAAAGATTTATGTATAATGAATCACTGCAAATGGCTCATGATGGGAAATGTAACCCCGTGTAACAAATCATGCAGAAAAAATGAATACTGTAGGTATCATATGCAAAGTTTTCGACATGGAAGCCTTGGTCCGTTACCCTGTATTCGATGTGGGGTTGGGGTCAAGGGAAAATCACAATTGTGTATTGATTGCGGTGGTAAGCGATATAGGGAATTGAAGCGTTATTATGATAAAAGAATAAAAAATGGACAATCCATCAGAAATTATGACCCTGAAAAAGTCTTTGACCCTGATAACGTCACTGACAAAATCATAAGAACTCCGCAAGACTACATCGAAAGATTCTCCAGTGATGTAATTATTGAACCAAACACTGAATTAGACAAACAATAGAATAGTATATATGAACCAAGAATTCAGACAGCACCCCGTGCTTGTTAATTATGAAGCATCCAGTGATGGTACTGTCAGAAACCGTAGACTAAAGAAATCAGTTGGTTCTGATAATGGTATGGGGTATTTGAAGTTTACTGTTGGTGGGGGAAAAGAAAAGAAAACTTATCTCAATCATCGTTTCGCATTTGAATGTTTCAATGGATTGATCGAAGGTGATTCTGTTATTGATCACAAGGATTCTAATCCAAGGAACAATTCCTTATCAAATTTAGAAGCTATCACACAGAGTGAAAATACCAAACGAGGAAAGACTGGCACTTGCAAAACGGTTGGGAAGAGACCTGTGAAATCTTTGAATACAACAACTAACGAAGAGAAAATATTTTCATCTATGAATGAAGCCGGTAGGCACTTCGATATTTGTTCATCTTCTGTTCATTTCGTTGCAGAGAGGATTTATCGATCTGCGATTTCAAAAAAGAGCGGACAGAAAATTCAATTTAGTTATGTCTGACACGTCATATTTTTCAATTAGAGATATGTCATTGCTATAGAATAATGAATTCTGAAAACATGAATAGCATCATAGTTGAAATAGCAAAATTGAAAAATCAGGATATCAAACTATCAGATGGATTAAATCCTGATCAAATTGTGTCTGATTTTCAGGATATAGAATACGGAGTTAGCACTAACAAATATATGCTACCGAAGAAATATGCACTCATCAAAAGAATTCAGAATTCTATTAAAGACTCTCTTTCATTTTCCAGTGACATCAGTGTGTTCGTTCCGTTGTATACTATCGTAGAACGAATACGAAAAGAATTGGGTAACGAATACGAATTGAAAAAAGAAGTCAACTCTAAAATTAGAAACCTACGGGCGTTAATTCAGGAAAATTGATTACCCGACCATTGATTGCCCGATCATTATCATTTTTTGATTGCCCGACCATATCATTTTTTTTAGCCGACCCTCAAGGGGTATGTCAAAAATTGAATGAGGGAACTATCAGTATTATTTATTTTATATACAATTATGATACTTCCCTCATCATTGATAACGCCCTGAAAACAATCAAATAACACTTCCACGGTGACTTGTCACTGGTGTTAAAAATCATCCGACATGTCATTGATGTCAAAAAAGTGAGGAAACTATCAGTATTATTTATTTTATATACAATTTTGATACTTTCCTCATCAATGATAGAGCTGTTAAAATAACAAACAAAGACTTCCATGATGGTGTTAAAAATCATCTGACATGTCAAAAAGTGGGGAAACTATCAGTATTATTTATTTTATATACAATTATGATACTTTCCCCATCAATGATAGAAGCTGTTATAGGATGAAATAACACTTCCACGGTGACTTTGTCACTGGTGTTAAAAATCATCTGACATGTTAAAAAAGTGGGAAAAGTGTTTTACAATTGAAAAATGGTTTGCGATTTCAAATAATGGTCAATGAAGCATTAACGACCCGATTGGCTCGTGAACGATTAGATGCAATCAGGAAATTTGTACCAATTCGTGACTCTGTACGGAATAAACTACAACAACGACAGAGTTTACAAACGGATTTTGCTTTAGGGTCTGAAGAATTGTTTAAACCAGTAACCACAGCAACGAAAGGGGTTGAGCGTGCTTTACTGGGAGATGATCCTGACGGTAAGAGAAAAGAAGAGGGTCTTATTTCTGTACTTGAAAAAATAGCAGCGAAAACTGAACAAACTGAAAAAACTGATCCGAAAAAAACGACTGTTTCTCTGTTGGATAAATTTACTGATCATGCTAAAATAGTAATAAAACAATTTAATTTATTCAAATCAAAGGATTATCGAGCTTTTGGTGATTTTGCTGCTCAAAGCTATAATTCAAAAAAAGATTTTTTAAAGGACGAGTATAAGAATGATAGAATATCAAGTAATGATTGGTCCGATAATTTGTATAAACTAAATAAAGGGATTGGTCGTTTGAATAAGGATGAGATGGGGTACAAGGAATTTCAAAGGGGAATTAGTAATTATAAAAGAGAACAAATAGAAGAGCGACAACGAGAATTAGAAGAACGACGTCAAACGCCAACACGTAGACAAACAAGAAGACAAAAAAAACAGCAACTACCACCTGATGATGATGATGATGATTTAGAAGAACGACGTCAAACACCAACACGAAGACAAAAAAAACAAGAAGAACCTAATGATGATTATTTACAAGAAACGGATTTAGAAAAAATAGATGAAGCAGCTGGTTATAGCGGAAGTGGACTGCAAAATCCAAGGATTAGTTTCTGTCCTGATAGTGTTATCAATGATATATCACGATTAGATGTTCTTGTAGGAGGATTCCGAGCTGGAAATAACTCTCCAGAAATAATTAATGAAGCAGCTGATATCTGTAGACGGTTATTTGCCGGCGGTATCATGGATATCAAAACATATCGAGATTTCATTGACGAGTTAGCAGATGGGTATCACAGCAATTGAAAACACTATTGTTTTTATAATAATGATCATACATTACAATCATGATAAACCAACCCTCGTCTATGTAGTTAATTCACGGTTTCCAGTTTATAAAGCATACTATGGAGATGGCCTCGGCAATACTATTTTAGGATTCTTTTCAAGAATGGCCCCAAAAGTGATGCCGTTAGCTAAACAGTTATCAATGAAAGCCATTGATGTTATTCGTGATAAGGGTATTGGTGCTGTTGGAGATCTTGCCGGGAAAGCGTTTTCAACTGCGAAGGATAAAATAACATCATTAGTAAAATCACGAAAAAAGAAACCGTTACCGTCTACAGCAGAAATGCCTGCAAGTGTTAGTAAAATAATAAATAACGCAGTAGATGAAAAACTAGCATCAATGGCTTTAACTCCCGACCCAAATATGATAGCAGGAAGTGGCTTTAGAAAACGCTAGCGTTGAAAATCCGATTTAGACTCTGATAAATAGAATAAAATGTTCAAAAAGTCACGTGATCCAGCATTTGATATAGACGCCCCAGTTGGCAAGGATGATTCTGTACGCGATTATCAATATTACGCCTATCATGCCATAGACCCAAATAGTCGAGCAAGAATTGATCTTCAAGTCCATGATACCAGTAAATACTTTTTGCCCTGTGAAGCGTTTATTGAAGTAGAAGGAGAAATTGTAACAGCTGCTGATACTGCTGCTGTACCAGCACCGTATCCAGCTGGTACTCAAGTCGGGTTTGTCAATAATGGTATTATGGCGCTATTTGAAAGTGATAGATATCTCATTGATGGAAAAGAAATTGAGTCGATAGATCGCGATGTTGATGTGGCTACAACAATAATCGGGTTAGCGAGATATTCTGATGATTATACAAGATCAGCAGGACCTTCTATGATGTTTGCTAAGGATATTAAAAATACCGCTGGAGGAAATCAATTTATTATAAGACGACCAAATGATCGTGCTGCACCCCCTGCTCCTGCTGGTATCGAGGATATGATTATAAACAACGATCCTAACTTCAATCTAGGAGCTGCAACACGAAACGCAATGTTGGGAGTAGGGCGTAAATCATTTTCATGCGCAATTCCACTGCATCACATATTTGGATTCTGTAGAAACGTCAGAAAAGTTATTTATGGAGCTAAGCATACAGTATCACTTGTACGAAAGGGTGATGATAATGACGCAATCTGGAGGATTCCAGCAGATGCTGCAGCCCCCAATGCTGATACCGGTAAAGTCAATTTAACAAAAATATCATTGTGGATGCCAGTGTTGACTCCAGCAATCACCGCAGAAGAACGATTACTATCATTTATGGACCAAGGAGGAAAGTCGTTGTTGAGTTGGTTATCAGTGACCACGGATATTAAACAGGACAGTGTTGATGGTACATTCACGTGGAATCTAGCATCAAAACAAGGTGTTGCTGCGCCACGTCACATATTTATTGCGTTACATGATAACACACGAGTTGGCAATCAACTCTCCAGCCATATGATATTTGATCAGTTAGGTGTTAGAGAGGTCTCACTGAGAATAAACGGCCAGCAGGAACCATCCGAGGATATACAACTTGATTACACAGAAAATCATATTGCACGAGTTTATCATAGATTGTTGTCATTTATGGCACGTGATCAAAATGTGGATACCGGTCTACAAATATCACAATTGGATTTCAAAGGCCTCTATCCGATTTATTATTTTTCATTGGAACATCTTGATTTAACAAGACAATCTGTCGTTGATATACACTTTAGAGCCCGTGTATCCCGTCCGACTGGTCCACTAGTTGGTGGGGTAACTCCTATCCTTATCCCGAATTACAGAGCGGTTGCTGTCATTCTCAGTGATAAATCAATGCTACTTGAAGGTGTTGGAGGAAGAATGAGAGTGGTAGATGCCCCAGTAGAAAATCTTTGATTGGAAATTGCACCATTGAAATCGTTTTACGATTTAGAATCAATCTATTATGTATAATGTCATATAGTGTTATTAGTGTTGCGTTAACTCCTGGTCAAATCAAAAAATTGCAATCAGAATCGGCTAAAAAATGTGGAACCACAATCACGTTGAAACCCAACCAAATGACTGGTGGTGCAAATAAATTATCACTGACAACTCGTCAACTAAAACATTTCAATGATGCACTTGTAGCCAAAAAAGGTGTTCAGATTACTCTTTCTGCGGCTGCTATCAAAAATATGATGAAAACGGGTGGTATATTTCCATTGTTAGCTGCAATACCAGCATTGATTGCAGCAGCAGCCCCAGCAGTAGCTAAAGCAGCGGCGTTAGGAGCCGTTGGTACTGCAGCAGGAATGGCGTTGAAAAAAGCAACTGGACAGGGTTATAAAAAAAGGGGAAAGGGTCTGAGACTACCAGGAACCCCGTATTCATGGTACAGCGGAAAAGGTCTGAGACTACCAGGAACCCCGTATTCATGGTACAGCGGGAGATCCGTTCACGGATCAGGCCTGAGACTACCAGGAACGGTTTATTAATTGTTCCCATGTCCAATTTTGATTTAATGGATGCTGCTAAAAACCTAGCGATTAAAAATTTCAGAGGTGTTTTTATGAAAGATCAATTACCACATCAACCAAACAAAACTGAAACAGGTATTATTAATCTCGATAACAGCACCGGACCTGGAACTCACTGGGTTGCATACGCTATTGATCCACGTGGGATTGTCTATTTTGATTCATATGGATTAGCCCCGCCAAAGGAGTTTTTGCGTTATATAAAAACCCTTCCAATGAAGACTTGGTATTCTACGCTACCAACACAACAAATCAATGACCCACCAATATGCGGCAGTGAAGTATTAAATGTCCTTAACGCTATTTCAGCATCTAGAAAACCACCTCATATTGTCGTAAATGACTACACTAGTAGTCGCTGGAAATCGAAACGATTTTAAAGAGAGAAAGAGTTTTACAATAACATGATTGATATTTGGGGGAGATCTTTGAAACCCAAACCCGATGACACTGCAACGGGTGATATTAAAAAAAAAATCAAAGATGAAATAGCTGAGACGTTAAATTTAACAAGTGTTGACCCGAATGAAATAGTTGTATTTCAGGACAAACAGGGTAAATTGAAATCTAGTGATGTGTCGTTGGATGATATTTTAACACGACAACGAAACGCAATCGAGGATACTATCGCGCTATTTTCCGATCAGGGTAAACTCAAACCGGGTGTACTCTTCTCGACTATTACAGATAAATTCACTGAATACAATAAAGAATTTGACGATCATTTAAAAAACTACAATAGTTTCCGTAGAAATGTCGTTCAAAAGTTCTTTGGATCCCCAATTGTAGTTACACCATCTATCGCTGAAATTAAAACGTTTGTTGATGATCAAAAGGTTATCAACGAAGCAACAAAAACAACAACCGACGCCATTGATAAATTTATTGGAACCCCGTTAGATAAAATTGAACTAAAACTCCCTGATATTAAAAAATCCATCGATGAGACGAAAACTTCCATCGAAGGCATCAAAGGTGATATTTCGAGGATGATAACAGCCATTGAAAAAACAAAAATTCCTCATGAGAAAACCAACAACGTAGTATACACAATCAAACACGGATCATTTGAGTGGACACCTACAAACAACAAATTAGATATCACTGCAACCGTTAAGGGTATTTATCGATTAACACTAGTAACACCATTGTCTCAATTTAATATTTCATCGTCCAGTTCATCCGGGGTCAATAATACGATTTCAACGATCATCGACAAGAATACAACTGAAAAGTTCACAATCACAGCTACTGATACAAATTTGGTTAGGGTCTCAACAACGTGGTATGTGGAATTCGTAGCGGATTTAAGTAAATCGTAATTGAAAACGCTAGCGTTGTTAAAATAAAAAATGATTTCATCATCGCAATATCGTTATGATCAGGTCAGAGAATTTCAAACTAGACTCAAAACCCTGTCTGAGGAGTATGCAATGAAAATAAAAAAATATCGCAGGGGAATTACCGCAATTGATGTTACTGTGTATTCAGTGAGTGGTGTAATCACCGGAGCTGGAATTATACTATCTTCAGTGACAATGATGGCTCCGATAGCTGTTCCGATTTGCATTTCTGCGGCAACAACAATCGCTGGAATTATTTCAATAATCACAAAAAAAATATCATCATGCAGCCAACGAAAATTACAAGACTACATAATTCAATTTCATGTTGTGTCCACTGCATGCTCGCAATTATCCTCATTGATATCGTCATCTCTCGATGATACAATTATATCAGAGAGTGAGTTTTCAGCGATGGTAGATATATATGATTCTGCGATGTCAAAATTAGAAATACAAAAACATGAGTATAATAACAATGACAACACCGATGGAATCAGAAAAAACCAAAATGATCTCAATAACCTCAACGATATCAGATAGTGAGTTCTCAGTGATGATACGTGTCTATGATTCCGCAGTATCAAAATTAGAAATACACCATGAGTATAGCAACGATGACAACACAGATGGAATTACTTCAACAAATAGTGGAGAACACAACCCCAGTACAAACCAGCATGATCTCAATAACCTCAACGAATCCAGAATTCAGTGTGAATTTCCCCTCTCCGGTCCCAGTGAAGGAGATAGCGCTAGCAAAATTACGAGTATACCATAGTTGGCCAAATATCAGATCAAAATCATTTGGTGGTCAACAACCCAATAATTCTTTAGTGTTTGCAAATAAGAATAAACCCGACGGGACTCCAGACTGGAATGTCGTTTCCATACCAACAGGGTCATACCAAATCGAACAAATCAATAATGAATTCGCGCGTAGAATAAAATCGATTACTGGAGCAGAATCAAAAATAGCTATAACAGTTCATGAGCCAACACTATCATCTGCCATTGAAATAAACTCAGAAGAATACGTCGTAGATATCTATCAAAGTTCTATTAGAACCGTACTAGGATGGCCTGAAATCCCACCCGGGGGAAAAACCGTTAAATTACCAGAACCTCAAAAAACCGATTATATCACCGACAGGACAAAATCTGATAATCCAATAAAAAGTTATAGATATTATGATAAGTCGTATTACTTCACTGAATTAGATGAGGGAGGGGAGAAATACTACATAACTCGACAGGATAAAATCGCTGAAAATTTCACAGCGTTCAATAACGATATTTCGTTGTTGTTTATATCCCTTAGATCCGGCACTCTCACCCGAGATGAATTTATCAGCGTCATAGAAACATGTAACAGAATCCTCAGTGACATGAATATATTTCATTTACTAATCATACGAGAGGTATCCATTGCCAGACACCCTAACACGAAAAAAAAATTTGCGACAAAATATCATATAAGCGTAGAAAATATTTCCGAATTCAATCTACCAGGATATAATCTCTTAGAATTACAAAAATCTCTCGATGATGCCATCGATGAAGGTTTCAAAAAAATCCATGACAAATGGAAAAAAACACCATCACAGGAAATAAAAATCCTCAAACATAATAATGACCCAGATGGCGGTGGCAGGCATATTGCTCCGTTCAATGTGAATATTTCATCGGTGATAGCGCTCAATTTAGTACGTGATGTTATCGAAGGAAGCTATCAAATAAATTTAGAACGATCAAATCAAGCTCAGCAAGGATATATTTTGTATTCATTTGCACCAATAGCTCCTCCAGGATTTCTAATTATTGAGTCTCCGGTGAATCCAGTCTATATGCGATGTCATAATAATTCATTAACCAGAATTAATTTCAAACTCACAGATCAGTCTAATAATCTGATTGATTTACAAGAGGAGGTTTTACAAATAAGTCTGTTTGTGAAATCCTAAGGATTTTCATCCTGAAGGGGGGACACGATATCGTATCGGACTGGATCAAATATTCGGTTGAGAGGGTGAGTGACAACGACGTTGTAATCTCTTGAAAAGTTTTTGATTTCATTGATTTTTCATTGATTTTTTTTGCCTGATTTCATTGATTTTTTTTTTATTCTTTTGCCTGATTTCATTGAAAACTTGTATCCGATTCACCACATCTTGGCCATAGAAGCCTGATTTCAGTGAAAACTTGTTTAAAAATGATGTCCGGCTCACCCTCTCTGCTGCTAAAGTCATGCTGAAAAAAAGGGTGGGAACCGGTTTGAAAGTATGGTGACGTACTATCCAATGGTGCGCTGCGAATAAACCAAGTATTAAAAAAATCCAAGTGGGGAAAAGGGTTTTAACCGCTTTTATCTAAGCCCAAGTGATCCATAAGATGAAAACCCCCAAAGTCCGTTTTTCATCAAAAGTCATGCTGAAAAAAAGGGTGGGAACCGGTTTGAAAGTATGGTGACGTACTATCCAATGGTGCGCTGCGAATAAACCAAGTATTAAAAAAATCCAAGTGGGGAAAAGGGTTTTAACCGCTTTTATCTAAGCCCAAGTGATCCATAAGATGAAAACCCCAAAAGTCCGTTTTTCATCAAAAGTCATGCTGAAAAAAGGGTGGGAACAGGTTTGAAAGTACGGTGACGTACTATCCAATGGTGCGCTGCGAATAAACCAAGTATTAAAAAAATCCAAGTGGGGAAAAGGGTTTTAACCGCTTTTATCTAAGCCCAAGTGATCCATAAGATGAAAACCCCAAAAGTCCGTTTTTCATCAAAAGTCATGCTGAAAAAAAGGGTGGGAACCGGTTTGAAAGTATGGTGACGTACTATCCAATGGTGCGCTGCGAATAAACCAAGTATTAAAAAAATCCAAGTGGGGAAAAGGGTTTTAACCGCTTTTATCTAAGCCCAAGTGATCCATAAGATGAAAACCCCAAAAGTCCGTTTTTCATCAAAAGTCATGCTGAAAAAAAGGGTGGGAACCGGTTTGAAAGTATGGTGACGTACTATCCAATGGTGCGCTGCGAATAAACCAAGTATTAAAAAAATCCAAGTGGGGAAAAGGGTTTTAACCGCTTTTATCTAAGCCCAAGTGATCCATAAGATGAAAACCCCAAAAGTCCGTTTTTCATCAAAAGTCATGCTGAAAAAAAGGGTGGGAACCGGTTTGAAAGTATGGTGACGTACTATCCAATGGTGCGCTGCGAATAAACCAAGTATTAAAAAATCCAAGTGGGGAAAAGGGTTTTAACCGCTTTTATCTAAGCCCAAGTGATCCATAAGATGAAAACCCCAAAAGTCCGTTTTTCATCAAAAGTCATGCTGAAAAAAAGGGTGGGAACCGGTTTGAAAGTATGGTGACGTACTATCCAATGGTGCGCTGCGAATAAACCAAGTATTAAAAAAATCCAAGTGGGGAAAAGGGTTTTAACCGCTTTTATCTAAGCCCAAGTGATCCATAAGATGAAAACCCCAAAAGTCCGTTTTTCATCAAAAGTCATGCTGAAAAAAAGGGTGGGAACCGGTTTGAAAGTATGGTGACGTACTATCCAATGGTGCGCTGCGAATAAACCAAGTATTAAAAAAATCCAAGTGGGGAAAAGGGTTTTAACCGCTTTTATCTAAGCCCAAGTGATCCATAAGATGAAAACCCCAAAAGTCCGTTTTTCATCAAAAGTCATGCTGAAAAAAAGGGTGGGAACCGGTTTGAAAGTATGGTGACGTACTATCCAATGGTGCGCTGCGAATAAACCAAGTATTAAAAAAATCCAAGTGGGGAAAAGGGTTTTAACCGCTTTTATCTAAGCCCAAGTGATCCATAAGATGAAAACCCCAAAACTCCGTTTTTCATCAAAAGTCATGCTGAAAAAAAGGGTGGGAACCGGTTTGAAAGTATGGTGACGTACTATCCAATGGTGAGCTGCGAATAAACCAAGTATTAAAAAAATCCAAGTGGGGAAAAGGGTTTTAACCGCTTTTATCTAAGCCCAAGTGATCCATAAGATGAAAACCCCAAAAGTCCGTTTTTCATCAAAAGTCATGCTGAAAAAAAGGGTGGGAACCGGTTTGAAAGCATGGTGACGTACTATCCAATGGTGCGCTGCGAATAAACCAAGTATTAAAAAAATCCAAGTGGGGAAAAGGGTTTTAACCGCTTTTATCTAAGCCCAAGTGATCCATAAGATGAAAACCCCAAAAGTCCGTTTTTCATCAAAAGTCATGCTGAAAAAAAGGGTGGGAACCGGTTTGAATGTATGGTGACGTACTATCCAATGGTGCGCTGCGAATAAACCAAGTATTAGAAAAATCCAAGTGGGGAAAAGGGTTTTAACCGCTTTTATCTAAGCCCAAGTGATCCATAAGATGAAAACCCCAAAAGTCCGTTTTTCATCAAAAGTCATGCTGAAAAAAAGGGTGGGAACCGGTTTGAAAGTATGGTGACGTACTATCCAATGGTGCGCTGCGAATAAACCAAGTATTAAAAAAATCCAAGTGGGGAAAAGGGTTTTAACCGCTTTTATCTAAGCCCAAGTGATCCATAAGATGAAAACCCCAAAAGTCCGTTTTTCATCAAAAGTCATGCTGAAAAAAAGGGTGGGAACCGGTTTGAAAGTATGGTGACGTACTATCCAATGGTGCGCTGCGAATAAACCAAGTATTAAAAAAATCCAAGTGGGGAAAAGGGTTTTAACCGCTTTTATCTAAGCCCAAGTGATCCATAAGATGAAAACCCCAAAAGTCCGTTTTTCATCAAAAGTCATGCTGAAAAAAAGGGTGGGAACCGGTTTGAAAGTATGGTGACGTACTATCCAATGGTGCGCTGCGAATAAACCAAGTATTAAAAAAATCCAAGTGGGGAAAAGGGTTTTAACCGCTTTTATCTAAGCCCAAGTGATCCATAAGATGAAAACCCCAAAAGTCCGTTTTTCATCAAAAGTCATGCTGAAAAAAAGGGTGGGAACCGGTTTGAAAGTATGGTGACGTACTATCCAATGGTGCGCTGCGAATAAACCAAGTATTAAAAAAATCCAAGCGGGGAAAAGGGTTTTAACCGCTTTTATCTAAGCCCAAGTGATCCATAAGATGAAAACCCCAAAAGTCCGTTTTTCATCAAAAGTCATGCTGAAAAAAAGGGTGGGAACCGGTTTGAAAGTATGGTGACGTACTATCCAATGGTGCGCTGCGAATAAACCAAGTATTAAAAAAATCCAAGTGGGGAAAAGGGTTTTAACCGCTTTTATCTAAGCCCAAGTGATCCATAAGATGAAAACCCCAAAAGTCCGTTTTTCATCAAAAGTCATGCTGAAAAAAAGGGTGGGAACCGGTTTGAAAGTATGGTGACGTACTATCCAATGGTGCGCTGCGAATAAACCAAGTATTAAAAAAATCCAAGTGGGGAAAAGGGTTTTAACCGCTTTTATCTAAGCCCAAGTGATCCATAAGATGAAAACCCCAAAAGTCCGTTTTTCATCAAAAGTCATGCTGAAAAAAAGGGTGGGAACCGGTTTGAAAGTATGCTGACGTACTATCCAATGGTGCGCTGCGAATAAACCAAGTATTAAAAAAATCCAAGTGGGGAAAAGGGTTTTAACCGCTTTTATCTAAGCCCAAGTGATCCATAAGATGAAAACCCCAAAAGTCCGTTTTTCATCAAAAGTCATGCTGAAAAAAAGGGTGGGAACCGGTTTGAAAGTATGGTGACGTACTATCCAATGGTGCGCTGCGAATAAACCAAGTATTAAAAAAATCCAAGTGGGGAAAAGGGTTTTAACCGCTTTTATCTAAGCCCAAGTGATCCATAAGATGAAAACCCCAAAAGTCCGTTTTTCATCAAAAGTCATGCTGAAAAAAAGGGTGGGAACCGGTTTGAAAGTATGGTGACGTACTATCCAATGGTGCGCTGCGAATAAACCAAGTATTAAAAAAATCCAAGTGGGGAAAAGGGTTTTAACCGCTTTTATCTAAGCCCAAGTGATCCATAAGATGAAAACCCCAAAAGTCCGTTTTTCATCAAAAGTCATGCTGAAAAAAAGGGTGGGAACCGGTTTGAAAGTATGGTGACGTACTATCCAATGGTGCGCTGCGAATAAACCAAGTATTAAAAAAATCCAAGTGGGGAAAAGGGTTTTAACCGCTTTTATCTAAGCCCAAGTGATCCATAAGATGAAAACCCCAAAAGTCCGTTTTTCATCAAAAGTCATGCTGAAAAAAAGGGTGGGAACCGGTTTGAAAGTATGGTGACGTACTATCCAATGGTGCGCTGCGAATAAACCAAGTATTAAAAAAATCCAAGTGGGGAAAAGGGTTTTAACCGCTTTTATCTAAGCCCAAGTGATCCATAAGATGAAAACCCCAAAAGTCCGTTTTTCATCAAAAGTCATGCTGAAAAAAAGGGTGGGAACCGGTTTGAAAGTATGGTGACGTACTATCCAATGGTGCGCTGCGAATAAACCAAGTATTAAAAAAATCCAAGTGGGGAAAAGGGTTTTAACCGCTTTTATCTAAGCCCAAGTGATCCATAAGATGAAAACCCCAAAAGTCCGTTTTTCATCAAAAGTCATGCTGAAAAAAAGGGTGGGAACCGGTTTGAAAGTATGGTGACGTACTATCCAATGGTGCGCTGCGAATAAACCAAGTATTAAAAAAATCCAAGTGGGGAAAAGGGTTTTAACCGCTTTTATCTAAGCCCAAGTGATCCATAAGATGAAAACCCCAAAAGTCCGTTTTTCATCAAAAGTCATGCTGAAAAAAAGGGTGGGAACCGGTTTGAAAGTATGGTGACGTACTATCCAATGGTGCGCTGCGAATAAACCAAGTATTAAAAAAATCCAAGTGGGGAAAAGGGTTTTAACCGCTTTTATCTAAGCCCAAGTGATCCATAAGATGAAAACCCCAAAAGTCCGTTTTTCATCAAAAGTCATGCTGAAAAAAAGGGTGGGAACCGGTTTGAAAGTATGGTGACGTACTATCCAATGGTGCGCTGCGAATAAACCAAGTATTAAAAAAATCCAAGTGGGGAAAAGGGTTTTAACCGCTTTTATCTAAGCCCAAGTGATCCATAAGATGAAAACCCCAAAAGTCCGTTTTTCATCAAAAGTCATGCTGAAAAAAAGGGTGGGAACCGGTTTGAAAGTATGGTGACGTACTATCCAATGGTGCGCTGCGAATAAACCAAGTATTAAAAAAATCCAAGTGGGGAAAAGGGTTTTAACCGCTTTTATCTAAGCCCAAGTGATCCATAAGATGAAAACCCCAAAAGTCCGTTTTTCATCAAAAGTCATGCTGAAAAAAAGGGTGGGAACCGGTTTGAAAGTATGGTGACGTACTATCCAATGGTGCGCTGCGAATAAACCAAGTATTAAAAAAATCCAAGTGGGGAAAAGGGTTTTAACCGCTTTTATCTAAGCCCAAGTGATCCATAAGATGAAAACCCCAAAAGTCCGTTTTTCATCAAAAGTCATGCTGAAAAAAAGGGTGGGAACCGGTTTGAAAGTATGGTGACGTACTATCCAATGGTGCGCTGCGAATAAACCAAGTATTAAAAAAATCCAAGTGGGGAAAAGGGTTTTAACCGCTTTTATCTAAGCCCAAGTGATCCATAAGATGAAAACCCCAAAAGTCCGTTTTTCATCAAAAGTCATGCTGAAAAAAAGGGTGGGAACCGGTTTGAAAGTATGGTGACGTACTATCCAATGGTGCGCTGCGAATAAACCAAGTATTAAAAAAATCCAAGTGGGGAAAAGGGTTTTAACCGCTTTTATCTAAGCCCAAGTGATCCATAAGATGAAAACCCCAAAAGTCCGTTTTTCATCAAAAGTCATGCTGAAAAAAAGGGTGGGAACCGGTTTGAAAGTATGGTGACGTACTATCCAATGGTGCGCTGCGAATAAACCAAGTATTAAAAAAATCCAAGTGGGGAAAAGGGTTTTAACCGCTTTTATCTAAGCCCAAGTGATCCATAAGATGAAAACCCCAAAAGTCCGTTTTTCATCAAAAGTCATGCTGAAAAAAAGGGTGGGAACCGGTTTGAAAGTATGGTGACGTACTATCCAATGGTGCGCTGCGAATAAACCAAGTATTAAAAAAATCCAAGTGGGGAAAAGGGTTTTAACCGCTTTTATCTAAGCCCAAGTGATCCATAAGATGAAAACCCCAAAAGTCCGTTTTTCATCAAAAGTCATGCTGAAAAAAAGGGTGGGAACCGGTTTGAAAGTATGGTGACGTACTATCCAATGGTGCGCTGCGAATAAACCAAGTATTAAAAAAATCCAAGTGGGGAAAAGGGTTTTAACCGCTTTTATCTAAGCCCAAGTGATCCATAAGATGAAAACCCCAAAAGTCCGTTTTTCATCAAAAGTCATGCTGAAAAAAAGGGTGGGAACCGGTTTGAAAGTATGGTGACGTACTATCCAATGGTGCGCTGCGAATAAACCAAGTATTAAAAAAATCCAAGTGGGGAAAAGGGTTTTAACCGCTTTTATCTAAGCCCAAGTGATCCATAAGATGAAAACCCCAAAAGTCCGTTTTTCATCAAAAGTCATGCTGAAAAAAAGGGTGGGAACCGGTTTGAAAGTATGGTGACGTACTATCCAATGGTGCGCTGCGAATAAACCAAGTATTAAAAAAATCCAAGTGGGGAAAAGGGTTTTAACCGCTTTTATCTAAGCCCAAGTGATCCATAAGATGAAAACCCCAAAAGTCCGTTTTTCATCAAAAGTCATGCTGAAAAAAAGGGTGGGAACCGGTTTGAAAGTATGGTGACGTACTATCCAATGGTGCGCTGCGAATAAACCAAGTATTAAAAAAATCCAAGTGGGGAAAAGGGTTTTAACCGCTTTTATCTAAGCCCAAGTGATCCATAAGATGAAAACCCCAAAAGTCCGTTTTTCATCAAAAGTCATGCTGAAAAAAAGGGTGGGAACCGGTTTGAAAGTATGGTGACGTACTATCCAATGGTGCGCTGCGAATAAACCAAGTATTAAAAAAATCCAAGTGGGGAAAAGGGTTTTAACCGCTTTTATCTAAGCCCAAGTGATCCATAAGATGAAAACCCCAAAAGTCCGTTTTTCATCAAAAGTCATGCTGAAAAAAAGGGTGGGAACCGGTTTGAAAGTATGGTGACGTACTATCCAATGGTGCGCTGCGAATAAACCAAGTATTAAAAAAATCCAAGTGGGGAAAAGGGTTTTAACCGCTTTTATCTAAGCCCAAGTGATCCATAAGATGAAAACCCCAAAAGTCCGTTTTTCATCAAAAGTCATGCTGAAAAAAAGGGTGGGAACCGGTTTGAAAGTATGGTGACGTACTATCCAATGGTGCGCTGCGAATAAACCAAGTATTAAAAAAATCCAAGTGGGGAAAAGGGTTTTAACCGCTTTTATCTAAGCCCAAGTGATCCATAAGATGAAAACCCCAAAAGTCCGTTTTTCATCAAAAGTCATGCTGAAAAAAAGGGTGGGAACCGGTTTGAAAGTATGGTGACGTACTATCCAATGGTGCGCTGCGAATAAACCAAGTATTAAAAAAATCCAAGTGGGGAAAAGGGTTTTAACCGCTTTTATCTAAGCCCAAGTGATCCATAAGATGAAAACCCCAAAAGTCCGTTTTTCATCAAAAGTCATGCTGAAAAAAAGGGTGGGAACCGGTTTGAAAGTATGGTGACGTACTATCCAATGGTGCGCTGCGAATAAACCAAGTATTAAAAAAATCCAAGTGGGGAAAAGGGTTTTAACCGCTTTTATCTAAGCCCAAGTGATCCATAAGATGAAAACCCCAAAAGTCCGTTTTTCATCAAAAGTCATGCTGAAAAAAAGGGTGGGAACCGGTTTGAAAGTATGGTGACGTACTATCCAATGGTGCGCTGCGAATAAACCAAGTATTAAAAAAATCCAAGTGGGGAAAAGGGTTTTAACCGCTTTTATCTAAGCCCAAGTGATCCATAAGATGAAAACCCCCAAAAGTCCGTTTTTCATCAAAAGTCATGCTGAAAAAAAGGGTGGGAACCGGTTTGAAAGTATGGTGACGTACTATCCAATGGTGCGCTGCGAATAAACCAAGTATTAAAAAAATCCAAGTGGGGAAAAGGGTTTTAACCGCTTTTATCTAAGCCCAAGTGATCCATAAGATGAAAACCCCAAAAGTCCGTTTTTCATCAAAAGTCATGCTGAAAAAAAGGGTGGGAACCGGTTTGAAAGTATGGTGACGTACTATCCAATGGTGCGCTGCGAATAAACCAAGTATTAAAAAAATCCAAGTGGGGAAAAGGGTTTTAACCGCTTTTATCTAAGCCCAAGTGATCCATAAGATGAAAACCCCAAAAGTCCGTTTTTCATCAAAAGTCATGCTGAAAAAAAGGGTGGGAACCGGTTTGAAAGTATGGTGACGTACTATCCAATGGTGCGCTGCGAATAAACCAAGTATTAAAAAAATCCAAGTGGGGAAAAGGGTTTTAACCGCTTTTATCTAAGCCCAAGTGATCCATAAGATGAAAACCCCAAAAGTCCGTTTTTCATCAAAAGTCATGCTGAAAAAAAGGGTGGGAACCGGTTTGAAAGTATGGTGACGTACTATCCAATGGTGCGCTGCGAATAAACCAAGTATTAAAAAAATCCAAGTGGGGAAAAGGGTTTTAACCGCTTTTATCTAAGCCCAAGTGATCCATAAGATGAAAACCCCAAAAGTCCGTTTTTCATCAAAAGTCATGCTGAAAAAAAGGGTGGGAACCGGTTTGAAAGTATGGTGACGTACTATCCAATGGTGCGCTGCGAATAAACCAAGTATTAAAAAAATCCAAGTGGGGAAAAGGGTTTTAACCGCTTTTATCTAAGCCCAAGTGATCCATAAGATGAAAACCCCAAAAGTCCGTTTTTCATCAAAAGTCATGCTGAAAAAAAGGGTGGGAACCGGTTTGAAAGTATGGTGACGTACTATCCAATGGTGCGCTGCGAATAAACCAAGTATTAAAAAAATCCAAGTGGGGAAAAGGGTTTTAACCGCTTTTATCTAAGCCCAAGTGATCCATAAGATGAAAACCCCAAAAGTCCGTTTTTCATCAAAAGTCATGCTGAAAAAAAGGGTGGGAACCGGTTTGAAAGTATGGTGACGTACTATCCAATGGTGCGCTGCGAATAAACCAAGTATTAAAAAAATCCAAGTGGGGAAAAGGGTTTTAACCGCTTTTATCTAAGCCCAAGTGATCCATAAGATGAAAACCCCAAAAGTCCGTTTTTCATCAAAAGTCATGCTGAAAAAAAGGGTGGGAACCGGTTTGAAAGTATGGTGACGTACTATCCAATGGTGCGCTGCGAATAAACCAAGTATTAAAAAAATCCAAGTGGGGAAAAGGGTTTTAACCGCTTTTATCTAAGCCCAAGTGATCCATAAGATGAAAACCCCAAAAGTCCGTTTTTCATCAAAAGTCATGCTGAAAAAAAGGGTGGGAACCGGTTTGAAAGTATGGTGACGTACTATCCAATGGTGCGCTGCGAATAAACCAAGTATTAAAAAAATCCAAGTGGGGAAAAGGGTTTTAACCGCTTTTATCTAAGCCCAAGTGATCCATAAGATGAAAACCCCAAAAGTCCGTTTTTCATCAAAAGTCATGCTGAAAAAAAGGGTGGGAACCGGTTTGAAAGTATGGTGACGTACTATCCAATGGTGCGCTGCGAATAAACCAAGTATTAAAAAAATCCAAGTGGGGAAAAGGGTTTTAACCGCTTTTATCTAAGCCCAAGTGATCCATAAGATGAAAACCCCAAAAGTCCGTTTTTCATCAAAAGTCATGCTGAAAAAAAGGGTGGGAACCGGTTTGAAAGTATGGTGACGTACTATCCAATGGTGCGCTGCGAATAAACCAAGTATTAAAAAAATCCAAGTGGGGAAAAGGGTTTTAACCGCTTTTATCTAAGCCCAAGTGATCCATAAGATGAAAACCCCAAAAGTCCGTTTTTCATCAAAAGTCATGCTGAAAAAAAGGGTGGGAACCGGTTTGAAAGTATGGTGACGTACTATCCAATGGTGCGCTGCGAATAAACCAAGTATTAAAAAAATCCAAGTGGGGAAAAGGGTTTTAACCGCTTTTATCTAAGCCCAAGTGATCCATAAGATGAAAACCCCAAAAGTCCGTTTTTCATCAAAAGTCATGCTGAAAAAAAGGGTGGGAACCGGTTTGAAAGTATGGTGACGTACTATCCAATGGTGCGCTGCGAATAAACCAAGTATTAAAAAAATCCAAGTGGGGAAAAGGGTTTTAACCGCTTTTATCTAAGCCCAAGTGATCCATAAGATGAAAACCCCAAAAGTCCGTTTTTCATCAAAAGTCATGCTGAAAAAAAGGGTGGGAACCGGTTTGAAAGTATGGTGACGTACTATCCAATGGTGCGCTGCGAATAAACCAAGTATTAAAAAAATCCAAGTGGGGAAAAGGGTTTTAACCGCTTTTATCTAAGCCCAAGTGATCCATAAGATGAAAACCCCAAAAGTCCGTTTTTCATCAAAAGTCATGCTGAAAAAAAGGGTGGGAACCGGTTTGAAAGTATGGTGACGTACTATCCAATGGTGCGCTGCGAATAAACCAAGTATTAAAAAAATCCAAGTGGGGAAAAGGGTTTTAACCGCTTTTATCTAAGCCCAAGTGATCCATAAGATGAAAACCCCAAAAGTCCGTTTTTCATCAAAAGTCATGCTGAAAAAAAGGGTGGGAACCGGTTTGAAAGTATGGTGACGTACTATCCAATGGTGCGCTGCGAATAAACCAAGTATTAAAAAAATCCAAGTGGGGAAAAGGGTTTTAACCGCTTTTATCTAAGCCCAAGTGATCCATAAGATGAAAACCCCAAAAGTCCGTTTTTCATCAAAAGTCATGCTGAAAAAAAGGGTGGGAACCGGTTTGAAAGTATGGTGACGTACTATCCAATGGTGCGCTGCGAATAAACCAAGTATTAAAAAAATCCAAGTGGGGAAAAGGGTTTTAACCGCTTTTATCTAAGCCCAAGTGATCCATAAGATGAAAACCCCAAAAGTCCGTTTTTCATCAAAAGTCATGCTGAAAAAAAGGGTGGGAACCGGTTTGAAAGTATGGTGACGTACTATCCAATGGTGCGCTGCGAATAAACCAAGTATTAAAAAAATCCAAGTGGGGAAAAGGGTTTTAACCGCTTTTATCTAAGCCCAAGTGATCCATAAGATGAAAACCCCAAAAGTCCGTTTTTCATCAAAAGTCATGCTGAAAAAAAGGGTGGGAACCGGTTTGAAAGTATGGTGACGTACTATCCAATGGTGCGCTGCGAATAAACCAAGTATTAAAAAAATCCAAGTGGGGAAAAGGGTTTTAACCGCTTTTATCTAAGCCCAAGTGATCCATAAGATGAAAACCCCAAAAGTCCGTTTTTCATCAAAAGTCATGCTGAAAAAAAGGGTGGGAACCGGTTTGAAAGTATGGTGACGTACTATCCAATGGTGCGCTGCGAATAAACCAAGTATTAAAAAAATCCAAGTGGGGAAAAGGGTTTTAACCGCTTTTATCTAAGCCCAAGTGATCCATAAGATGAAAACCCCAAAAGTCCGTTTTTCATCAAAAGTCATGCTGAAAAAAAGGGTGGGAACCGGTTTGAAAGTATGGTGACGTACTATCCAATGGTGCGCTGCGAATAAACCAAGTATTAAAAAAATCCAAGTGGGGAAAAGGGTTTTAACCGCTTTTATCTAAGCCCAAGTGATCCATAAGATGAAAACCCCAAAAGTCCGTTTTTCATCAAAAGTCATGCTGAAAAAAAGGGTGGGAACCGGTTTGAAAGTATGGTGACGTACTATCCAATGGTGCGCTGCGAATAAACCAAGTATTAAAAAAATCCAAGTGGGGAAAAGGGTTTTAACCGCTTTTATCTAAGCCCAAGTGATCCATAAGATGAAAACCCCAAAAGTCCGTTTTTCATCAAAAGTCATGCTGAAAAAAAGGGTGGGAACCGGTTTGAAAGTATGGTGACGTACTATCCAATGGTGCGCTGCGAATAAACCAAGTATTAAAAAAATCCAAGTGGGGAAAAGGGTTTTAACCGCTTTTATCTAAGCCCAAGTGATCCATAAGATGAAAACCCCAAAAGTCCGTTTTTCATCAAAAGTCATGCTGAAAAAAAGGGTGGGAACCGGTTTGAAAGTATGGTGACGTACTATCCAATGGTGCGCTGCGAATAAACCAAGTATTAAAAAAATCCAAGTGGGGAAAAGGGTTTTAACCGCTTTTATCTAAGCCCAAGTGATCCATAAGATGAAAACCCCAAAAGTCCGTTTTTCATCAAAAGTCATGCTGAAAAAAAGGGTGGGAACCGGTTTGAAAGTATGGTGACGTACTATCCAATGGTGCGCTGCGAATAAACCAAGTATTAAAAAAATCCAAGTGGGGAAAAGGGTTTTAACCGCTTTTATCTAAGCCCAAGTGATCCATAAGATGAAAACCCCAAAAGTCCGTTTTTCATCAAAAGTCATGCTGAAAAAAAGGGTGGGAACCGGTTTGAAAGTATGGTGACGTACTATCCAATGGTGCGCTGCGAATAAACCAAGTATTAAAAAAATCCAAGTGGGGAAAAGGGTTTTAACCGCTTTTATCTAAGCCCAAGTGATCCATAAGATGAAAACCCCAAAAGTCCGTTTTTCATCAAAAGTCATGCTGAAAAAAAGGGTGGGAACCGGTTTGAAAGTATGGTGACGTACTATCCAATGGTGCGCTGCGAATAAACCAAGTATTAAAAAAATCCAAGTGGGGAAAAGGGTTTTAACCGCTTTTATCTAAGCCCAAGTGATCCATAAGATGAAAACCCCAAAAGTCCGTTTTTCATCAAAAGTCATGCTGAAAAAAAGGGTGGGAACCGGTTTGAAAGTATGGTGACGTACTATCCAATGGTGCGCTGCGAATAAACCAAGTATTAAAAAAATCCAAGTGGGGAAAAGGGTTTTAACCGCTTTTATCTAAGCCCAAGTGATCCATAAGATGAAAACCCCAAAAGTCCGTTTTTCATCAAAAGTCATGCTGAAAAAAAGGGTGGGAACCGGTTTGAAAGTATGGTGACGTACTATCCAATGGTGCGCTGCGAATAAACCAAGTATTAAAAAAATCCAAGTGGGGAAAAGGGTTTTAACCGCTTTTATCTAAGCCCAAGTGATCCATAAGATGAAAACCCCAAAAGTCCGTTTTTCATCAAAAGTCATGCTGAAAAAAAGGGTGGGAACCGGTTTGAAAGTATGGTGACGTACTATCCAATGGTGCGCTGCGAATAAACCAAGTATTAAAAAAATCCAAGTGGGGAAAAGGGTTTTAACCGCTTTTATCTAAGCCCAAGTGATCCATAAGATGAAAACCCCAAAAGTCCGTTTTTCATCAAAAGTCATGCTGAAAAAAAGGGTGGGAACCGGTTTGAAAGTATGGTGACGTACTATCCAATGGTGCGCTGCGAATAAACCAAGTATTAAAAAAATCCAAGTGGGGAAAAGGGTTTTAACCGCTTTTATCTAAGCCCAAGTGATCCATAAGATGAAAACCCCAAAAGTCCGTTTTTCATCAAAAGTCATGCTGAAAAAAAGGGTGGGAACCGGTTTGAAAGTATGGTGACGTACTATCCAATGGTGCGCTGCGAATAAACCAAGTATTAAAAAAATCCAAGTGGGGAAAAGGGTTTTAACCGCTTTTATCTAAGCCCAAGTGATCCATAAGATGAAAACCCCAAAAGTCCGTTTTTCATCAAAAGTCATGCTGAAAAAAAGGGTGGGAACCGGTTTGAAAGTATGGTGACGTACTATCCAATGGTGCGCTGCGAATAAACCAAGTATTAAAAAAATCCAAGTGGGGAAAAGGGTTTTAACCGCTTTTATCTAAGCCCAAGTGATCCATAAGATGAAAACCCCAAAAGTCCGTTTTTCATCAAAAGTCATGCTGAAAAAAAGGGTGGGAACCGGTTTGAAAGTATGGTGACGTACTATCCAATGGTGCGCTGCGAATAAACCAAGTATTAAAAAAATCCAAGTGGGGAAAAGGGTTTTAACCGCTTTTATCTAAGCCCAAGTGATCCATAAGATGAAAACCCCAAAAGTCCGTTTTTCATCAAAAGTCATGCTGAAAAAAAGGGTGGGAACCGGTTTGAAAGCATGGTGACGTACTATCCAATGGTGCGCTGCGAATAAACCAAGTATTAAAAAAATCCAAGTGGGGAAAAGGGTTTTAACCGCTTTTATCTAAGCCCAAGTGATCCATAAGATGAAAACCCCAAAAGTCCGTTTTTCATCAAAAGTCATGCTGAAAAAAAGGGTGGGAACCGGTTTGAAAGTATGGTGACGTACTATCCAATGGTGCGCTGCGAATAAACCAAGTATTAAAAAAATCCAAGTGGGGAAAAGGGTTTTAACCGCTTTTATCTAAGCCCAAGTGATCCATAAGATGAAAACCCCAAAAGTCCGTTTTTCATCAAAAGTCATGCTGAAAAAAAGGGTGGGAACCGGTTTGAAAGTATGGTGACGTACTATCCAATGGTGCGCTGCGAATAAACCAAGTATTAAAAAAATCCAAGTGGGGAAAAGGGTTTTAACCGCTTTTATCTAAGCCCAAGTGATCCATAAGATGAAAACCCCAAAAGTCCGTTTTTCATCAAAAGTCATGCTGAAAAAAAGGGTGGGAACCGGTTTGAAAGTATGGTGACGTACTATCCAATGGTGCGCTGCGAATAAACCAAGTATTAAAAAAATCCAAGTGGGGAAAAGGGTTTTAACCGCTTTTATCTAAGCCCAAGTGATCCATAAGATGAAAACCCCAAAAGTCCGTTTTTCATCAAAAGTCATGCTGAAAAAAAGGGTGGGAACCGGTTTGAAAGTATGGTGACGTACTATCCAATGGTGCGCTGCGAATAAACCAAGTATTAAAAAAATCCAAGTGGGGAAAAGGGTTTTAACCGCTTTTATCTAAGCCCAAGTGATCCATAAGATGAAAACCCCAAAAGTCCGTTTTTCATCAAAAGTCATGCTGAAAAAAAGGGTGGGAACCGGTTTGAAAGTATGGTGACGTACTATCCAATGGTGCGCTGCGAATAAACCAAGTATTAAAAAAATCCAAGTGGGGAAAAGGGTTTTAACCGCTTTTATCTAAGCCCAAGTGATCCATAAGATGAAAACCCCAAAAGTCCGTTTTTCATCAAAAGTCATGCTGAAAAAAAGGGTGGGAACCGGTTTGAAAGTATGGTGACGTACTATCCAATGGTGCGCTGCGAATAAACCAAGTATTAAAAAAATCCAAGTGGGGAAAAGGGTTTTAACCGCTTTTATCTAAGCCCAAGTGATCCATAAGATGAAAACCCCAAAAGTCCGTTTTTCATCAAAAGTCATGCTGAAAAAAAGGGTGGGAACCGGTTTGAAAGTATGGTGACGTACTATCCAATGGTGCGCTGCGAATAAACCAAGTATTAAAAAAATCCAAGTGGGAAAAGGGTTTTAACCGCTTTTATCTAAGCCCAAGTGATCCATAAGATGAAAACCCCAAAAGTCCGTTTTTCATCAAAAGTCATGCTGAAAAAAAGGGTGGGAACCGGTTTGAAAGTATGGTGACGTACTATCCAATGGTGCGCTGCGAATAAACCAAGTATTAAAAAAATCCAAGTGGGGAAAAGGGTTTTAACCGCTTTTATCTAAGCCCAAGTGATCCATAAGATGAAAACCCCAAAAGTCCGTTTTTCATCAAAAGTCATGCTGAAAAAAAGGGTGGGAACCGGTTTGAAAGTATGGTGACGTACTATCCAATGGTGCGCTGCGAATAAACCAAGTATTAAAAAAATCCAAGTGGGGAAAAGGGTTTTAACCGCTTTTATCTAAGCCCAAGTGATCCATAAGATGAAAACCCCAAAAGTCCGTTTTTCATCAAAAGTCATGCTGAAAAAAAGGGTGGGAACCGGTTTGAAAGTATGGTGACGTACTATCCAATGGTGCGCTGCGAATAAACCAAGTATTAAAAAAATCCAAGTGGGGAAAAGGGTTTTAACCGCTTTTATCTAAGCCCAAGTGATCCATAAGATGAAAACCCCAAAAGTCCGTTTTTCATCAAAAGTCATGCTGAAAAAAAGGGTGGGAACCGGTTTGAAAGTATGGTGACGTACTATCCAATGGTGCGCTGCGAATAAACCAAGTATTAAAAAAATCCAAGTGGGGAAAAGGGTTTTAACCGCTTTTATCTAAGCCCAAGTGATCCATAAGATGAAAACCCCAAAAGTCCGTTTTTCATCAAAAGTCATGCTGAAAAAAAGGGTGGGAACCGGTTTGAAAGTATGGTGACGTACTATCCAATGGTGCGCTGCGAATAAACCAAGTATTAAAAAAATCCAAGTGGGGAAAAGGGTTTTAACCGCTTTTATCTAAGCCCAAGTGATCCATAAGATGAAAACCCCAAAAGTCCGTTTTTCATCAAAAGTCATGCTGAAAAAAAGGGTGGGAACCGGTTTGAAAGTATGGTGACGTACTATCCAATGGTGCGCTGCGAATAAACCAAGTATTAAAAAAATCCAAGTGGGGAAAAGGGTTTTAACCGCTTTTATCTAAGCCCAAGTGATCCATAAGATGAAAACCCCAAAAGTCCGTTTTTCATCAAAAGTCATGCTGAAAAAAAGGGTGGGAACCGGTTTGAAAGTATGGTGACGTACTATCCAATGGTGCGCTGCGAATAAACCAAGTATTAAAAAAATCCAAGTGGGGAAAAGGGTTTTAACCGCTTTTATCTAAGCCCAAGTGATCCATAAGATGAAAACCCCAAAAGTCCGTTTTTCATCAAAAGTCATGCTGAAAAAAAGGGTGGGAACCGGTTTGAAAGTATGGTGACGTACTATCCAATGGTGCGCTGCGAATAAACCAAGTATTAAAAAAATCCAAGTGGGGAAAAGGGTTTTAACCGCTTTTATCTAAGCCCAAGTGATCCATAAGATGAAAACCCCAAAAGTCCGTTTTTCATCAAAAGTCATGCTGAAAAAAAGGGTGGGAACCGGTTTGAAAGTATGGTGACGTACTATCCAATGGTGCGCTGCGAATAAACCAAGTATTAAAAAAATCCAAGTGGGGAAAAGGGTTTTAACCGCTTTTATCTAAGCCCAAGTGATCCATAAGATGAAAACCCCAAAAGTCCGTTTTTCATCAAAAGTCATGCTGAAAAAAAGGGTGGGAACCGGTTTGAAAGTATGGTGACGTACTATCCAATGGTGCGCTGCGAATAAACCAAGTATTAAAAAAATCCAAGTGGGGAAAAGGGTTTTAACCGCTTTTATCTAAGCCCAAGTGATCCATAAGATGAAAACCCCAAAAGTCCGTTTTTCATCAAAAGTCATGCTGAAAAAAAGGGTGGGAACCGGTTTGAAAGTATGGTGACGTACTATCCAATGGTGCGCTGCGAATAAACCAAGTATTAAAAAAATCCAAGTGGGGAAAAGGGTTTTAACCGCTTTTATCTAAGCCCAAGTGATCCATAAGATGAAAACCCCAAAAGTCCGTTTTTCATCAAAAGTCATGCTGAAAAAAAGGGTGGGAACCGGTTTGAAAGTATGGTGACGTACTATCCAATGGTGCGCTGCGAATAAACCAAGTATTAAAAAAATCCAAGTGGGGAAAAGGGTTTTAACCGCTTTTATCTAAGCCCAAGTGATCCATAAGATGAAAACCCCAAAAGTCCGTTTTTCATCAAAAGTCATGCTGAAAAAAAGGGTGGGAACCGGTTTGAAAGTATGGTGACGTACTATCCAATGGTGCGCTGCGAATAAACCAAGTATTAAAAAAATCCAAGTGGGGAAAAGGGTTTTAACCGCTTTTATCTAAGCCCAAGTGATCCATAAGATGAAAACCCCAAAAGTCCGTTTTTCATCAAAAGTCATGCTGAAAAAAAGGGTGGGAACCGGTTTGAAAGTATGGTGACGTACTATCCAATGGTGCGCTGCGAATAAACCAAGTATTAAAAAAAATCCAAGTGGGGAAAAGGGTTTTAACCGCTTTTATCTAAGCCCAAGTGATCCATAAGATGAAAACCCCAAAAGTCCGTTTTTCATCAAAAGTCATGCTGAAAAAAAGGGTGGGAACCGGTTTGAAAGTTGTATAACCCATATACGTACTACAGTCAGCACTATTTTATCAAGTTGTATAACCCATATACGTACTACAGTCAGCACTGTTTTATCAAGTTGTATAACCCATATACGTACTACAGTCAGCAAGTTGTATTACCCATATACGTACTACAGTCAGCACTGTTTTATCAAGTTGTATAACCCATATACGTACTACAGTCAGCACTGTTTTATCAAGTTGTATAACCCATATATGTACTACAGTCAGCACTGTTTTATCAAGTTGTATAACCCATATACGTACTACAGTCAGCACTGTTTTATCAAGTTGTATAACCCATATACGTACTACAGTCAGCACTGTTTTATCAAGTTGTATAACCCATATACGTACTACAGTCAGCACTGTTTTATCAAGTTGTATAACCCATATACGTACTATATTCAGCAAGTTGTATTACCCATATACGTACTACAGTCAGCACTGTTTTATCAAGTTGTATAACCCATATACGTACTACAGTCAGCAAGTTGTATTACCCATATACGTACTACAGTCAGCACTGTTTTATCAAGTTGTATAACCCATATACGTACTACAGTCAGCACTGTTTTATCAAGTTGTATAACCCATATACGTACTACAGTCAGCACTGTTTTATCAAGTTGTATAACCCATATACGTACTACAGTCAGCACTGTTTTCTCAAGTTGTATTACCCATATACGTACTACAGTCAGCACTGTTTTATCAAGTTGTATAACCCATATACGTACTACAGTCAGCACTGTTTTATCAAGTTGTATAACCCATATACGTACTACAGTCAGCACTATTTTATCAAGTTGTATAACCCATATACGTACTACAGTCAGCACTGTTTTATCAAGTTGTATTACCCATATACGTACTACAGTCAGCACTGTTTTATCAAGTTGTATAACCCATATGCGTACTGCAGTCAGCACTGTTTTATCAAGTTGTATTACCCATATACGTACTACATTCAACACTGTTTTCTCAAGTTGTATAACCCATACACTCACTATAACCAACACTGGCTATTTAATCAAGTTACATATCCTAAATATCCATAATGCTTGATGTAAAGGTGAAAGGTGATGGAGGAAAGTGCTTTGGTTAAAATAGTTATATATTATGGTGATGATTATTTTTAAGACTGATGCGTATAGTCTTGTCAACGTACAGAAATACAAATTGTTGTTGGTCGCTATCACAACAATGTAGTAGAAGATGGGATTGAGAAATTATTTTTAAAAAACTAAGTTCGCCATGACCAGGATCGTCATTAAAGGAGCCAGTACAAACAAAACCGCCAAGTAAGCTAACCAACTGCTAATGTTTGGAATAATGATTTTTCATAGAGCGAATTGATTGACAAAGCCGCAAATTGAACGATTTCTTTTGTATATTTTTTTGGGGTCGTTTTTGTTTCTGTTGTGTACCTTTCCCTTTGACACAGACGCAGAGTTAAGGTGCACATGCTAGTTTAAAATCCTAGTTCTGCGTTGATCGTTGTGCTTTTTAGAATCTTGAACATACATTCTCTCTGTTTTACGTCCTCTGCTCTGCTCGATTGTTCGTTTATGATCTGAACATCGGAGTATAGGAACGCAACATCAGAGTATCGGAAAGCATTATCAGAATATCAAAAAGCGATCAGCAGAGTATCGGAAAGCAGCATCAGAGTATCAGAAAGAATTATTAGAATATCAAAAATCGATCAGCAGAGTATCGGAAAGCAACATCAGAGTATCAGAAAGTGTCAGCAGATCTGAACATCTTGACTTTTTTTTATGAAATTCAGTTCAGTAGTTACAGGTCTGCATAGAAGCCTTTTTTTATTGACAATAACATCGACACAATATATCAAACAACAGCAAAGGTTTGACTGCGTTTTATAAGTTCTGTTGCAATTGAAGTAAGTCACTGTACGATTATTGGAAGTGGACTTTGCGGAATCTGCACAATGATATATATATATATATATATATATATATATATATATATATATATATATATATATATATATATATATATATATATATATATATATATATATATATATATATATATATATATATATATATATTTGATTTATTATTGTACGAAATAGTCATGATACTAAACTCAATAAGTATTTAACTTTATGTTTAGACTTTTATGTTCTTTCTCTTTAATTAAGTAGTATTTCTCTTACGTTTACAAAATATCTAGGATTTATCAGACTAAACATTCAGGGACTATAATATGATGCAAAAAACAGCTTCTTGGGCACATTATGGTAGTGATGTTTAAAAAAGGTGATAAACGTTCGAATGTAATAAATATGTTCTTGTTTTCGTTATGTGGAGCCACTGAAGAATTTGTGCTGCCTTTTTGGGCGTAAATGCTATTGTGTGGATTGCAGCATAGCTCGAAACATCTCACAGGAAAGCGATTTACGTGAAGAGTTATGCCATGAGGTCCGAACTCAAAGATTCACTTACCATACTCATCCAAGAATCCAGATTGTTAAATGTGCTTGGACTAGTTAGGGATTTTTTAAAACAAATAAATCAATATTTCATTAGTAAAGATCAATTTTGTTCTGTTTTGGTCTTTTTGTTAATAGATTACACTTTTTAAAAGTTATAAAATGTCAACACTTTTGGGCAAACTTTATACCAAGGTTGTTGCTTTCGAAGAAAATGTCCCCCAAACCTTGTTTACAGTGTACATCTAATTTCCCAATAATAGATTTGTAGAACGTGTGTCTCCTGTGTGCAAGTAAGATGATTTTGATATCACATGGACCAGAAACGGCTTTAGCGAGATGCGAAAGCGATAACACCCGCAATCGGGGGTGGCGTTAGGGGGGTAGGGGTTAAAGAGGATAAAATTTTAAATTTTTTGTTAAGGCATATTAAGTTCTTCAGTTGTGGTATACATAAATAAGAAGAGGTTTTGTCAAACTAAAATAACACGCCTCTGTTTTATTCAAAATTAAGAAGTAAAGCAAATATAATGTTTTGCCTCCATTCCAAAAAAGTTTCACAAATACTCAAAGATATTCAACAATATGAAAAATTAGTATATCTAGTAGGTGTATTTAGAAGAAAGAAGTGTGGTGTCGAAATTTGATGCTTTCTTCCTCGTGAAATAAGCAAACAGGTTTCATCTGCATTGCATTTTCAAAAATGCGCCTAAGAATCTATTTATTTATTTCACTTACAGCCATGGCATAATATTAGCTACGAATGCATCTAGGTTGCATAATTATCAAAAGAGATATATTCACAGTTATTTTTCTGACGTATGCTATTGAAGATGTTATGTGTATTTATTTTACATTGGGTGTGGTTTTTCTCCATGACAACATGTTATGTATATGTAATGTATACAGTGTGATTAACCATTGTCAGTAATTAAGTTTAGGGCTTATCTGACTAATTCTTTTCTTACTTTGAAGCATATTACATATTAACTAATTTTTTATGGTTTTGGATTAAATATTAAGAACATTAGAGAGAAACATGTTTGAAGCATTTGAGTTCAAGTTATTATTTTTTTAGAAATTAAAAATATTTTAGAAGCAAGTTCTTTACCAATTTGATGGTAAAATGACACTCGTCATGTTTACGTTTTTACGTATTAGCCTTTTTTAATTAATTTTGTTTACTTCAGAAATACTATTCTAATCGTAATATTCAAAGTCGAATTATTCTTATTTTTGTGTTCAGGTATAATTTTAGATGATTTATTTAGATTCACAAAACTATATGTTCTTTTTAAAATTTCAATTTGAATTCAAGGGAAATAAATTATTTGTTGAATTTTACTAAACGTGTTGGTTTTCACTGTTTCATGTTCCTTAGTTTAAGAATATATAGTAGTAACATTAGCTCACACGTAGCATACGTCATGCATCATTCTTCTGTCTAGTTAGATTTCCTGTTTTTGATTCTAACCTTTATTGTACATTTTAATGCTTATTGGGTTGGTCAGTAATAAAATTGTTAAGCAAATAGATTTGTGCCTCAAAATTATATCCTACCCACTTTCTTTATCGGCGAAAATTGTATTATTTATTTCATCACTCTATATGTATGATGTGTTCTTTGAAAACAAGCAACACATTAAGATTTGTTTTTCTTGTTATAAAAGAGAGATGTAAGCTTATTACGCTAATATTACTGAATAAGGAATAAATGTAATACCAGCATTCTACATATTTCAATGAACATCAATGCAAATAAAAGTCATTATTAGAATGCATTACTTCGTTCTTGACAAGTGAGATGCAGGGGGTGGGGTTGGGGTATAAAATTATTAAGGGTACATAATTCGATAAAAGGTATCCCAAATTTATCTGGAACAAACAACGCACGTCAAAAGTCGCCCTTCGTTATATGGAGGACAAGGCAAAGATCCACATTTTGCCTGAATCAGATACACAAGATGGCCTTCGAAATTGGCGGAACCCCCGCTTCGCGCTTCAGGATTTGTATCCACACACACGTAGTTTGTCGATCCAGCTTGAGAATGATGACCCGACATCAAATATCCGTTATATTCCATCGTCCATCCCGGGTAACACTCTGTTCTACCAGGAATCATAATCGTGGGAGTGCGTGAAGTTTTACACACGCAACATGGCATATCGTCCTCTAAAAACACTGACGAAAACGGATTTGACTCTGCCATGACTTCGTACTCTACACCGTAGATAAACGCCGAGTTAGCCGATCCTCCTGCATATTTTCCCCAGACAGGATCCTCAGTCAGGCAAAGAAAGTCAGCAGCACTTCCGGTGTGAGTGTAGTGTGAGCCTCCAGCAAATCCTAGTAAAATGGAACAATTTGTTTTTGTATTGATTGAAAATATGCATCAACATGAAGATTTTTGAACTGGGATGCTCGAATGTGAGTTTAAATAAAAATCAACTAGGGAGTCTGAAAGAATTTGATCATTGATATGTACATGGAATATATCATCTGTATAGAATATTTTATACTCAGTATGAAATTAAAGCTATGTGACCTAATATGGACAAACACAATTGACTTGTTGTATTGCGATTGTCCATGCACCTCATATTAACAAACAATATTGATCTATCATATTACGATTATCAGTCGTATTCATATTAAGAAACACGATTGATATATCATGCTTCGATTATTACTAGACCTCATATTGACAAACACCTTTGGGCTGTGAAATTGCTATTGTCAGTTTA
This sequence comes from Unio pictorum, assembly GCA_030141615.1. Classification (NCBI taxonomy): domain Eukaryota; kingdom Metazoa; phylum Mollusca; class Bivalvia; order Unionida; family Unionidae; genus Unio; species Unio pictorum. The sequence continues at coordinate 123,343 of JARLTB010000222.1, forward strand.
CCATATATTGACGAAGACCATTGAACTGTCATATTTTGAATGTCAATGACCTAATATTGACAAACACTATTTATATGTGATATATGATTGTCAGTGGACCTCATTCCACATAAATTCCGATATTGAATGTATTTATGTGCCAATGCCTCGAATGTGCTAATGTATCAATTGCCTGGATTGTGGCGATGTGCTAAAGTCTTTTGATGTATCACAATAATATACTTTTAAAAATCCTTGTTTCAATTAACTATAATTCCAAATTAATGATTTAGTCCAAGAAAGGTTTTAAGCACTTTATAATTCCAGTGATGAATACTTTGAATAAAAGATTCTAGCCAAATTAAAAACTTGCTACAACAATAACACCATTTTTGCTTCAGATGGTAATGCAAAAATGAGTTATTCTTGATTCAGGTCGCCATTACCATTTGCTGGAAATACTCTGTCAACGTAATGAAAACTTTCATTATGTAAGTTTCTATGGTCGGTATCAAGACTATGAATATGATTACGATTAATAATGATCCGAATAGTTAATCCACAATCATAGATAATAGTTTTGCTGTGTATTTTGTTGTTTACGAAGACAATATTACTGGTCATGTACACCATGAACTTGATTTTGAAGAAGATCAAGCACAAAAAAGAGATGTAACTGGCATAATCAATAATAGAAGTACACAAAACTTACAAATTAAATATACATACTACCTTCGAAACTTTTTAATCAATATATGGGCTATGTAAAAATGGTTTTCTAGCTGACCAAACTCAAGTTCATAGTCTACCTTATCATAATATTGTTTTTTATTATTGTGTAAACTAATAATACGTAGCTAATATTTTCTCAATGAGTGTCGGTTTAATATTAAGATCATCATCAATAGAAGTAAACGTACTTATCCTGGTCTGAGTCAAAGACAGTTTATTTAGCGTCCTCTTTAGTATAATTTAGTATTTAACAAAAACTAGTTTAATTGTAGCTGGCTCTGGAAATGTACTACGGTTGTATAGAATATCAAAACGGTATCCAATAAATCTTTTATTTAAATATTTATTACAATATACATGTGAATAAAAATACAAAAGATAAATTGGCATGAATGACACCAAGTATTCGTGAAGTAATATGATACTTCTACACACGTAAACGTGCATCTGTATTATGTATATTTAATTTGCATTGTTTTCGAACCTTTTTAATCAATATATGCTATGAGCTATGTAAAAATGGTTTACTAGTTGACCGAACTCAAGTTCATATTCAACTTGATCACAAACTAATAATACGTAGCTAATATTTTCTCAATGAGTGTCGGTTTGATATTACGATCATCTTCATTTGAAGCAAACGTATTTATCCTGGTCTGAGTCATAGACAGTTTATTTAGCGTGCTTCTTAGTATAATTTAGTATTTAAAAAACCTTTTAAATTGTAGATTGCATGGCTCTGGAAATGATCTTTTCTCCTACAGCCTGCCCCTTCTTTTGTGTCTCAGGAATGTTTTTTTTCCCAACACCGTAAGTTATTATTACATTTTTCTTTGTATTCAGAGAAATAAATTATTTGTTGAAGTTTACAAAACATGTTAGATTTTTACTTTTCTATTGTTTTATTTTAAGACTTAGTAATAAGATGCCATTAGATTATTTTTCTCTTGATGTGCCTGATGTTAATAATGTATTCTTGCAATACCAAACAACTCTACCTTAATAATGTCTGATTATTGGATGGTTACTTTATCTTGCCGAGGAGAATAAGGGGTTCTGATCATTCAGTACAATAATGGAAGAAGGACTTAAATACTTGAACGTGTTGCGGAGCCAATATCAAAGCCAACCATTTCGTTTCGAGTGTAGAATATAATCGTCCTGGTGCTCATTTAATTTGATTTACAAAAGTAGCACATTGGATGATCTACACTATTTTGTCTTCTTGAATCAATACTCTATCATCCTGAACAACATTTGAATTAGCAGACATTTTAAATGATCGATTGAAATTTAGAGCTGAAAGAACCGGTGCACTCCTAAGTATGGCCTTGAAGTTATCAAAAGCCTCCTAACAGTTTCCAAACTAATGAAACTTGGTTGTCTTGCTCAACACGTTGGTAAAGCCTTTTGCAATTAAAGGAAACATTGCATCTAAATGTCAGAAAATATCCAGCAATACCCAAACATTGCAAATACATTAGTTATACCAATTGTATTATGCCTAAGTAATGCACACATTGTTGGAAAAATCCAAAAATAAAAGTTTAACCCTGAACAAATTAGACAGTTTTCGGATGGTCAAATGTTATATATAAAAAAAAATACTTTATCAATGCGTTTAGTATGGTTTTAGTTTAAATATTCCTCTTGAGCATTTGTTGATGCGCACATTTATGATCAACAAGTATAGGTTGCCTGACTTAGTCTTAGATTAGGGACCAATAAGTCTACAATTATTCTACTAAATGGTTAGTCAAATGCATGAATAAGTGGTATTTGAGCCTGATATATATCTTTTGATTGGGTTTTCCTACCTTTTAACAAGTGTGACGAGATCTACAGTATTTAACAACATCTCATATAATTTTCATCCAATAACAATGACTTAAGATCTTATGATACATTTTTTCACTCCTCAATGATCAGCCAAAGGTGTGTCTTGAGCTAGACTAAACAAATATTACATATACGACAGCGGGACAACTTTTTAATACGTCACTGACCATTCGTCACTATCGGATGCCTCAGGTGGTCTACATGTTCTCATAAGAACTGAATTTGTAACAATATAACACACAGGTACTTATGTGGCTTCAGTTTCGCTAATAGCCATCTGAAGAAAGCTGGAGATATCACGATTTAATTTCTGTTCAACAAGAAGTTGTTGTCTTTTCATCCTCATTAGAATAAAAAGAAAAAATAGTATAACAAAACGAGGATCACTGATCACTACCTCTGAATGATCCAATGTGACCTCATCAAAAACCAGACTAATAAATGTCAGAAAAAAATACTTTCCTGATCAAAATCGTTTTAAAGGGCCTTCTTAGTCTTAGCACTATTAAGTGCAAAAACTGGATATAAGTCAGGGATTTCGTTTTCAATTGGATCGACTTTCTCAGTTACACAAGGAATGCTGAGAAAAAGATTTACTGACAAAATGAAGTTTTTGTGTCAAGGAATAATTATCAGCTGTTCTTTCTGCAAATGCATTTACTACTCTCATTTCTCTTTATGTTGATGCATTATTTTTTCTTCTTTCTCCAAATGCAATTATATATCTTTCCTATTTCTGAAACTATATTTTCTTTCTTCTTTCTGTAGCTTGAGCTTATTTAACTCGGATTCCATGTTGTGTTTAATTTAAATTATATTACTTTCATTCAGAAAAAGACAGATTTGCAATCAAACCCAAGAAACGCTTATCCCAAAAGTCTTTTCCACAAAATACTGGATCAAAATCGTTTTTATTTCTTGCTTACGGCTGAGAGAGATCATTTTGACTGGCAGGCAACAGTAATTAAAATTTTTTTCAAGGACTTGAAGCCTTTCTGAGATGGATATAACAAAACGTTTTCCATTTTAGATAACATTGTGAAAGCTTGTCGGTTGCATTGCATATTTCTGAAATATGTGAAATAATACCTGAGATTTTGACAATTCTAAAACGAAGATAATTTAAAACTCAAAAACAATGTTTCCTAAATATTTTTGAGAAATTCATTTCCTTTGACTAGCCTTCAATTTCTGTTACGACTCTGTGGTGTTATTCTATCTAACAGATCAGAGCGACAACCTGTAAGTTTTAAAATTCAACAAATAATAAACATGACAGTAGGCATGTAGTGTTTTCACTTTGAGTAGTAGTGTTATAATGTCTTATAATGCAAGTTTGATTACTAATGTAGTAATGTATAATGTCAGTTTCATTATTGGTGTTGTTATTTCAGTTTGAGTAGTGGTAAAGAAATTTCAGCTTGACTAATAATCGAATAATTTCGTGTTGAGTTGTATTGTAGTAATTTAAATTTGTATGATAGTGTGGTAATTTTAGTTTGGCTGGTAGTGTAGTAATTTAAGTTTGTATGATAGTGTGGTAATTTTGGTTTGACTGGAAGTGTAGTAATTTAAATTTGTATGATAGTGTGGAAATTTTAGTTTGACTGGTACTTTAGTAATCAAAGTATGGATGATAGTGTGGTAATTTTAGTTTGACTGGTAGTGTAGTAATTTATGTTTGTATGTTAGTGTGGTAATTTTAGTTTGACTAGTAGTGTAGTAATTTAATTTTTTTCGATAGTGTGGTAATTTTAGTTTGACTGGTAGTGTAGTAATTTACGTTTGTATGATAGTGTTGTAATTTTAGTTTGACTGGTAGTGTAGTAATTTAAGTTTGTTTGATAGTGTGGTTTATTTTAGTTTGACTGGTACTGTAGTAATTTACGTTTGTATGATAGTGTGGTAGTTTTAGTTTGACTGGTAGTGTAGTGATTTAAGTTTGATAGTGTGGTTTATTTTAGTTTGACTGGTAGTGTAGTAATTTAAGTTTGTATGATAGTGTGGTATTTAACTTTGACTGGTAGTGTAGTAATTTAAGTTTGATAGTGTGGTAATTTTAGTTTGACTGGTAGAGTAGTGATTTAAGTTTGTATTATAGTGTGGTAATTTCAATTCTATGGTAGTGTAGTAATTTAAGTTTTGTGTGATAGTGTGGTAATGTACATATGTGGGATAGTGTGGTAGTTTTATTTTAGCTAAACAAAACGATATACCTTGACCTATACTACTGGGTCACATGAATATGAAGTAATACATGTCATGTGCAATTTGGGTTATTGGTTTAATATTTAGGACTTTTGACACTTACTAGAATAAATTATGGTAAAAATGTAGGACTTTTAACGCCTATTGAAATAATAAAAGGTAACAATTTAACACTTACTAAAACAAGAAATAGTATTTAAAAAATTGGTACGTTTCACACTTACAAAATGAAAAAAATATTGTAAAAATGTAGAACTTTTAACGCTTACTAAAACAGGAATGGTAAAAATGTTTAGCACGTTTAACGCTTACTGAAAATAAAATATGCATCCATCCATCCATCCATCCATCCATATACATACATTATCAACGTTTATGGTGCAACCGAGATACGCCTACCTTTGTAAACGAGTTCTGTCGCATTTCCCGGACATACTGTTCTTCCCCATCTCACATAAGTTGATCCAAACCCTAAAGATAACACAAAATACCAATATCACCGAAATACTCCTGGAATAATACTTTTCAGAAAGTAGTTCTAACGGCTTATATAATGTTTCTAAATAGCTATATTAAGCACAAATACACCACAATGTAAAAAAAAAGGGATTGAATGAAGTGCTCTTCACATTTTAGCTTTTGCATGCAGTTGTGAATAGTACGTCCTCTTCTTTCATTTCATTTTTAAAGTCATCATGTACGAGTAACAATTGTATATAAAGTGAGATGTAATTCTTGTAGGCCAGAGAAACACAGACCTTGTAGAACTGTGTGAAGCAGACGACACTCTTGCTACAGTCCTTTTGGAACTGTGTAAAGCAGACGACATTCTTGTTATGTGACACACTGATGGATTAGAAAAATATAAAGATGTAATATCAAAGGGAAAGATATCAGCCTCACGAAGCCTTACTCTTAAGTCTTAAGACATGACAGAAAGTATAAACCTTCCAATCTGTTACACTTTAGGTATGCTTGGCATTTATCATTTTTTAACAAGTTGTATCAGTATGATAATTGAGTCATTGTGAGACAAAATGGAAGCCTGTTGGGTATTTGATATTGGATTTGTTTTCATATTGAATGCTGCTCAATTACGCATGATCTTGTGCCCTTTGAATTACGAATGAAATCCACAACATACCAGCAGCATCCGGTATTAAAGGCTGATTATTGCCCAGTTTAGATCACACCTTAAGTTTCATCTAAATGTCAACCTTGTAACTTTCTTTATTGTATTACCATATAAAGCATTTGCTAAATGAGTATGTACAATTATGAAATAAGGAAATTGAAGTATGGGAACGAACTCCCAATCATCTACATCAATATTATCAAAACGATCACAGAGATTGGACTACCAATTAATTACATCAGTGGAATAAAAATCATGATATAGTTTGGACTACTAATCAGTTCATCAGTGTGATCAAATCTATAACAGAGTTTGGATTACCAACAGTTACATCAGTGTGATCACAGAGGTTGGATTACCAACCGTTACTTCGATGTGATCAAAACGAGAACAGAGCTTGGACTACCGATCAGTTCATCAGTGCGATCAAAACGACCGCAGAGTTTCGTCTACCAATCATTTACATCAGTGCAATCTCAACAACCATACAGTTTGAAGTGCCAATCAATTACGTTTATGTAATTAAACAATCAGAGTTTGGACGATCAATCAATTTCATGAATGTGATCAAGACGCTGTAAGTAATATTACAGAACCTCAAGAAGTACGCATATAAATGTTACTGAAGGATGAACCCGGGCCCCAAATAGGAATACAAACTGAAAAACATTTTGACAGAGCCTGTTAACATCGTACAACTTTAAGACTGTTAGTTAGTGGACAGAAAGTACCAAACAGCGATGTCACTATTTTTGGGACCACATTTTTATATCAATAGCCTACTATAAAAATTACAGAAATATAAAATGTAACTTGGTCATGCAATGATTGGTCGTATCTTACACAGATCCCGTGTTATCATTATTCTTGATGGCTTTATGGATTACACAGATCCCGTGTTATGATTCTTCCTGATGGCATTATGGATTGTACTATATGTGGATAGCATTCATCAAAATAATATGTATTTATTCATGTACAATTTACATCAATATATTGCTATTCAGTCTCACTCAGTATATATTAGTATTCGGTCCAACCCAGTATCTGATGTTATTCGGTCCAACTCAGTATTTTTTTTATTCTGTCCTACTCAGTGTCTAATGTTTTTCGGTCCTAATCAGATTATAATGTTATTCTGCTTTACTCAGATTATAATGTTATTCATTCCTACTCAGATTATAATGTTATTCGGCTTTATTCAGATTATAATGTTATTCGGCCTTACTCAGATTCTAATGTTCTTCATTCCTACTCAGTATATATTGCTATCAGAGCTTACTAAGTATATAATGTTATTCGGTTTTACAAATTATCTGATGTTATTTGGTCCTTCTGAGTATTTAATGTTATTCATACCTACTCAGTTTAAAATGTTATTCGGTCCTTCTCAGTATTTGGTGTGACAGGGACCCTACTCATCATATTGCGTAATTCCGTATTTTATGTTATTCAGTCCTTCTCAGTATCTAATGTTATTCGGTCATATTCAGATTCTAATGTTATTCGGTCCTAATCAGTATTTTATGTTATTCAATCCGACACATTATATAATGTTATTCAGTCCTTCTCAGTGTCAATTATTATTCGGTACTAAATATCATATTATGTAATTCGGTCCGCTCAGTGTATACTATTGTTCAGTCCCACTCAATATACAATAGTATTGTGTCCTACTCAGTATCTAATATTATTCGGTCCTACTCGGTATTGTATGTTATTCAGTCCTACTCTATCAATTATTATTCCGTCCTACTAAGTATCTAATATTATTTAGTCGTACTCAGGATTTGTTGCTATCCATTCCTACTCATCATATTATGTAATTTATCCACTTAGTTTATAATGTCATTCAGGTCAGAATAGTGTGTAATGTTATTTGGTCGTTCATTGTTTATCAGACTTTAGCAACACGGTCACTATCAGACCTTACCGTGATGTGAAGAATTCAGCCATATATTTTGCTGAATGTTTTAGTCGAATTTATGAACTACTGATCTTTTGGTATTTAAAAATCATTATGTGAGGTAGAAAGTTTTTATTTTGCTGCATTGTCAGGTGAAAAGCGTTGCATCTCAGGACTGAAATGTTTCTTGAAACAATCGTGACTGACCATGCATCCTTTCTACAAGAACATAAATAATTCGGATACTCACCTTTTGATTTATTGTCCATTAACCGCCGAATGTCTTCAAGTTTCATCGGGACATCTGCTTGACTCGTCTGAAGTTTTTCCTGAAGTTCTGCTAAAGTGGCCTCTACTTCTCTTTGGGCAAATTCGATCTTAATTAGCCTTTCTAATAACTTATACTCATAATCAAACCTTGGACAGTCGTTAGATTTGGACTCCTCGGCGGTCGTTTGCAAGTGTACGCCAATAATGTGAAGAGCAAACATCAAACAGAAAATAACCAGCATGACTGTTGGGTTAATGACGGGTTCTAAAAGCTTTTGCGCTTGTGCGAGAAATATTCTCGTAGATATGAGAAACTTGAAGCGTAGGTTAATGACGTCATATGTACTGCAAAACGTTATTAGTTTTGTTTTTTCAGCAAGCTATTCTGTTTCGGCTGTTTTGACTTGGTATGTTCGGCTAATATGCTCTAAATCTTATATGCCCCTTTGATTAATTATCTATGTTCTCATTACGTTTCCCTCAGGTGTTGAAAGAAAAGAATGCGCATGTTTTCTACATTAGCATTTTCCCCCAATTAGCTGCATTTATGTAAGTAGTGTTTTGTACATTTTGGCTTATACAGCAAAACAGGTTTCATAGCAGTTTGGGCAAGATGTTTGCATTACGCAAAAGTAAAGCTGAAACGTTTTATTTCCTGAAAGGAAGAGAGTGGATGAAATAATGTGTTATCAAACGTCAATAAAATTGCCACGGTGTTTATGGTTTATGCGTTCCAGTTTCTTCATTAATCATTCTTGCTAAATCAGTTCAGGGGGGGGGTAAGTTTTATATTAACAAAGTATTTGATATTTCATAAAAAAAATGAACTAGATGTCTTTGATCATATGTATTATGCACAATACAATTATTACTGTTTTCATGATAAAGAATGCAAGGCAATGATTATATTATGATGCATCAAACATGCTTTAGTTTCGAATGGATAGAAATTAAAATTATGATTTGGTCTTTTTTGCGGAACATTGTCACCCATTTTAATATCATGGATAATAAAACCAAGAAGATCGAGAAACTAATTGTAATGTAAGGAAATGGAACTTTGCTTCATATGAGGAAAAACTGTTTCTTAATGTAGGAATATATTTTGATAGATATAAAAGCCGCATCCATGTTACTGAATCGAACTACAAACGTAAATTTGAAGTGAACGAACAATATAAACACTCTTTAATAGTGTGACACAGAGTGAGTCGGTTGTACCAACGCTTAATAATGAAACCATATGTAAGATATGACTAAAATCCGCAGATGAGATTTAGCAAAAGACAATAGAATCCAACCGTGAACTGGTTAAATGAACCTCCCGTGTTAGACAAACTCGGAAACAATTTAGAATGGTGTCTGTATGCTCTGAGGTAGCATGACACTAATATGTCATGTTTCTATGGTCTCAGGTAGCCTGACACTAACAATGCCATGTCTGTATGGTCTGAGGTAGCCTGACACTAATAATGTCATGATTCTGACTCGGTGTGACTTGACGTTATTACGATTTGAGACCAGACTGGCAATCCCGGGAAACCAACACGCTAGCATCTGGCGACTGCTATTGATCATTTCTGAGAGGAAGAAAATACCTCCAAGATCAATGTTGGGATGAACGTGTGATCTTACGCATAAGTAGTGATTTCATTAGGGAAAATCAATCTCTTGTTATCTAACTGCGACAAGGTCAGCTTGGTGCAACGATACGTACCGTTGCGATGTTTCCTTGAATTGATGAGATAAGCTGACTCAGTCTCCCGCGAAAATGCCTGTATGGGGAAATATGAAGTTGAACTTTAATGCGCCTAGGAAGCATCAATCCTAAACTTCCTTTGTGTATATTTCAAACTTCTCTAGTATCTTTGCATAACATTTGCCAATTGAATCACTGAAGGTTTCTGTATCTTTATGGTTAATTATTACACAGGCACCACCAGAAAACAATCTCTGTGATATTATAGATGAAGCAGAGCTGTTTTTGGTTAAATTGCCAAACGTCGAGATATGGTAAATTCCACAGTGTGAACAATATCAACCTTGCATCCGGACGGCAGCTCTGATTCATTTATTCGCTATAAATTGGACTTTATTCCCCGACACATATTCGATACAATCTTCACAGCGTCTCTGCTTGGTTTGTATACTCTTGAAATGGTTGCCTTGTAATCTTTGCGAAACACTACTCGATGGCCAGTATAAAGTATTATACAAAATATTTAACATAGCATTGTATTACAGTGATATTCTATGATTTTAAACGTCACACACGAGCTGTGTATTAACTTCAAAGTTTCAATATTACAATGCTGAAGTATATATCTAATCAATTTTTTTTCTTTGCAATCTTCGCTGTCGTTAATATCTTTACTGTTCATTGCTTTATCGTCGCTTTCTTCACCAGTCTTTTCATTGTCTTGGTTGTACGGCTAAGTCAAGGAAGCAACTTCAGATTTTATTGCATAATTACATACAATGACTTTTCTGGGGTTTTAAAAAATAAATTTCAGCAATTTACATCGATGCTGTGTGAATACAATCCCTAACTCGATGAATGATTAATTGTGAGACAAAATGGAAGCCTGTTTGATGTTTGATATTAGGATTGTTCTCATGTTGAATGCTGCTCAATTACACATGATCTTGTGGCCTTTGAAATAAGAGTGAAATCCACAACATACCAGCAACATCCGGTGTTAAAGGCTGATTATTGCCCAGTTTATATCACACCATAAGTTTCATCTAAATGATCAGTGTTTTATTTGATCTGCTCATGTAAACGAACATATATCAACCTTGTAACTTTATTTTATTACCATATAAAGCATTTGCTAAAGGATTATGTACAATTATGAAATAAGGAAATTGAAGTATGGGAACGGACTCCCAATCATCTACATCAATATTTTCAAAACGATCTCAGAGATTGGACTACCAATTAATTACATCAGTGGAATAAAAATCATGATATAGTTTGGAATACTACTAAGTTCATCAGTGTGATCAAATCTATTACAGAGTTTTGATTATCAACAGTTACATCAGTACGATTATAACGATCACAGAGGTTAATCGGTGTGATCAAAACCAGCACAGAGCTTGGACTACCGGTCATTTCATCAGTGCGATCAAAACGACCGCAGAGTTTCGTCTACCAATCATTTACATCAGTGCAATCTCAACAACCATACCGATCAATTACGTTTGTGTAATTAAAACAATCAGAGTTTGGACGATCAATCAGTTACATCAATGTGATCAAGACATTGTAAGTAATATTACAGAACCTCAAGAAGTACGCATATAAATATTACTGAAGGATGGACCCGGGCCCCAAATATGAATACAAACTGAAAAACATTTTGACAGAGCCTGTTAACATCGTGCAACTTTAAGGCTGTTAGTTAGTGGACAGAAAGTACCAAACAGCGATGTCACTATTTTTGGGACCACATTTTAACATCAATAGCCTAACTATAACAATTACAGAAATATAAAATGTAACTTGGTCATGCCACGACTGGTCGTATCTTTCACAGATCCCGTGCTATGATTATTCCTGGTAGCATTATGGATTGTAATATATGTGGAAATCATTCATTAAAATAATTTGTATTTATTCTTGTACAATTTACATCAAAAACTGTTCTTCTAGTATCCAAGTTTAGTGTGAAATCTGGTGATGATCTTGTGATTGACAACAATCACAACTATGCAGTGCAAGATTACGTTTACAAGTCGAGGTATCCACACCCTTGAGGTTGAGTTTGACAAAAATCTGGAGTCAAACATTGATAATTCTGCAGACTTTTCACAAGAAATATTATTTATCACACATGGTATATCTAAAAGAATATATTTTCAATACCTTTTTTTAATAACATATAGTCATTTCATATGTTATTTAGTCCTACTCAGTGTCTTATGTAATCCAGTCAACTCGGTATATACTGTTATTCAGTCTCACTCAGTATATATTATTATTCGGTCCAACTCAGTATCTGATGTTATTCGGTCCAACTCAGTATTTGTTTAAAATTCAGTCCAACTCAGTATCTAATGTTATTCGGTCCTAATCAGATGATATTGTTATTCTGCTTTACTTAGATTCTAATGTTATTTATTCCTACTCAGATTCTTATGTTATTCGGCCTTACTCAGATTATAATGTTATTCGGCTTTACTCAGATTCTAATGTTATTCATTGCTACTCAGTTTCTATTGCTGCTAAATCTTACTCAGTATAAAATGTTATTTGGTTTTACAAATTATCTGATGTTATTAGGTCCTTCTAAGTATTTAATGTTATTCTTACCTACTCAGTTTAAAATGTTATTCAGTACTTCTCAGTATTTGATATTATTAGGTCCCTACTCATCATATTACAGGATTCCATATTTTATATTATTCAGTCCTTCTCAGTATCTAATGTTATTCGGTCATATTCAGATTCTAATGTTATTCGGTCCGACTCAGTATTTTATGTTATTCAATCCGACACAGTATCTAATGTTATTCAGTCTAACTCAGTGTAAATTATTTTTCGGCTCTACTTATTATATTATGTAATTCTATTCGCTCAGTGTGTACAATTGTTCAGTCCCACTCAATATACAATAGTATTGGGTCCTTCTCAGTATCTAATATTATTCGGTCCTACTCGGTATTGTATGTTATTCAGTCATACTCTATCAGTTATTATACCGTCCTACTAAGTATCTAATATTATTTAGTCGTACTCAGTATTTGCTGCTATTCATTCCTACTCATCATATTATGTAATTTATCCGCTCAGTTTGTAAGGTTATTCAGGTCAAAATAGTGTGTAATGTTATTTGGTCGTTCATTGTTTATCAAACTTTAGCAACACGGTCACTATCAGACCTTACCGTGATGTGAAGAATTCAGCCATATATTTTGCTGAATGTTTTAGTCGAATTTATGAACTACTGATCTTTTGGTATTTAAAAAGCATAATCTGAGGTAGAAAGTTTTTCTTTCGCTGCATTGTCAGGAGAAAAGCGTTGCATCTCAGAATTGAAATGTTTCTTGAAACAATCGTGATTGACCATGCATCCTTTCTACAAGAACATAAATAATTCGGATACTCACCTTTTGATTTATTGTCCATTAACCGTCGAATTTCTGCAAGTTTCATCGGGACATCTGCTTGACTTGTTTGAAGTTTTTCCTGAAGTTCTGCTAAAGTGGCCTCTACTTCTCTTTGGGCAAATTCAACCCTAATTAGCCTTTCTAATAACTTATACTCATAGTCAAACCTTGGACAGTCGTTAGAATTGGATTCTGCTGTCGTTTCCAACTGTACGCCAACAATGTGAAGAGCAAACAGCAAACAGAAAATAACCAGTTTTTGCGCTTGTGCGAGAAATATTCTCGTAGACATGAGAAAATTGAAGCGTAGATTAATAACGTCATATGTACTGCAAAACGTGATTAGTTTTGCTTTTTCGGCAAGCTATTCGGTTTCAGCTGTTTTGGCTTGGTATGTTTGGCTAATATGTTCTAAATCATATATGACCATTTACCTAATTATCTGTGTGTTTACTACTATTCCTTCAAGGGTTGAAATAAAATAATGCGCACGTTGTCTACATTAGCATTCACCTCCCCTCCCCCAAATGCTGCATTTATGTAAGTATTGTTCGTGCATTACGGTTTTTAGAGGAAAAACAGGTTTCATAGCAGCTTGGGCAAGATGTTTCCATTGCACCGTAAAGGTGCATATTGATAGATGATTTTAGACTATATCAGATAAACAATTAGTGCTCAGCATTCAGTCCGACGGTAAAATTTATATGAAGTATGTTCTATAAAAGTAAAGCTGAAATGTTTTATTTGCTGAAAATAAGAGCGTGGATGAAATAATGTATTATCAAACGTCAATAAAATTGCCACGGTGTTTATGGTTTATGTGTTCCAGTTTCTTCACTAATCATTCTTGCTTAATCAGTTCAGGGGGTGGTGGTGTAAGTTTTATATTAACAAAATATTTGATAACCCATCAAAAAAATGACCTGGATGTCTTTGATCTTATTTATTATGCACAATAAAATTATTACTTTTTCCATGATAAAGAATGCAAGGCGATGATTATATTGTGATGCATCAAATATGATTTAGTTTTGCATGGTTAGAAATTAAAATTACGATTTGGTCTTTCTGAAAAACATTGTCACCCATTTTAATATCATGGATAATAAAACCATGAAAATCGAGAAACTAATTGTAATGTAAGGAAATGGTACTTTGCTTCATATGGGGACAAACTGTTTCTTAATGTAGGAATATACTTGGATAGATATAAAAGCCTCATCTCTGTTACTTAATCGAACTACAAACGTAAATTTGAAGTGAACGAACAATATACACGCTCTTTAATATAATCAAACGGCGTAAGTCGGTCGTACCAGCACTTAATAATGAAACCATATGTACGATATGACTAAAATCCGCAGATGTGATTCAGCAAAAGACAATAGCCTCCAGCCGTGTAGTGGTTAAACAGTCTCCAATGTTCGACCAACTCTGAAACAATTTATCATGATGTACGAATGCTCTGAAGTAGCCTGACACTAACAATGTCATTTCTCTATGGTCTGAGGTAGCCTGACACTAATAATGTCTTGATTTTCACTCGGTGTGACTTGTTATTACGATTTGAGACCAGACTGACATTCCCGGGCAACCAACAGGCTAGCATCTTGCGACTGTTATTGATCATTTCTGAGAGCGAGGAAATACCTCCAAGATTAATGCTGGGATCAACATGTGATCTTACGCATAAGTGATGATTTCGTCTGGGAAAATCCATCTCTTGTTATCCAGCTGCGACAAGGTCAGCTTGGTGCGACGATACGTACCCTTGCCATGTTTCATTAAGCTGATGAGATAAACTGACTCAGCGAATTCTCCCGAGAAAATGCCTGTATGGGGAAATATGAAGTTGAACTTTAATGCGTCTAGGAAGCATCAATCCTGAACTTTGAGTGTATTTCAAACTTCTCTAGTATCTTTGCATAACATTTACCAATTGAATCATTAGAGGTCTCTGTACCTTCATGGGTAATTACTACACAGGCACCACCAGAAAACCATGTCTGTGATATTCTAGATGAAGCAGATTCGTCTTTGGTTAAATTGGCAAACGTCGAGATATGCGAAATTCCTCCACAGTCTGAACAATATCAACCTTACATCCAGTCGGCAGGTCTGATTCACTTATACGCTATAAATTGGAGTTTATTCCCCGACACGTGCTTGATACAATCTTCACAGTTAGTATACTCTTAAAATGGTTGCTTTGTAATCTTGGCGAAATCACAACACGCTGGCCAGTATAAAGTATTATACAAAATATTTAATACCGCACTGTATTACAGTGATATTCTATGATTTTAAATGTCCCACACGAGCTGTGTATTAATTTCAAAGTTTCAATATTACAATGCTGAAGTATATATCTAATCAATTTTTTCTTTGTAATCTTCGCTGTCGTTAATATCTTTACTGTTCATTGCTTTATCGTCGCTTTCTTCACCAGTCATTTCAATGTCTTGGTTGGGCAGCTAAGTCAAGGAAGCAACTTCAAATTTTTTGCACAATATCATACGATGACTTTTCTGGGGGTTTAAAAAATAAATTTCAGCAATTTATATCGATACTGTGTGAACACAATCCCTAACTCGATCAATGATTCATCAGGATGCTACGTCAATCGGAAAATTATGCACCTTTTGAGCTACTTAGGCAAATGTATAATCATCATCATCAGTCCCTTGACCTAGTGTGGTCGTCGAGGTACTGTATTGCTGAACATCTGACCAGCTCCCTCCACTTGTCTCGATCATATGCCAGTGTCTGTCTCTGCAAAACTTTTCCTGATTACTTATGTGATGTTGTCAGTCCAATTGTTTCTCTGTCTACTTCTCCTTCCGCCACGCTGAACGCTGCCCTGAAGTACTGTTGTGGATAGAATATTGGCTCTAGTGACATGACCATACCATTTCAGCTTTCTTTTCTTTTTTTGACTAATGAGATGGTCTCATATTGGCCTACTTTGTGCCTGATGGTGTTACTCACTTCTTCATTTGTTATGTGGATCATTTGAGAGATGCCAAGGATGTCCATGGCAGTTGTTGTCATGAATGTGTTGAATGTACCTGACATCACTTTAAGATCAACATCCATCACAAGGAATGGATCAAATTCTCTTCCAATTGTAGCTTGGAATGACTTGCAGATGTAAGGGTTCTTTAGTTGTTCAAGGTTGAATTTCAGCTTGATGCTCTGTGGCTTGTTACTTTTCTTCCACCTTACTCGGAAGTACATAATTACGAGGTCGTGATCACTCCCAACATTAGCATTTGGGAACGTCCTTGTTTTTGCACTATTGATGCCAGAACCGTAACGGTTTTGAACCAGTATGTAGTCGATCTGGTTATGATGGGTTCCATTTGGTGCGTTTCATGTCCAGCATCGTGAAGCTTTATCTTGGCCTAGGGTATTGACTAGTACTAAGTTGTTGTAGCTTGCGAACTCGAGCAGCCATCTCTTTCTTTCATGTGTATGTGTATAACTCTTAAAGGTTAATTAATGCTTTGAACTTTTCTGTGACGTTACAAACGCTCATAAACCTTATCAAAATACTATACGCATACATAGGTGAAATTATATATATATATATATATATATATATATATATATATATATATATATATATATATATATATATATATATATATATATATGCTGCGGTGATTCTCTTTTATAATATATTCTCACGCAGAATGAAACAATCTCTGCAAAGATATTATATACAGCATAGCCGCAATCCATGTAATATATTTGCCACACAAAGGAAACAATTTCCTCAGAATTAATTATCTGTCTGTATAAATAATCAAAATCGATGTAAAAATAACGATTGTGCTTTAAAATCATATTTTAACCAAACTTTTATCTACATTGCATGAGAATCATAATCACCTTTGACTCATCGGCCAGTCGCCTATTAATGTCGAAAGTCTAACGCGAAACCTTTCCTCATCCTTTCGGATCACCTCCATCTCACCTCTGGGTAAGCCAGAAAGCTTGAAATTAGCTTCCTTCGGGTAGATGATTCTACCTCTTCTGTTCTCCGACCGTTATGCTGTCCGCCATGTATTTAGATAATCAAGGAAAAATCATGTATTTAAACATTTAATAGGCAATGAAAACAAACATCGATAGACGATTCTTTGCCATGATGGAAAAGAAACTTTTGACAAATAAAATATCAACAAAAAAACAAGATCAAGGTATTAGAAAAAATTCTTTGTGTTTTTATTTGCACGATACCAGAACAACATTTACATTATCATCACAACATTAAGGGATGAATTAGGTAAAGAATAGTAAGATTACAGGTTTATATTAAAATATTTTACAAGATCCCATGTTAGATTTGACTATGCAGTTGTAACTAATAAAACAAGTCACCCACGTTGATTCGACTATGCAATTGTAACTAATATAACAAGATACTCATATGTCAGATTCGACTATGCAGTTGTAACTAATAAAACAAGATACCAACGTTGATTCGACTATGCAATTGTAACTAATATAACAAGACACCCTTGTTGGATTCGTCTATGCAGTTGTAACTAATATAACAAGATACCCATGTTGGATTCGACTATGGAGTTGTAAGTAATATAATATTATGCCCTTGTTGGGTTCGACTATGGAGTTGTAATTAATATAACAAGATACCCATTTGGATTCGATCATGCAATTGCAACTAATATAATATGATTCCCTTGTTAGATTCGACTATGGAGCTGTAACTAATATAATATGATTCCCATGCTAGATTCCACTATGCAGTTGTAACTAATATAACAATGCAGTTGTAACTAATATAACAAGACACCATTTTAGATTGATACAATTGTAACTGTTCTAATACATTTGAAGCTAGGAAATATGACAAAAAGTGAATTGTTTTCACATGGCTGTGTCAACTGCTTAGACGTAACAAACAAGGCTATTACAAAACAAAAAAAGTATTTGTTCGAAAACGTTTATCTAATTGCAGCATGTTAAGACATAACGGTAGAAAATACTAAATACACCAAAAGAGAATAATGATCAACATGTCCGTACTAATCATATTTAAGATTAAGGATACACAGAAACAACTGTATATATTTAAAAGTGATTAACAAATTATAACATTTTAAATTATAATTCAAAATTATTTAATTTGTATCACTATTTGGAGCTTGTAATCAATTTCGATGCTTTATAAGACTTACAATATGAAAGGAACTGTGAATCCTTGCAAAGACGAAATCAAAACACGACAGCTTATCAACGAAACAAAAAGACCCGCTGTAATTCCAGGTAATGATAATGCCCAATCGATTAGCTAATTAAATATTGTCAATACATCCAACTCAATTAGGATATGTATTTTCTCTAATCCTATTCCAGTAGTATTTGCTATTGAATCTACAATGACATATAGCAGCTGTACCAATTAATCTTATTTGCTAATTGATGTTAATTTCAACAAATACAATAATTTAAAAAATTCAAATAATTAAACATGGATAGGTCTTAGGTGTTTTATCAAGTTGTATAACTCATACACCCACTATAGCCAACACTGGCTATTTAATAAAGTTACATATCCTAAATATCCATAATGCTTCATGTAAAGGTGAAAGGTGATAGTGGAAAGTGCTTTGGTTAAAAGTTATATATTATGGTAATGATTATTTTTAAGACTGATGCATATAGTCTTGTCAACGTACAGAAAGATAAATTCTTGAAGGTCGCTATCACAAAAATGTAATAGAAGATGGGATCAAGAAATAAAAACGAAGAAACTAAGTTAGCCATGACCAGGATCGTCATTATAAGGAGCCAGTACAAACAAAACCGCAAAGTAAGCTAACCAACTGCTAATGTTTGGAATAATGATCTTTCATAGAGCGAATTGAATGACAAAGACGCAAATTGAACGATTTCTTTGTATCTTTTTTGGTCGTGTTTGTCTCTGTTTTGTAACTTTGCCTTTGACACAGACGCAGAGTCGAAGGTTTAAATTCCTAGTTCTGCTTTGTATAATCTTGAATATACATTCTCTCTGTTGTACGTCCTCTGCTCTGCTTGTTTGTCCGTTTATTGATTTAAACATCCGGAAAGCAGCATCAGAGTAGCGGAAAGAACATCAGAGTATCGGAAAGCATTATCAGAATATCGAAAAGCGATCAGCAGCGTATCGGGAAGCAGCATTAGATTATCGGAGAGCATTATCAAAATATCAAAAAGCGATCAGTAGAGTATCGTAAAGCAATAGCAGAATATCAGAAAGTGGCAGCAGGTTTGAGCATTTTGACTAGTTTTTTTTTATTGACAATAACATTTACACAATATATCAAACAACAGCAAAGGTTTGAATGCGATTTTTAAGTTCCGTTGCAACTGAAGTAAGTCACTGTACGATTATTGGAAGTGGACATTGCGTAATCTGCAGAATGATATATATTTTTGATTTGTTATTGCACGAAATAGTCATGATACTAAACTCAATAAGTATTTAACTTTATATTTAGACTTTTATGTTCTTTCTCTTTACTTTAAGTAGCATTTCTCTTATGTTTAAGAAATATATAGGAACTATCAGAAAAAGCTTTTAGGGACTATAATATGATGCAAAAACAGGTTCTTGGTCACATCATGGTAGTGATGTTTAAAAGAGGTGGTAAACGTTCGAATGTAATAAATATGTTTTTGTTTTCGTTATGTGGCGCCATTGAAGAATTTGTGTTACGTTTGGTCGTACTTTATCTTGCGTGGATTGCAGCATAGCTCGATAGATCTCACAAGAAAGCGATCTACGTGAAGAGTTATGCCATAAGTTCCGAACTCAAAAGACTCACTTATCATGCTCATCCAAAAATCCAAAAATCCAGCTTGTTAAATGTCCTTGGACTAGTTAGGGATTTTTTAAAACAAATAAATCAATATTTAATTAGTAAAGATCACTTTTGTTCAGTTTTGGTCTATTTTGTTAATAGATTACACTTTTTAAAAGTTATCAAATGTCACAAGTTTGCGGCAAACTTTATTCCAAGGTTGTTGCTTTCGAAGAAAATGTTCCCCAAACGTTGTTTAAAGTATACTTCTAATTTCTCAATAATGGATTTGTAGAAAGTATATCTCCTGTGTGCAAGTAAGATGATTTTTATATCCCATGGACCAGTAGCGGCTTTAGCGAGATGCGAAAAAGATCGGCCCTAGCAATCGGGGGTGGGGTTAGGGTGTAAGGGTTAGAGAGGATACAATTTTATAATTTTTTTCAAGGCATACTAAGTTCTTCTTCAGTTGTTTTATAAAGAAATGAGAAGAGGTCCCGTCAAACTAAAATAATACGCCTCTGTTATATTCAAAATTAAGCAGTAGAACATATTTAATGATTTGCCTCCATCCCAAAAAAGTTTCACAAATACTCAAAGTTATTTAACAATATGAAAAATTAGTATATCTAGTAGGTGTATTTGTAAGAAAGAAGTGTGGTGTCGAAATTTGATGCTTTCTTCCTCGTCAAAAAACCAAACAGGTTTTATCTGCATTGCATTTTCAAAAATGCTCCAAAGAACCTATTTATTTATTTATTCATTTATTTATTTATTTCACTTACAGCCATGGCATAATATTAGCTTCGAATGCATCTAGGTTGCATAATTATCAAAATAAATATATTCAGTTATTTTTCTGACGTATGCTGTTGACAGTGTCATGTGTATTTATTTTACATTGGGTGTGTTTTTTCTCCATGACAACATGTTATGTATATGTAATGTATATTGTGTGATTAACCTTTGTCAGTAATTAAGTTTAGGGCTTATCTGACTAATTCTTTTCTTACTTTGAAGTATATTACATATTAACTAATTTCTTTATGATTTTGAATTATATATTAAGAATATTAGTGAAACATGTTTGAAGCATTTGAGTTCAAAATATTTTTTATAGAAATTAAACATATTTTAAAAGCATGTTCTTTACGAATTTGATGGTAAAATGACACTCATCATGTTTATGATTTTACGAATTATCTTTATTTAATTATATTTGTTTAATTCAGAATTACTATTCCTATCGTAATATTCAAAGTGGAATCAGTCTTATTTTTTATGTTCAGGTATAATGTTAGATGATCTATTTAGATTCACAAAACTATGTTCTTTTTCAAGTTTCCCACTGAATTCAAGGAAATTAAAGTATTTGTTGAATTTTACAAAACGTGTTGGTTTCTCATGTTACTTAGTTTAAGACTATATAGTAGTAACATTAGCTCACACGTAGCATACGTCATGCATCCTTCTATCTAGTTAGATTTCCTGTTGTTTTTTTTATTCTCGCCTTCCTTGTACATTTTAATGCTTATTGGGGTGGTCACTAATAAAATTGTTAAACAAATAGATTTGTGCCACAAAATTATATTCTGCCCACTTTCTTTATCTGCGAAAATTGTATTATTTATTTCATCACTATATATGTATGAACTGTTCTTTGAAAACAAGAAACACGTTAAGATTTTTTTTCTTGTGATAAAAGAGAAATGTAAGCTTATTACACTAATATTACTGAATAAGGAATAAATGCAATACCAGCATTCTACATATTTCAATGTAAATCAATGAAATACAAAATCATTATTAGAATGCATTATTTCGTTTTTGACCAGATAGATGCTGGGGGTGGGGGTGGGAGATGGGGTGTACATTTATTAAGGGTACATAATTCGATAAAAAGCATCCTATATTTATCTAGAACAAACAACGCACGTCAAAAGTCGCCCTTCTTTATATGGAGGACAAGGCAAGGATCCACATTTTGCCTGAATCAGATACACAAGATGGCCATTGAAATCAGCGGAACCCCCGCTTCGCGCTTCCAGGTTTGTGTCCACACACACGTAGTTTGTCGATCCAGCTTGAGAATGATGACCCGACATCAAATATCCGTTATATTCCATCGTCCATCCCGGGTAACACTCTGTTCTACCAGGAATCATAATCGTGGGAGTGCGTGAAATTTTACACACGCAACATGGCATATCGTCCTCTAAAAACACTGACGAAAACGGATTTGACTCTGCCATGACTTCGTACTCTACACCGTAGATAAACGCCGAGTTAGCCGATCCTCCTGCATATTTTCCCCAGACAGGATCCTCAGTCAGGCAAAGAAAGTCAGCAGCACTTCCGGTGTGTGTGTAGTGTGAGCCTCCAGCAAATCCTAGTAAAATGGAACAAATTTGTTTCTGTTTTTTTGTATTGATTGAAAATATGCATCAACATAAAGATTTAATTTCTGTTCAACAAGAAGTTGTTGTCTTTTCATCCTCATTTGAATAAAGAGAAATAATAGTATAACAATACCTCTTGAATGATCCAATGTGACCTTATCAATTTTTCTTTCTTCTTTCTGCAGCTTGTTGGTTTCCATCTTGTGTTTAATTTAAATTATATTACTTTCATTCAGAAAAAGACAGAGATTTGAAATCAAACCCAAAAGACGCTTATTCCAAAAGTCTTTTTCACGAAATACTGGATCAAAATCGTTTTTATTTCTTGCTTTGTTAAAGTACCCTACGCCTGAGAGAGATCATTTTGACTGGCAAGCAACAGTAATTAATCTTTTTTTTCCAAGGACTCGAAGCCTTTCTGAGATAACACTGTGAAAGCTTGTCGGTTGCATTGTATATTTCTCAAATATGTGAAATAATACCTGAGAGTTTGACAATTCTCAAACAAAGAGAATTTAAAACTCAAAAACAAAGTTTCCTTAAATATTTTTGAGAAATTTATTTCCTTTGACTAGCCTTCAATTTTCTGTTACGACTCTGTGATGTTAATCTATCCAACAGAACATAGAGACAAACTTTAAGTTTTAAAATTCAACAAATAATATACATACCAGTAGTCGTGTAGTGATTTCAGTTTGAGTAGTAGTGTTATAATGCGAGTTTGATTACTAATGTACTAATGTGAAATGTCAGTTTCATTGATGGTGTAGTAATTTCAGTTTGAGTAGTAGTGTTAGAATGCGAGTTTGATTACTAATGTAGAAATGTGTAATGTCATGATAGCGTGGTAATTTTAAGTTGACTGGTAGTGTAGTAATTTAAGTTTTATGATAGTGTGGTAATTTTAGTTTGACTGGTAGTGTAGTAATTTAAATATGTATGATAGTGTGGTAAGTAGTTTGACTGGTAGTGTAGTAATTTCAGTTTTATGTGATAATGTGCTAATTTTAATTTGACTGGAAGTGTAGTAATTTAAGTTTGTATGATTGTGTGGTAATTTTAGTTTGACTGGTAGTGTAGTAATTTAAGTTTGTATGATAATGTGGTAATTTTAGTTTGACTGGTAGTGTAATAATTTAAATATGTATGATAGTGTGGTAATATTAGTTTGACTTAGTAGTTTCAGTTTGACTGTGATAGCGTGGTAATGTACATGTTTGGGATAGTGTGGTCATATTTTTTAGCTAAAGAAAACAATATAGCTTGACCTATACTCCTTGTTCAGATGAATATGATGCAATAAATGTCATATGCAAAATGTCATATGCAATTTGGGTTCTTGTATTAATCTTTTGGACTTTTCACGCTTACTAAAGGAAATTATGGTAGAAATGTAGAACTTTTAACGCTTACTGAAAGAATTAAAGGTAACAAATTAACACTTACTAAAACAAGAGATAGAATAAACAAATTGGGACTTTTCAGACATACAAAATGAGAAGAAAAAAATGGTAAAAATTATAGGACCTTTAACGCTTACTAAAAAGAAATGGTGCAAATGTTACGATTTTTAACGCTTTCTGAAGAAATAAAAAACATCCATCCATCCATCCATCCATCCATCCATCCATCCATCCATCCATCCATCCATACATACATACATACATACATACATACATACATACATACATACATACATACATACATACATACATACATAACGTTTATGGTGCAACCTAGGTACGTCTACCTTTGTAAACGAGTTCTGTGGCATTTCCCGGACATACGGTTCTTCCCCATCTCACATAAGTTGATCCAATCCCTGTAGATAACACAATATACCAATATCACCGGAATACATTCGGGATAATGCTTTTCAGAAAGTAGTGCTAACGGCTTATATAATGTTTCCAAATAGCTTTATGAAGTACAAATTAACCATAATGTAAAACAAAGAGATTGAATTAAAAAAAAGTGCTATTCATATTTGCATGAAGTTGTAAATAGTATGTCCTCTTCTTTGAGTAATTTTTAAAGTCATCCTGTACGAGTAACAATTGTATATAAAATAAGATGTAATTCTTGTAGGCCTGAGAAATACAGACTTTGTAGAATTGTGTAAAGCAGACGAAAGTAGTAATATGGGGCACTCTAGACTCAATGGGAAATCCAGTCAAAAACTGCTTGGGCACATCTAGCCTCAAGATTTACAGCCTCAGTGGGAAATACAGTCAAAAACAGCGTGGGCACATCTAGCTTCAAACATGGTGGGCTAATCTAGCCTCAAGGGGAATTTAACATGGTGGACCTATCTAGCCTCAACGGGGAATTTAACATGGTGGGCCTATCTTGCATCAAGGGAAACTGAACTTGGTGGGACGATCTAGCCTCAAGGGAAATTGAACATAGTGGGACTATATAGCCTCAAGGGAAATTGAACACGAGGAATATTATTTGTATTTGTATATGGGACTGTATAGCGACAAGGGGAGGCATATGAGTGGCCCTGAAAAGGGCCGTTATGTGTAATGTTAACAGTATCTTGGTAACACAGAGGACATCTCACAGATCTGCTTCTTTTCCTTAAACTTCTCCTCACTGTTGGGCCATAGAGGAGAACACTCTTTAAACAACCTTGCCTCTCCACATATATCCGTCTCTTCCAAAAGGCTGTGCCAGTCATATGCGTGATAGTCCACGATGATCTGACATACATGGGTAAGTCAGTACAAAATAGCATGGTAGAAACAAGGGTAGAACATTCTACGTTGGTCCACATCTTGTGATGAGAAACAGGTGAAGCGAATACCGTGAACTGCGGTTATTTATAGGGGAAGAGCGGATCAAAACGGATTGAGTGTATTCACCAATCCAAACGTGCGTTACAAAAGGCAGTCACAGTCGTCCAATCGGAAGAGAGCAATCTGTGACGTCACTTTCCCTATATAGAGGTACTAGCGTCTGTGCGCAGTCAATCAATGCGACAGAGTTGTCAATCATGTCGGACACTAAGAAGACGATGAATTGGGGTGAGCAAGTAGTAGAGACAGCAAGTAATGGTACAGCAGTGACTACCAAAATCATGACAAATCTACATCCAGAAGAAGTTGATTTTAACTGGGATATTGCGGATTTTCTAACATCATAAGAATTTATTGCGGAACCTTCGTTACCTTCTGCTTCTTCTTATGAACACGTCAATGATTTTAAGCAGAGACAAAAAGAAAACTTGGAGCGATTTTTACAACAACAGAAAGTAGAAGAACAAGCTTTTCTTATTCAACAGGGGGAAGAAGAAGAATCAAGAAGGAAACAGCAAGTAGAAACAGTAGCATCAATAGAGAAGAAAGAAGATCAAGGACAGAAAGAGAATAGTGAAAATCAAACGGTCACGACGGTACTTTTAGATATTTTAGCAGAGTTAAGGAGTCTGAAACAAATGTATCAGACTTCCTTATCACGACCGAAGAGATAAAGACCTTCTCGAGCTAAACAGCCCAATCTAACTGTGACTACGTCTGCCATACCACCGTTAGTGATTTCTACCAAATCGTTGACAGGAACCACAAGTCCCGAAGTAGGCCTTGGCCGTGGCAAAGGCTTTAGACAGCTAAAGATGGTTACGTCTCGTTTCTGAGTTTGCTTTGTTTTAAACAAACAAAACAGCGACGGTTCTTTTCAGGGCCACTCAAATTATTTAGGAAAGAAATATTATTTCAATTGTCTAATTCAATGAAAACTCAAAAGTTCTTTTTTAAACCCATGATGTACGTGTGAGTGAATGAATGTGTGAGTGTAGGTTCTTATTCTATAAAATCAAAACCAACAGACACTTACGTTTTTCTCTCTGGTGTATTCTGGTACAAACAATACAATCCAATATCACAACATAATATAACATAACACAATACCACTTTAAAAAGTTAATAGGTTTCTTCTGTTCACTCTTTCTGTTTCTTTAATTTCTTTACTGTCACATGTTTTCTTCTTCCTCCTCACTTCGTCTTCTTTTCTTGTCTTTGTGAACGTGTCGGGATTCTTCCTTGGGGAGGGTACCTCTTCCTCCTCCTCCGGTTCAGAATTCCTTTCCCCCTCCTCCTTCTGCTCCTGTTGTTTCTTAGGGCAGTTTGGAGACCAATGTCCTTTCTCTTTACAATGATAACAGGTATCCTTACTTTATTGTTACCTTTTTTGTTTTTTTCACGATCTGGACATTCTGTAGCCCAATGTCCTTTCTTCTTACAGATATAGCAAGTATCTTGACTTTTATCTCGAAAGGAGGGAGAGTAGTCCGTCGGCTTGTCTGAAGAAAACTTTCCTATGACAACACGCAAAGCTCTGATGAGAAGTTCAACTTGTATAGGTTCTGCCATCGTTCTGGTCAATGTGAGAGTGAAATGAATACTGAAAGGTTAGACACTGACCCTTTATATATGCACGGATCGGACATGAATATATAGGGTCATGGTTTTTAAAATGTAGTCATTTGACTTTTTGCAGACAAGACGAAAAGACCGCATCATGTTGTGGAGAAAGGAGAAGACAGTAAGAGACAGAAACGTAATGTATCGCCTAGCACAGTATGCCAGTGATTTTGAAGATGACATGAGTGAGCCTGAATCCACACGCAGACAATCGACCTTTAAGCAAAGTGTACCACCCTTAGTAAACCCTGAAAAGTACTTTCACATTCGAAAGACGGAAAAGCGTTCCTCTCGAAAGCTTAGAACAACGGCTTACACGTATGCAGTAAAGTTTAAAGATTTCAAATCCAATATACATTTGGAGAATACAGAAGGGTTCATTACCGAGGTGTGGGATTCTGTGTTAACTGCACTGAAACAGCAATGTCAAGTCAAAGAAGACGATCTCCCGTTTGGATCGAGTTTAGCAGTCCATCAGAATTAACACCTTCCAAAGTCATCGACAAAATTCAATATGTGCAACAATCCAACGACAAGTTTCACATCGCCGACGGAAAAGCCACACTGTTCACGACCCACGTGTATCTTCCCCAGGGGACAGGAAGCAAAAAAGTGTTATTGGTGGACAGCCTTCGCAACACCAAACTATGTCTCGTCTGAATTAACAACCCTCAAGACCAGATGTGTTTAGCCCGAACCATCGTCGCGGGACAAATGTATGCCAACAAGAACGACACTGCAGAATGGATAAGAGCCTGGAAAAGTATTCGACAATCGGGCCGAGCCAAACAACGAAGTGAAGCAGAACTCCTGTTGCAGCAAGCAGGGATATCAAAAGACACCCCTTGCGGTATTCCAGAAATGCAAAAATTGCAAGGTGTCTTGGCTCCACATTACACCTTGAAAGTACAGCCTCAAGAAGTGCGTGGTCCTCTTTTGTTTCGAGGCCTCTATTTCAAAGACGGAAAATACATTCACGTCTATCATCACGATGGCCATTTTTGATACCATTACCAGTATCACTGCATTTCTGGGATACAATTACTACTGTGAAAATGTGACTATGGTTATAAGAATCGAGAACAACACAAGCATTGTGGATCGAAATGTGAGGGATGTTTGGCCTCTCAACCCTGTCTGGACAAAGGACAAGTACGAGTGCATTGCCCTGTTTGTCAGCGCACTTTTGTCAGTCTTACCTGTTACCAACAACATTTGAAGATGCAAGGTTCACGGCAGAAAAGTACTTGTCAGCTTGTGAGATTGTGCCCCACTTGTGGACAAGGCATACGTACCAGTAATGCCAAGTTTCACGTTTGTCGAGGGAAGAAACGATGTCACATTTGTCGCCATATCGTGGATTTGGAACACGAATGGTTCATTCAAAAATATCAAATCCGACCAGAAGATGACCAGAAGAAGGGAAATTGTATCATTTTTTTTATTTCGAATGCATGAAAGAGACTGGTATTCACATTCCTAATTTCTGCGTGGCTCACGTTACGGAGATTGTCATCGCCATGCCACGGTCATGGCTTACAATTTCTCGGGATACAATGGGGAATTTCTGCTCAGATATTATGCGGAACAAAGTACCGAACGTCCTCAAGTGACTTTGAACGGAGCCAAAATCATTTCTATGCAAGTAGGACAAGTACAGTTTAAATATTCAATGTGTTACTTGGATATGCCTTTGAATCGCATGCCTAAAACGTTTGGAATGACAGAAATGGCCAAAGGTTATTTTCCACACTTTTTCAATACCGAAGCCAATCAACATGCCGTTCAACCCCATTTGCCTGAGGCTGACGACGACGAACCCGATAACATGCGCACCGAACAACGAGAAGCTTTCCATGCTTGGTACCAGACTCACGCCTCGGACCCCTTTGACTTTCAAGAAGAAATGTTAAAGTACTGTCGATCTGACGTGGACATGTTACGACGTTGCTGTGGAAAAAATTCGAGAATTGTTCATGGAACACGGAAGGATCGATCCTTTGAAAGAAGCTTGTACTATTGCCAAAGCATGTTCTTTAGTGTACCGAAAACGCTTCATGCCTGAAAATACTCTAGCTGTCATCAGTCCTCAAACGACGAACTTTGTCAAACATCAATACTCGGTCAAAGCCCTACGTTGGCTACATTACTTGTGCTTAACGGATGCTTATTTCACGGATGTCCCATGTGCTACCCTCAACGTGACACCAAAAATCAGTTTTTACAACGGACCATGGAAGACTTGTACCAGACCACTTGTCAGCGATGTTTGAAGTTAGAACAGTAAGGATACCAGGTAGTGGAGATGTGGGAACACGAGTACGATCAGCGTTTGAAAACCGATCCCGAGTTTAAAGGCATCGTAGAAAGTTACAAGTTGGTGGACCCCCTGAACACACGGGATAGTTTGTACGGAGGACGAACGAATGTCACCTGTTTGCTGTACCAGGCGGACGACGAGAAGGGAGAAGAAATCAAATACTTGGACGTGTGTTCGCTGTATCCTTACGTGTGCAGATATTGTCACTTTCGCGTAGGGCATCCACAACTGATGACAGAAGACATTGACCTGAACCACATCCGATAGTACGAAGGATTGATCAAGTGCAAAATCTTGCCTCCTACGGACTTGTACCATCCCGTTTTACCTCACCATTGCCAAGGGAAACTGATGTTTCCTTTGTGTCGAACTTGTGCCGAAACGTGCAACCAAGACCAACATTGTCAGCACACCCAGGAAGAACGCGCCTTGACAGGAACGTGGGTTAGCGTGGAATTGTTTAAAGCTCTGGACCTGGGATACCAACTGTTAGAAGTGTACAAAATTTGCCACTTCCCAAAGACACAACAATACCGCAAGAGCGACGAGACACAGAAAGGTATTTTTGCAGATTACGTGAATGCATTTTTAAAACTAAAACAAGAATCTAGTGGTTATCCTTCCTAGTCTCACACTCCCGAAGACCAAAAGATATTCAAAGAAAAATATCGGGAGCAGGAAGGAATCACTTTCGACCACATCGAGAAAAACAACGAAGGAAGGTGATCGTTTGCTAAAGTGATGTTAAATCGCTTGTGGGGTAAAATGGTACAACGACCGTCTTTACCCAAGACTTAGTATTTGTCCGAACCTTCTCGCTACTTCCAGATGATTTACGACAAATCCAAATGCATGAAACACGTGGACGTCATTCGTGAGGACTTGATCTTAGTCAATTACGAAGAAGAACTAGACTTTGTAGAAGCCGACAAATTTGGAAATGTCATCATTGTGGCTTACGTGACAGCCCACGCTCGCTTAAAATTGTACGAAGTGTTAGAACTGTTAGGATATCGTGTGTTGTATTTTGACACGGACAGTTGCATCTATATTCACCGACCGAACCAGTGTAACCCTGTCATCGAAGGAGACCGTTTAGGAGCCTGGACCGATGAACATCTCGACGACAAGATTCTATGTTTTGCAAGTGGCAGTCCTAAAAATTACGGCAAGGAATATCGAGACCCACACGGAGAAATGCACACCGAATGTAAAGTGAAAGGATTGACTCTCAATTATCGCACCAGTCGAGTGGTGAACTTTAACGTGCTACAAGAAGCCTTACAGTCTGGACAGGATGAAACGTTTAAAGTGACCACCCACGAACCGCACAAGATTGTCCGTTTACCCACACACCAAATCGTTAGCCGACTTTTGGAAAAAGTCTATCAAATCGTGTACCAAAAAAAGAGTACGACTTCCCAATCACTTCACTCTACCGTACGGTCACGTCGAAATTGGACAGCATATAAAATGGACATTGTCCAGGACCAATAGTTCATTTGCAACTACAACGACCAAGCGAAAAGAAGATGAATCCATTTAAACAGGCATCATTCAAGTTTTGGGATTGTAAAAGAAATGTACCTTCCCCGAGGGTGAAAAGTACTGGATGGATAAGACCTATGCATTGCAACGGAAGTTGTCCGGAAGGTAACTGTAAGTGTCCTTGCGGTTACCATTGTAATTGCGTTACAGTGTGCGATGCTATACATTACGATTACAGTGATGCCAGACGCGGTGACCTCAGCGATTCAGGAGATCGTGGGAACTTTGCTATGACTACTACCCCTATATCTACCATGGAAAGTGATGCTGTGCGTGTCAAACCTGAGGGATGCGAAAGCGGTGCCACACGTTATCGTTGGCTCCTAGGAATTTAAGCGTACCTGCATCGAATTGAAGTGAGGAGAGTCGAATATTCGTTCCCTACGAGTTTGCTTGAATATTGCCACTTTAAAAGGCGATTCCAAACCTTCAAAGATAAATTGTCAAAATATCTGCCTGGACCAACTCCTGAAGAATTAGCTAGAGTCGGATTTTTCTACTTGGGCGAAGGGGACAAAGTCCAGTGTTTCAGTTGTGGTGTGTCCATTTACGAGTGAGAAAAGAAAGATTCCGCTTACCTGGAACATGCTCGATGGTTTCCGAATTGTCAATACCTACCTTTAGTGGGAACTAGTGATTGAAAGTGACAATACTGGTCCATGTCGTTTAACAAACAAGTTTGGGTTGGAGACAAACCTAGACCAATATAGAAGCCCTGTCTAAAACATAATATTCAAGGATTACCACGCGAATTGCAAGAGAAGATCTACAAGGACGTTTCGCAGGGTCTTGCTAAAGAAAAATCTCAATGGGTCACTGTAGAACTTTTGTGTATTGAAATTCACAAGAGGAAAGTGACAAAAATCAACCAACGTGTCAGATTTCTCTGGATCAAGTCTATCTTCCACAGATTCGAATTTAGTTCGTTTACTTCTTTAGATGTTTTGATCCTTCTTGACCGTTACCCTGAACGGCAGTGGGACGAAATTACACGTTATATTAATCACTTTCGCTTTTGGAGGAGAAGATTTTAAATAATTCTGTGCAGAATATACTCTTATGGTCTTCGACATAAAAAAAATATAAAATAGAACGACCATGCCACAACCTTTATCACTTGTGATCAAACAGATTCCGTGGAAGGATATCAATGAGAATATTCACACGGTGAAGGATTACGAACACTTATTACAAGAACTGTGTCCCATGAATGGGGGTCGACGTGTAGTGTGTGTTTTAGTGACTTGCTCTCTGGGATTTCGCTTACCTGTTGATTCCTTGTGGACACTTCACGAACACTACCTACAAAAAAGACAGTATGTTGACTCCTTTAAATGTCCACGAGAGACACATTCTGTTAAAAGCCTTACACTTTCATCTGGATACGTCTCGACCTCTAAAGGAAAAAAAGATTCGTCAGCTTTTACGTACGGAAGCGGCGTACGAGGATGTGTGCGTAGCTTGTGATTTATACCCTCATTGGACAGATGTACGTGATTGGAAAAGTTGGAATTTAGAGGCTTGGACAAACGAAGCATCCCATTATGCCCAAGCGTTGTGCTCGTAAAATTCATCGTCGAGTGAAAAAAGTCACTTTTAAACCTGTGTAAGTGACAGTGCCAGAAGAAGAAAAAGAATCTATCACCGAGGACAATCACTCTGTTTAAGACAGAACTGTCATGGACATTCCCCCACAAAGATCCTACCGAGAGGACACCTATGTAACTGTACCCCATGTAGAGACTATAAGAACATTACACACTACCTCTAGAACACCTTCGTTACCTAAACAATGTTGTAGAGTGACTTGTTTATATGCCACTTTGATCGTTTCCATGTGTATTTTATTCCTGTATTTATCCATTATGTATTTTATGTCTTTCGTGTTGCTCTAATTTAAACATGCATTGAAATAAACGTGTCTTGAAAAAAGTATAAAAACCTCTTGTCTTTTTGTTTTTGTGTCAATAGTATCATAACCTACACTACTATGGCTAACTCAGGTATTTCTACTCCTTCCTCCTCGACATTCAAAGTCATTGACGAACACTTAGATCATGCTAATTGGGAGGCTTTGTATCTTCGTTATCCTTTTAACATGTTAATTGCTGGACCGAGCGGTTCAGGCAGAACCGAATTTGTCAAACGTTTGATCGAACATAAACATCATTTGATCGATCGTTCACTTCAACGCATCGTGTGGTGTTACAAAGAGTGGCAATCGGCATACAGCCTCTTGCAAGAAAGTCAAAGTGATTCCATTGTGTTTGTGGAAGGCATTCCTAGAGAAGACGATGGGATCGTGTCTGACCCAAGTCAAACTCATTGGATCATTTTTGACAACATGTTAGGAGAAGACGAAGAAGAAATTAAACTGTGGTTTACGCGTAAAGGGCATCATCGTAATGCCAGTGTCATTTACATTACACAAAATTTATTTCAACAAAGTAAAGCCTATCGTACCATTAGTCTCTATGCTCATTACGTGGTCTTGTTTAAAAGTCCTCGAGATAAATCATAAGTGCAAGTCTTAGCCAAACAGTTAAGAACACCTTGGCTGACTCATGAGTACAATGATGCCACTCAAACGCCACACACCTATTTACTCGTGAATTTTAAACCCACCACCCCCGATTATTTGCGATTTCGTACCGATTTGTTTCACGACTGGTGTCAAGACGGATGACCTGTCGTGTACACGTCCTCGTCGTCGACATAACCATATGAACCACTAAAAAATCTATAAAATCATTAGTCACTTTGACCTTGTCTCATACATGGTCAACACGACGTCCCTTCAGTCTCATCTTCACATCAAATTGATTCGTGCCTTGTACGGTATCAGTCGTGAAAAAAATCCACAAATACGTGCTCACGTCTTAGAAGTCAGTCTCAAAGAAGTCTTACGATGGTTTACGGTGACAGCACGTCAAATACTGCAAGGTATCATTCACATTCCACATCAAACCAAACGCTTTTCTTGACAGAAACAAAGCCGATCCTCGCATCGACACTCAAATCAAAAAGCAAATCATATTGAAACCTAGAGGTAGTGGTTCTCTAGGAGGTGTACTACTACTACTAATTTAAGTAAAGTCGTATTCGCCCATAGGGCATGTACGACTGGTTATTTCACCGTTTGGGGATAATTAATTATTTCGTGGGGAAGGAATCGTGCCTCATCCCCCACGTATTAATGCACTCATTTGAGGGGTCCTACTAAACACCGCAAAGTCAGACAAAGTCAGACAGAGTAAGACAAAGGCAGACAAAGGCAGGCAAAGGCATACAAAGTCAGACAAAGGCAGACAAAGGCAGGCAAAGTCTGTTTAATTTTGTTTTATTTGTACATATTCGTATATATTATACTAGATTAACTTTGTTTTGAGATTAAAATATTTAAAAAGCTTGATTTAATATTTGTTGTATGTTTAATTGGTACCTACGTACATTTAACAAAACAAAGTCAGACAAAGGCAGGCAAAGTCTTTTTAATTTTGTTTTATCTGTACATATTTGTTTATATTATACTATATTAATTTTGTTTTGAGATTTAAATACTTAAAAAGCGTGATTTAATGTTGTTTGTAAGTAAAATTGGTACCTACGTACATTTAATTGAACAAAGGCAGATAGAGTATGACGAAGTCATATTACACAGATATCGTATGACAAAAGCTATTTCAATGTGACAAAACCAGATTTATTAATTTTATATAAATAATTCTCTTATTGAGAGACACGTAATACAATTATGAAAGTGATATTAAATATTCTATTAGCATTCATAATCATAAATTTATGATGTACTTTCATCGAAAAAGATCGACCATGACAAGTCTGATAATACAAAAAGAATACATCATTTCATATGTTATTATCATAATTTCTTTCAGCATAATCATTACAGTGTATTAGCGGTAATACAAATCTTTTCTGTTGCTAATAATGTTTGCGGTATCCGATGAGAAGAAGAGATTTCGCTACAAACGGTAACACATTACTCTGCCGTTGTCGGCAAAATCAAACGCGGTTACTGGCTAATTTACTATACAAATTTCTTCATACAGTATAGTTTAAACAGCAGTTATTTTTTCAGCGTTTAATTATATGCTGGCGTCGGCAATCTCAATCATAGATACTGCTATTGAAATGTCGCGCTTTCCACGGTTTCTGACTATATCAAAGGTGAGTATTGTTTGCATCAATTAGCGGACTGATTAAAAACATCTGGCATTTTAAGTTTGTGGATTATTATAAAATAGCCAATAATACAAATCTTCATCAAAAGCATTTTGTCATGATTCAGTTACGGTATTAAACTTCAACTCATTAATACCAAGAGCAGGATACAATACGTTGTTAGGAGTTATATTTAAAATATTGTGTTTTAATGTTTAAACATTGGTGTTGTAGTGTTATAGTGTTTCAACTGTTTAAAGTGTTAAACATTTTCTACATATAATATTCTTTATTGGATAACGTATTGTATATTTGTCAGAATGTCTTCTGCCCGTGCTCGTAAGCGTGCTAAACTCCATCAGTACACGTGCGCTGTTTGCAAAAAGAATTGTTCCAATGATTCGGTCCATTGTGATTATTGCAAAAGTTGGGTACATGCATTGTGTGATGGCATCGCAGTTAGTGAATTGAATGTACTTTCCGGGAATTATAAATTTATGTGCCGAGTTTGCATTA
Organism: Unio pictorum; assembly: GCA_030141615.1. Taxonomy (NCBI): domain Eukaryota; kingdom Metazoa; phylum Mollusca; class Bivalvia; order Unionida; family Unionidae; genus Unio; species Unio pictorum. Next base: position 158,731 of record JARLTB010000222.1, read on the forward strand.
AGAACAATGATGGTGAAGAATATAGCTACATGAACGCTCTCTTCCGGCTGAACGAGGTAAGTGATAATCATTTAGTTCGTAATATATCTGATTTAAATGATACTCGAGGTTGTAGAATTCTATGCATCGTTGTTAGAGTAGTTATTTATACGTATGGTAATACTTGTACTTTGTGAACCCAATAACAATTGTCATTATTCATATACAATAATATTTTGTTCGTCGTAATATTCATCTTACGACTGCTTCATCTGAGTCAAATCATTTCCCGATAGTTTTCTGTCTTAATTTTGTATGCTAAATATCAAACAAACGTTAAATTCAATTTTTTTAAATTGACCAGAACTAAAACTTATAACTGATATATTATTTACCTGTTTCCGCAAATATTTTTCACTTTACAGTAATTGTGAAAAGCAAAAAGAGATTTTCGCTCCAAAAATTGCAAAAATAAATAAGACCAACAATAATAAAATAATATAGCAACCCCGTTATTTGTCTTTTTATATTTAAAATGAAACACTACCGTTTGTATCACAAAAAAATATTATTTTTCATAAAAGTTATATATATATATATATATATATATATATATATATATATATATATATATATATATATATATATATATATATATATGGTGGCCGGACAAAATGTCCCGGACAAAATGTCATGTGGACAAAATGTCCGCGGACAAAATGTCACGGACATAATGGCATGGACAAAATGGCACAGACAAAATAGCAGGGACAAAAGGTCATGTGGACAAAATGTCAGTGGACATAATGGCACGGAGAAAAAAATTCCGCAAAAAAATTCTTCCGTGAATAATCAAGGGGAACTAACCATTGAAAACAGTATTAATGAAACCAATATTAGTTTTGTCTCTTTTTTTTCTTCATCGTTATTTACGCAACTTTATCTCAGCGCCGTCATTTCCTCTCATTTTAATTACCTATCTCGTCGCGGCGCGGTCAGTGTTATGTGCCAAAGCAAGTTTGGTTTCAGCCCGTTGAGTACGTATTGGCCTCAAATTAAAAACACAGCTATGCAAATTAAAATGAACTTTACCAGATGACTATTTGTGTCGCCTTAATAAATTAATTGCTAGAGCTGTAATTGGAGCATGAGCTGGATTTCAAATTTTGGGCTTGCCCCATGAATATCGTTACACTATATATAAACACTTCCAGAAACTAGAATTTATAAATAAATTAAATAAAGCTGACCATAATGTTAGAATTCGTTACATCACAGAAAGGAAATCGTAAGCTTATCGTTCAAGGTTACTTTTTTACGAAGCATTTGGCGCTGTGAAAAAAGAACGTGCACAGTGCGAGTGCACACAAAAGATGATGAAATTGTCCATGAAGTTGCAACTCACAACCACACGGTAACTCATGGTCAAGTAGAGGTCGAAAGAGCACGAGCCGGCATGAAAAGAAGAGGTGAAACAACTGAAGAAACAACACGATCAATTGTTCAGAATGAATTGATGAATGTTCCAGTTTCAGCAGCGCATCTACTTCCAAAACGAACAACATTGGCACGAGATGTACGACGACATCGTCAGAAGGTGGGACCAAACGATCAAGATGACATCATGAGATATTCTTTGACGCAGAGCAACAGACCTTTCATCCGTATTAGGAGAGACGACATGATCATCTTCGCAGCTGAGGATGATTTGGAATTCCTTTCCAGATGTCAGCACTGGTTTGCAGATGGAACATTTCGAGTGAGTCCAAATGGATATGACCAACTCTACACGATTTATGGTTTTATTAATGGCGAAGTTTTCCCGGTAGTATATGCACTACTATCTTCAAGAACAGAAGAAGCATATCAACATCTGCTTCAGGAAATTCTGATATTGAAAGAAGGTCTGAATCCAGATTCAATTATGTAATCGACAACCTGCCTCGCAGCAACAACGCAATCGAGGGTTGACACAATGCATTCAACAATGTTGTCGGTTTCGCGCATCCGACCACGACCAAACTTGCACGGAAACTACAACAGGAACAACACAGCACTCAACTTCTTCGTCGTCAATTGGAACTGGGAGCAACGGCTGGGAAGAAAAAGAAAACATACATCCGCGTCAACGAGGCGTTGCACACTATGGTGACCGACTACAACAACCGAGATCCAATCACATATTTAGGAGACATTACACGTGTTTTAAACATTAATGTTGTTTAACTTCATTATTTATTTTCATTGATAAAAGACTCGATAATTTATTTTTAGAAGCTTTTTTAAAATAACCTAATAATAGTATGCTTTTTTATCAACTAAATTTGAATAAATAGAGTAGTGAATTTTTTCATTGGTTTTTCCATCTTATATTGTTTTCCGCAAATTTTTGGACCGCGGACATTTTGTCTGCATGACATTTTGTCCGTGTCATTATGTCCACTGACATTTTGTCCACATGACAATTTCTCCGTGCCATATTGTCCGTGCCATTTTGTCCGCGGACATTTTATATATATATATATATATATATATATATATTATTTATGATTGCAGGCTGCTTCATTGAGTGTTCATCATCTTCGTGTTATTGCCTGTCGAGAAAAATGTCTTTTACCGCCTTTAAAAAATAGCCATCTGAAGGACACTTCAAGTCTTCGTTTAGATTTCACTGCTCTAGGATTCTTGGAATGTAATTCAAGCAACGAAACCGATACTTTGCAACCGTTTATGACCACGGGTGATGGGAACTGTTTGTTTAATGCATTGTCTATTGGACTTTGTGGCAATGAAACGTTAAGTGCAGAAATTAGAGCACGCACGTGCATTGAAATGTCTGTGAATTGTGACTATTATACCACGCAACCATACGCCAAGGATTTTTCATTATGCTCGCCATCGTTTGATGAAGCAACTGCGAACTGTGCAAAACTTGGTGGGTACTCTAGTGCATGGACTATTCAATCCGCAGCCGATGTTTTGCGGTGCACAATAAACGCTGTGTATTCATTTGTGAATGGCGAAGTGGACTTCCAAGCTAAATTGCTGACAAGAACACACGAGCCAAGGCATAATGAAAATTCGTGTGAAGCGCTTTGTGTAATGTGGTCGAGACTAGGTTGCAGTGCCAGAATATGGCTTCGAAATCATTTTGTACCACTGATGTCGTCACTCAAACCAGAGAAGGTCAGTACGCCAGCCAAATCGATCAATGACGCAAGCATGACGTGCGATGAATCGCGCATAAATAATCATTCAGTATTTCACGATGAAGAAAATGTTGTCAATCTTTCTCCCACCAAGGTCAGTAGCAACATCAGTGATTTAAGTGATGATACTTATGCTGATTGTGATCACACATCTTCTAGAGACACACATATTGCAGGAACATATTCGTTACCAGCCGGTCGACCGCTAAGTTCAGAGCAAATAATGGACATTATTGTAAGTGAAATTCCGGCTATGAACAAAATTCCTTTAGGTGTTAAAGACAATGTGTATATCGTGCTTGACAATTCAGAAAACACAGTAAGAAAATCTGCAAAACAACCAAAGTACTATTGGGACGATTGCGGTGCATGGGATTATAGAAAAGGCCGTTGTGTAAAAACAAAAGTTATGATGAAAGGTGACGGACTGAAGAAAAAACAACTCGTGCATGTTATAGTTAAGGGCGATGTAATATACACTGAGACTCACGAAAAAGGTTCAAAAGCTCTGAAACAGGTCGTTTCACAACCAGAGAAGACGGATATAATCATATTTAACAGGTACTACGCAGCATTAAAACACCAACCATCTTATAGAAAGCGGGTTACACATGTTGACGGTTCTTTCAACAGAGATGTTGCCATTGTCAAATATACTTGACAGTATGCTACATCGGAAGAACCACACGGAAATGCAAAAGTATGCACGGAAACATACGAACGAACAAATCCACAAACTCTTCAAATGATTCGGAAAGAGGTTAAGCATAAAAAATACAGTGAAGTGTATGGAAAACTGACGGACTCGGCAAATAATGAATCATTAAATGATCCACGCGATATCCGACAGTGTCAGAATGCTAAGGCTCGCGTGAAGGCTGAAAAAAGAGGTGGCGTAGGTTCGAAGAACGTTGCCGACGAACTCTTGAATGTTATACGTATGTTAAGCGACAAACATCCGTATGTAGCTGAGATAATTCATTCTAGAGACAATCCTTTACCCTCAGTAATATGCTACACTAATGAACAAATACTGGACTTGAAGTCGTTTTTATCGTCGAAAGAAGGTGTTGTGGGCATCGATAGAACATTTTCACTAGGAAAGTGTTTTGTCACAACCACGGTGTACAAATCAAATAAGGTACTGCGCAATGGAACTGGAGACGCGCCAATACTTCTGGGACCACTCATGCTTCATTGGGATGGTCGCCAGCAGAATTACTTCAGATTTTTTTCACATTTGAGAGGGGTGCTTGGCATAGAAATCAAAAACATTGAAATGATCCTGGGAACTGACGACGAACGTGCAATGATCAACGCCATAGACATGGCATTTCCGGGTTGCACAAGAAAACTATGTTCAAAACACCTAAAAGATAATATACTTCGACAAATGACTGACAAGATACCAAAGAGTGTAATTGATCGAAAGGAAATCGTTGACATGATTTTCGGAGCAAACGGTGTTGCAACGGCAGACGACTCTGCGACCTTTGAGGAGCGAAACATCAAACTTAAAAACAATCTTTAAGAACAACGTCATAGTGACTTCCTGCAGTATTACGTTCGACATGTTGAGAACAAATTGGCGAACCACATTATTTCCAGTGACGAAGATCAACTCTGGACAAACAACAACACAGAAAGCATGAACCAGATTAAAAGTGAAACTTAACTGGAAGCCCAGAAAAACCGACGAACTGGTTGAAAAGGTATCCGAATTAGTTAAAGTGGAGATGGTGGATCTAAGAAGGTCATTATACGGGACGGGTAACTTTTACCTGAATACGCGATTTTCGAAATTTAAGATTACCAAACTTTCATGGACAGCGAAGACAGAAGAGGAGAAACAACAACTCTTCAGCAAATTCCTACGTGCAAGCACTGCAAGTGTTTCAGGACTGACATCTTCGGATGGGAAATATACTGTCCATAAGGACCCGAAGGTAGCCAAGAAGCCAAATCAAAGGACACGATGCAGGTCCACAAGGAAACGAAGCAAGTGAACAGTAACATAATGCGAGGTGAAGTAATCGTAAATTTCGGAAAGCGCGTGTTCAGACATAAGTTACATCATGAATATGTGATTATTAATGTTAATATAATAATATAATGTATACGATTATGTGCAAATAAAACAAAATTAAGCAGACTTTGCCTGCCTTTGTCCGACTTTGTTCTATTAAATGTACGTATGTGCCAATTTTAATTTCAAACAATATTAAAGCACGCTTTTAAATATTTAAATATCAAAACAAAGTTAATATAGTATAATATATATGAATATGTATAACTAAAACAAAATTAAACAGACTTTGTTTGCCTTTTTCTGACTTTGCCTGCCTTTGTGTGACTTTGTATGCCTTTGCGGTGTTTAGTAGGACCGCTCATTTGAGTGCTTTTAATTAGTCGACAGGTCGTGGCACCATAAGTGCCAAACGACCTGTATGGAAGACTGCATGAGTGGGAATAGACCCAACACGCACTCATGATAGGAGGTGTAGGAGGTGTCATCATTCGTTCCCTTTTAAAATGGGATCCCAATGCTCCCAAAGTTCACCCCAAGAAAACAAAAGCCAAACGAACTCCTAAGAAAAAGAACAATGGTGTCAAGACCAAAACACAGAAAAAAAAAGTCCACAGAAAAAGCTGTCACCCGCAAAAGAGGCATTTCGGCCAGGACGCAACCTTACCTTCGTAAACCACGAGCTGCAGCACCAGTGACCGCGTTTCCAGTAGTCTCAGGTGCTTCCACTTCTCCGTTGCGGGTGATGCCAGCCAAATCAAATTTGACACACGTTCTTCCTAATTTTTATGAAACATTGGAAATCTGCGTCTCCCAAAACGTCTCCTTCACCGGGGACACCCTCGTCCACATTAGCGGCAGTAGCAGCTGCTCACAAAGGACCTGCGACCAAAGTCAAAGTCCAATAAAGATCTGGCATGTTAAAGAGTTTACTGGATTTGTCCAAACAAGAACTGTCCCGATTGAGTCCATTGCGAACCCCTTCTGCTGTCAAAAAACTAAAAGGTAAAAACCAAATCTCGTCATGCTACAAAAGGCTTAAAAACCAAACATCGACGTCTTCCCCTCAAAAGACGTAGCTCTTTAAAGAAAAAGAAGAGTCACCAAAAAGGAGGTTACTTTGGCAAATTTGGGAAACACATCGTTACCTTTTTGACGAAGCGGTAGTTCCCCCAAAAAAGTAGATAAAAGAGAGTGTGTACAAAGTTACTGACACCAGTGGTATTGTGGAACGAACAAGCAAAGGTGTCACCTCGCAGAAAATATTCTTATTCACCCCACAAAGGAAAGATGTCACCTCGCAGAAAACATTCTTATTCACCCCACAAAGGAAAGAAAAGGAAAGGACTACCTTCTCGTTTAGCCAAAGATCGACACGTTCTTCGTCAAAGGGCCCGAAAGAAAATACCCGTCCGTCAAAAGAAAAAGATGTTGGTGCAACGCGGAGGATTTGTTATTCCTCATTTTTTAAGAGAGGAAGTGATGCCATTTATAAATCAAGTGATGGCACAACAGCACGAATTGCAATCCTTGATGCATCGCCACGATTTGTCCGAAACCAAAAAATCGAAAAAGTACGGTCAACTCTTGCAACAACTACAACTCGTTCATCGAAAAGCTGTGGAACAAACAGCTCTACCCACTCTGACTGATTTGAAGACTCTGATGAATAGTCCGTCGCTCTCACCATATACAGAGGCCAAAACAGACGTCACCCCACCATTACCCAAGGAAGAAGAACCCCATGATATCTTTCAAACACTCACTGCCACTCCCATTGCGAGTAAGATTGCCGCTTCCTTGTTGACCCCTTCCCCCACTCCCCAACGAGAAGAACTCAAAATTTGGGTTAAAAAGATGATGGCCACTCCTCCTTCGACAGATGTGAAAAAGAAAGAAAGGAAACCAGAAGTGAGAAAAGAAAAGAAGTCCAAAGCTATCTCATTACTACCTCCACCACTGCCGCCAGTACCCTCGACGTCGACTCCTGTGGCACATCGGACACGTAAAACCGTTTCCAAACAACCCCCATTTCGTCCCACCCAAAGCAGTATCATCGAAGGGTACCTTATTAACAAAACCATGGGAAAGGTATTAGCCAGCATTTACTACGATCCAAATCACCCTGCAGGTTACGGAGGCATTCAGAAATTGTATCGTGCTGCAAAAACTCGCCTGAAAAGCTCCGTTTACCTGAAGTACAACGATGGTTACAAGAACAAGCTACGTACACTTTACACAAACCCATTCGACGAAAATTTAACAGAAGTCGCACTCAAGTGGAAGACATCGATCATCGATTGCAAACCGATTTAGCCGATGTCTCTCTTTTAGCCACCTATAATCGCGGCTACAAATATTTGTTTTGTGTCATCGACGTCTTTTCTAAATTTGCCTAGGTCGTACCATTGACATCCAAATCGAGCGGAGAGTTAGTACGAGCTTTGCAACTGGTGTTGAAACAAAGTGGTCGTCACCCTCTTTGATGGCAAACCGACAATGGCACCGAATTTCTGAACCAAGCATTCCAACGAGAATTAAAGAAACGATTGTCAAATCATTTTTTCACCACCGAAAATACTGAAACCAAAGCCAGTATAGTGGAACGTTTTCAACGTACCTTGAAAGAACGCATGTGGAAATATTTTACACATCAACACACTCTCAAGTACATCGACGTCTTACCGCACTTAGTCCAAGCCTACAATCAATCTTACCATAGAAGCATTGGACGTATCCCACAAGATGTGACACCCGACAACGAAGTGACTGTTTTTGAGCTCCTGTTTGGTACGTCCCGGACGATGGCTGTCCCCAAGAAATGTGGAGAAGTGTTAACCCCTGGAGATTGCGTTCGCATTGGTAAAACCAAACGCACTTTCGACAAAGGTTACTTACCCAACTGGACCACCGAATTGTTTCGTGTTACTGGGCAAGTGCGTGATCGTCATCCTACCGTCTATAAATTGGAAGACATGAAAGGAGAAATATTAAAAGGAACGTTTTACTTGCCTGAGTAACAACGTGTCACCAAAAAGGAAGACGACGTGTACGACATTGAAAGCATTCTCCGCTGAACTCCGATCTAAGATCGAAGATCATCTGTTCCAAGGACAGTTACCCAAACGTTTATTCATTGGTATCGTCAGCAATGCAGCCCTCAAAGGTGCCCACGATCACAATCCTTTCCAGTTTAAACACTGCAGTGTCATTCTGTATGCCGAATTCGATAATACCATAGAAATCAACAGTTTGAGAGAAGTCATTCTAGACTATTAAACACTATGGAAAACTCTTGTCCCTCTTTGAATAGTGGATAATCAATGAAAATGAAATGGGAGGTTACAGAGAAAGCAGACCCCCAGGACTAAAAAGAAGTAGTGATCATGGAGTCCAGATGGCCAGAACAGGAACAACATTTAGTCACCTGTTTTGCCAAACACTTGGATAATACAATGAGGGACATGATTAAAAAAGATTGTTATGGATGTCAAATCGATCATCCCAGTCAAATTCAACACGATAAATGTATGATGATGAGTCAAGAAGAAAAATTGGACGATTATCTGAACGAAGCTTGGAATCTCATCTCAGAAGAAGCCGTGTTACTTCAGTGGTATACAGACTTGTGTGATCATTCCTCTCCTCCACTCTTTGCTCAAGAAATTGATCGCATCGAAGCTCTCTTGGCCAAGAGTAAGGAGACGAAGCAAACAAACAGTTACTTGAGAGACCGTTTCAAGCAAAACGTCTGTATTGAATTGATGACTTATCATCACCTGTGAAGAAAGGAAAAAAACAAGGCTACAAAAAAAATGGATACCTGGGAACTTTATTATCTTTTGAACCGTAGTTCGTACGCTGCTTCTTGGAATCCTGTCGTGTGTGCTAAAGATGAACTACCTCATCGAAAACCTCAAGAGAATCAAGCTTATGTCATCAACAGAGATGACAGTTATCTTCCAGGAACTCACTGGGTAACTGTCTACTTTCCTCAAGAGGGCTGTGTGGAGTATTTTGATTCGTATGGATTACCCCCTTTGGAAGATGATATCATTGACTTTATGAGAAGAAATGCCCAGACGACACGATTCAATAATGTGAAATTACAAGGCACATATTCTATGGTGTGTGGACAATATTGTGTCTATTTTCTGCATCATCGCAGTCTTGGATATTCTTTAGAACATTTAGTGACTTCTTTTGATTGTCATTCGTCTCGAAACGATGGCAAAGTAGATCGATGGTTTTGTGACCATTATGGTTATCTGTTGTCTTTAGCTAGGAAACGTAGTGTACATCAATGGCCCAATGACTTCCAACAGTGGAAATCTCAATTTAATTCACAACGTTATCAACCATGTCAAAGATAATATATTGCTGTTATTGAAGAAAAAAATGTTTGTTATTTGAAAAAATGTTTGTTATTTGAAGAAAAAAAATTGTTATTTGAAAAAAATATTGGTGAATTAAAAAATGTGTGTTAGTTGATAAAAATTGTGTTTTGTGAGTTGTTTGTTATTTGAATAAAAATGTTGTGTTTTGAAACCAATGCGTCTGTCGTTTGTTTTACATTTTTATTAATATAGATGCTCTTTGACTTCTTTCTATCCCTCATATCAAACTATCCAAACGTTTCCAACAGTAAATATATCCCTTACAGATAACGGAAACAAAAAAAATCAACAACATTTAAAAATATTGGCATTGGAAATCATAAATAATCAATATCAAAACTACACAAAAATTACACGGATGGCTCAAAAATTACAAATCCTTTTAAAACAGCTGCAGCCTGGGTCATACCAGAACATAACATACAAATAGGCAGGCGTCTTCCTGACCACTGTTCCATTTATACAGCAGAATTTTGGGCCATCCTTGAATCATTAAAATGGATAGAAGAAAACAAACCAAATAAGACACTGATTATTAGTGACTCACTCAGCGTCCTTACTTCTATCCAAAACAACAACACCAAATCTAGAGAAAATTTCCTAAAACAAATTAATCAGATATTAAAAATTCTAAATTCTCAAAATCTAGTAGTTGAGTTTATGTGGATTCCATCCCACATAGACATAAAAGGAAATGACTTAGCAGATCAACTGGCTAAAAGCAAACTCACCAAACCAAACTATATGCCACTCAAGCATAGTCAAACTGAAATATATCATTTAATCTACTCAATGATTAATCAAAAGTGGCAGACTGATTGGGACAAAAACAAACAAGGGAGAATTTTACATAACATCATTAAGGAAGTCAATAGAAAAATCATACCACCTAGGTGCAATAGTTATGAACAGTCTAAAAAAAATAGAATAATCTTGGGAAAAACAAAACTGGCTAACAGCTTTGGTAAATATATAGGACCTTTTCCACACAGCATTAATTGCTTCAGTTGTAACTTACTTGAAGACTTACATCACATATTTAATAACTGTAAAAACAACCAGAAGGAAAGGAACATATTTAGATCTAAACAACTAAACATCTCTGCACCAAGTACATACCCGGAAGTAATTCAATTAAATAACACCAACCCCCAAAAAACAATTCAACACATAATAGAATTACTTAGAACATCAGGGCTCCTTGAAAAAATATAGTGCAAATAATACTATATAATAAAAAATACCCATAAGGAATGCCCCCTGTTGGTCACATGGGTTCATTGGCCAATCAGGGGACAGGACCTGCATCCGCGTAAATACGTTAAGAGGAATTTGTATAATAACAAAAAATAAAATAAACAATATCCATAAGAAATGCGAATGCATAGGACATGAAGGGTTCCGTTACTTGTAAAAGAGCCCACCTACACTTCGCTGGGTATAACGCCCCGGATGGTACCTGTGCTTAACAAACCTAATAGGGTACTTTAAAGATATTGAAATTTATAGACTAAACAGGTAAACATTGAAATTTGAATTATAACAAAGTAAAGAACAAAACAGAAACAATAAACACGTGTCTGGGAAACCACCTCTCTTCTGTCTATTCTTACAACTCTTCCTATATACAGCCTCATTGACAGCATTATACAACTAAACTAGGAATGTATTTACAGTTAAAAAACCCAACAAACCGGGATATCCACATGGTCTAAACGTGACCATCTAAAACGTCTCCTGCTTTATGGCCTCAAATAGATTTTATGAGGTAGTTTCAAAGTCCAAAGACTATCAGGCCCAGCGACACAATGTCGCAACATAAAAATATTTACTCTAAGAAAGATCCCTAAATTATTACCATATAAGGTAGTCAATGCCCAGACTATCAGGCCCCGCGGCACAAAGCTGCACTAATAATCTAAGCTATAAGAACTAAGGCCTATAACATGATTTAGACTGTCAATACCAGACCATCTAGCAAGACAGCACACGCTGCAATAAATTTTTACACAATAATCTTAATTACTTTAAAATTTCTACGTTGAATAACTACCAACGCGAGAATAAGATGTCATATGAGGTTCTATACTCCACTTTAATAACAGCACAAAGTATTCCAACTTGTTAAGGGAGAACACGGAATGGATACGACGGAAGGAGGCAACATCAAGATGGAGGATAAACCAAGGTACCCAATAAGGACCCGGGGACTCACCGGACGGAATGAGGGAACTTCGGTTACACCCTGTAACACTCCATCAAAAAGCCCTTTTAAGGGCTATTTATACTTACAGAGTTTCCTTTTGGCTCAAAAACTCTATTCGACAATCTCGTTCTTCAAAAATCAGACTTGATCAATTTTGGCTCTCCACCATCAAAATTAACAACCCATTTAATCTGACATTGACCAACCTACACATGTCAGTTGACATACCTAGTTTACAAAATTGATAGGGAACACACCAAATGTACACTCTGTACTAGACAAAAATTGGAATGTTAGGATGTTAGGAAAAATATAACTTAAAAGATTGACTCAATTGCACAGGTGGCTTATACAATATCGGTATAGGATGTCCACTAGCAACAACTGGACTCGATTTGATAAGACTAGGGCGTGCAAGACGAACGATATCAAAGTGCCAGTTCACAGATCCTTTTTCTCCTCCTCCGCTGCCTGACTCCAACACCAGCAAATGACTAGAAGTGGAAACCATTTTTCACTAGTCATCATTTGGTGCCATTGCACCTCTAGCTCTCCATCCTCCGATTGGTTGATAGGGTTGAGTGCGTGGCTGTTCTATTCCCACTCACCTAGGTCTTTCATTCATGTCGATAGCTCCTTCTAGGGGTGCGGCATGACGACCAAATTAAATAGCATACTATGTATGCATAAACGCCCTTGGGGATGTGGCACCATTCCTTCCTCACGGGAAAATCTAAATCACTACCATATTAATTGGTAGTGTAAAATAGTGAACAAATGATCCTTTGTGGCCGGTTTCACTTAAAACCATAATTCATTCATTCAGTCTGGCCATCCATTGTTTGACTCATCCTCCTACGAAGATGTCCTCAAGACTAGCTAAGCTGAACGAAGCTTACGTCACTCTGCATCGTATCATACACAATCTGATGCCAGAGCCTGAAGAGATAGAGAATGTTTAAATGCTACAAGTAACGGAAGACCTCATAGAAAAACTCTTCAGAGAGGAAATTCAAAAAGACAAAGAAGAATGGACTGGGAAGTATAGACTTCAGAAACAGCAGAGAGAGCAGAGAGAACAGCAGCAGCAACAACAGCAGCAGGAACCAGACAGAAGTTTTGTCGACTGCCGTGTGGACACGAAAGAGTTCTCTTTCTCTTTCCGAAGAAGCAGACCCTATCCTGTTGCCAGACGAGGACGCAATCTTAGACGATTAAAGATTGTCATCCCTCCAACAGCCCTTTTCAGGGCTACCCAATATTCTCGAAAAGAATTAATAATTTTTTTGATCGTAGGGCGTGTTTTCCTTCACGTCCGCGCGAATGCTATATATAAAGAAGCACTCGTCAGTCAGTCAGAATATATGTAACCATATATGTACATGACACCATCACAGACGTAGCAGAGGAAGTTATTAATGTGAACTCAACAGAAACTCCAGCTGAATTTCAAAAAATTGTCTTCACAGTAGCAACCAAAACAATACATCTGTACAACATATATGATCCAGGACAAAATAGCCAAAACAACAACCGACTTTTTCAACAAATATTCAAGAAAAGGGGCACAAACACTATTATCTGCGGCGACTTCAATGCACATCACACAGAATGGGGTAGTGACCGTACAGATACGAGAGGGAAAAATATCTTAAAATACATAACAGAAGAACAACTAGAACTTTTGAACAACGGAACCCCTACACGTATAGACCCCAGCCAAGGCAAACTCTCTACCATTGACCTCACCATTGCGACGCCTAGCCTGGCTGTAATTACCCAATGGGAAGTGATGCAACATTCTACATTAGGCAGCGACCACTTCCCCTTATGTACCACCATATACGTCTCGTGCCCAACGGAGCAACAAAAAACACAACAAAGATGGAAACTCAAAAATGCAAACTGGAACAGCTTTAAAGACCAACTTAAATTAGTAAACCTTGCGGAAATCCAAGATGAGGATACAAATAAATGTTATAACAATCTCATACAAATTATAAACGAAGCGGCAAATAAGAGTATACCCAACCCAAAACAACAGGTTTCCATTATAAACAGACTGCAATCCCCTGGTGGACAGAAAATTGCAGAATTGCCATTCAGAAAAAAAAACAGCCTTAAATCGCTTTAAACACACAAAAACCGCCTCTGACTTTCTTATAGACAAACAGAAATCATCACTAGGACGGTAATAAATGAGGCAAAAAAGGACTCATGGAGAAGATACTGCACAACGCTCAATCATAAAACAAATACTAAAGAAATCTGGAATTAAAAAAAAGCCATGAAAGGCAAAACACCCACAACAGCGCCGAAAATCCAGGAAACAAAAAACAACATGGAAGTAGCAAAGATGTTAGCCCAACACGTCGCTAACTCCAGCAGCAATAACAATCATAAACACGAGTTCTTACATCAAAAATCAACATTAGAAAAAGAATTTCCCCACATTTTCAAAGATCGAGACAACAGAGATTCGCCACTGAATGACCCTTTTAATCTGAAAGAATGGAGACAAGCCCTCAGCAAAACAAAGTACATCACCAGGAGAGGATAACCTAGGCTATGAAATATACAAACAATTACCACCCAATATGCAGAGCATTACCTTAGACTTAATAAATCTGATATGGAGAACAGGTCGCATCCCCACACTATGGAAGCGAGCCATAATCATAGCCATCCCAAAACCAGGCAAAGACCCTACTAATGTAACCTCCTACAGACCTATTTCACTAACAAATACAATCTGTAAGGTAATGGAAACAATGGTCAACAATAGATTAAAACACCACCTAGAACAAAATCAACTACTGGCTGAAACCCAAAGTGGATTTAGGAATAAACGATCTACACTTGATCAATTAATCCGTCTGGAAGCCAACATCAAATTAGCATTTAATGCCAAAAGGAAAAGAGATAGACACCTAATAGAAATATTTTATAATAAAATAATTCTAGACCTAGAGAAAGCCTTCGACCTAGTCTGGACCAATGGCCTCATCTCTCAACTCAACCAATTTGGCATAACAGGAAGAATGCACCGCTGGATAGCAAACTTCCTTACGGGAAGAACCTTTAAAACTAGAGTAAGAGAGGTCTTGTCCCAAACATATACACTGGATAATGGAACCCCCAAGGAAGTGTGATTAGCCCAACCCTATTCAATCTAATGGTCAACAATCTAACCAACTATCTCAAAAATTGCCCAGTTGATCTGTCACAATTTGCCAATGACAGTAGTATCTGGAAAGCAGGAAACTCCAATAGTCAAAAGAACATCGCTCAAATTCAGAAAGGACTAGACATCATCGGCACATGGGCCAACAACTGGGGTTTCAAAATATCCCAAATAAAAACAGTTGCCATGCTCTTCTCCCCAACTAATAAACAACCTAAATACCCTAAACTATATATGCAGAATCAGCCCATCCAATTCCAAAAAGAGACCCACTTCCTGGGAATGCTACTAAATGAAACAATCAATTGGAAACCACACATACAACAAACTATTCAAAAATGTCAAAACGATCTAAACATACTTAAAAACATCAAAGGTACAACACGGGGAGCTGATCAGCAAACTATGCTAATGATCTACAAATCTTTAATTCGAGCTAAGATAGACTATGGCTGCCAGATCTATTCCTCAGCCAACAAGGAAACACTTAGACAACTAGACAGCATACAATATAGAGCACTTAGACTCTGCACCGGTGCATTACCGAACACCTCCCTGGAAGAACTACAAATCCTCGCATGTGAACCACCATTACAACTGAGAAGAGAAGAACACGTACTTAGATACGACTGTAGAATCTCAATACATAAGGAGATCAATCCCACCAGAAACATAATAAGTAAATGTCAAACCACCTTTAGCTCAAGACTGGTACCACATCCTCCAGCAGCTAACAAAATACACACACTCTGCAAAGAACTCAATCAAATAGAACTCCAAGCAGAACAACTACTTATCAAGGACCCCACACCTTGGAGAAATAACCAACCTAACATCAACCTAACAGCACTCCAACTGGTACATAAGCGTGACAACCCCAATATCACATTAACACACGTACAAAGCCTCGTCAACAACAACTATGATGGATATGTAAAAATCTATACTGACGGCTCAAAATCTAAAGAACTACATAGAACGGCTGCAGCGGTAGTGATCCCAGAACATCAGATCACATTTACTACAAGACTACCGGATGACTGTTCCATATATACCGCGCAATTCTGGGCCATCAACCGAGCCCTAAAATGGATAGTAACACAAAATCAAAAACAGTACGTAATCATAACAGACTCACTTAGTGTACTTGCAAGTATTGAGACAGGTAATTCCAAAAGTAGACAAAACCTGCTAGAGGACACTATGCTGACCATCAGGGAAGCAGATAAATCACACCAAGCCATACACTTCTTGTGGGTGCCATCTCACATCAATTTGCCTGGAAATGAAAAAGCAGACCAAGCAGCAAAAAGCAGTCTGAAGAAAGACCAAATTGAACCCGTACAGTACAACACTCAGGAACTATACAGTCAAGTCAGGTACAGAATTAATAATAAATGGCAACAACAATGGGAAAACTCCACAAAGGGTAGACATCTATACCAACTACAAAAAGAGGTCACTAGAACCCAACGTTTACCAAAAAGCCTGGCAGCCATTGATATTAAATTCATCAACAGAATCAGAACAGGTAAAACACTACTAAATGGCAGCTTTATGAAACATATAAGTACAGGACCCACGCCGGATAAATGTCCACACTGTCCAGAAACTGAAACATTGGAACATGTATTCAACATATGTCACAAATACCATCGACAACGTACCGTCCTCCAACTACAACAAAGAAAACTTGACTCAGTTACATCATTACCCCAAAATTTCTAGATAAAAGGTATCACAAAAACGTAAATACTACCTATATAAATATACTTAATTATCTAAAATCAATAGACATAAAACACAAAATATAAATATCAAAACCATCAAATAAATAAATAAATAAACATAAACATAGCCATAGAGTTAATATTTATCAATCAAGGGGCCAGAGCAGATAATAACACCGATAGCTCAAAAGCAGACCCACGTAACAATGCCTTAACTAAACAGACAAAAAATAAATATTATAACTACCAAATAAATAAACAATTAACAAGGCCTTATCGGTTAAAGGGGCCAGAGCGGATAGTAATACTGCTAGCTTAAAAATGCAGAACCACTTAACAAAACCCTAAAATAAATATATAAAATAAAAGAGAAAAGGGGAATGGAAGTGAAAGGGGGGATAATATAAACATTGTAATGCGAGGAAAGAAAAAAGGAAGAAAGGGGAGAAAGGGAAGAAGGAGAAGGGGAAAAAAAAGAGAACATTACACTAAGTAGTGGCACAATGTAGGTACAGTAAAACCAGTCAACCGACAAGTGGCAAGATAAGTGTGATGAGAACACCAAGATCAAATAGTGATAGCTCAAGGAAACATAACACCAACAAACCGACAAGAAAAAGTAAAAGGAGAGGGAAAAGAAGGATGGAAGAAGGAAATATAAAGAAAGAGGGAAGAAGGGAGTAGGAAGAAAGTGGGAAAGAGAAAAGGGAAAAGAAGAGAAAAAGAAGAAGGAAGAAATGAAATAACACCAAACACACCCCACTCCAACTCTAATTATTTATATTATTAATGTTTTTTTTTGTTTTTTTCCCCAGGGTTCTAATTTGGTACGAGAACCCTTTTCGAACAATCTCTTTCTCGAAATCTAACTTGATCAATTTTGACCACCGCTCAAAATTAACAAGCTAAAATAGCTAACAGTTACTACACTCATTTATTTCGCTAAGACATTTTAGCAATTAAATTTGTTAAGGACCTACAACATGTACACTATGTACTAGAAATATTTATTGATAGGAAAAATGAAAAATTCTATGACTATATGGATTTGATATAATTGCACCGGTGGCTTACACATTATTGGTATTTTTTCCTGTCCATAGTAAAACTGGACTAGATTAGAAATAAGGGCGTTTCAAGCGTAAACAATGGCAACATCCAGGAGTGTGGAGAAACAGAAATAGGCTAACCTGATTGTCGACGAAAACATGGCTGACCCATTGGACTTTATCTACTTTTACGTAACATGGGTTCTGATTAGATGTTGGAAATATTGATTTCAAGCTCGGACTATTCTCACACTGATGTAAAATACAACTAAACTATTTGTCAATTCACTAATTACACAGATACTTAATACTTCATTTTAGAAGTAATAAGATATCAAACCGATTGAATTATGTCTTTAACTAGAGTGAAACAATTTGACAAACTAGCTTTTCTAAACCGGGTGCCTTCCTGCTCTGCCGTGACCCGACATTGTTACTCTAAGGAGAGTTTGCCATTTAACGCGTGTGCCGGATAGACTGCGACAACACAGCCTAGTGTAGTCAAAGTTACCTTTGGTCCCGACCAATCAAATAGCCCGACCCTCATGCATTAACTGGTCGCGAAAGCACATAGTTGCGCATTCGACCTTAATTAATTAATTAATAATAATAATAATAATAATAATAATAATAATAATAATAATAATTTGAGCCATTCAATTTTGAACACATCAAGATGAACTTGTTTATCCAACTCCGAGACAGCTGGTTTGGGATCATTGATGCAGAATATGAAGTGGAAAGACTTGAGGAAGAATTTCAGTGTAACCTGGACATTGTAAGTAATTCGAAATTAGCGAGAGATCTATTAGAAGATATGATAGAGGAGGAAGTCAAGAAATTAAGAAGACTTATTAAAACAAAATATATAAGAATAGGGGACTTGAAGGAGGCACTTGATAATGTCATCAAAGTCAGGTGCTTTCTAGAAGAAACATTAAATTTGTTTGAGTGGGAATATGTGAAGTGGGGACTAGACCGGCTAAAGAAAGCAGAAGCAATGATGAGAAAGGTGATGTAAGAAGAGGTGATCAAGATTAAAGATAACTGAGCTAAGGAGAGAAAGGAACAAAACAGCAAAAATAAGAAAGAGGACTTTGATCAAATAAATCAGAGATGGATCAAAGTTCAGGACATCATAACTGGGTTCCGGAGGACGAGAAGAAGAAAAAAACGGGGATCATTGGAAAAATCAAAAGGTGGTGGAACAACGGCAGAAAATAAAAGAAGAAGTATCCAAAGGCCCTTTTCAGGGCCACTCATATGCCTCGAAAAGATATTAGCTTTCTTTGCCTCCATTTTCTCCTTGTCGCTATACAGTCCAATATGCAAATACAAATAATATTCCTCATGTTCAATTTCCCTTGAGGCTATATAGTCCCACTATGTTCAATTTCCCTTGAGGCTTCATAGGCCCACCATGTTAAATTCCCCCTTGAGGCTAGATAGGCCTACCATGTCAAATTCCCCTTGAAGCTAGATTAGCCCACCATGTTTGAGGCTAGATGTGCCCAAGCTGCATTTGACTGGATTTCCCATTGAGGCTGTAAATCTTGAGGCTAGATGTGCCCCAGCTGTTTTGGCTGGATTTCCCATTGAGGCTGTAAATCTTGAGGCTAGATGTGCCCCAGCTGTTTTGACTGGATTTCCTATTGAGTCTAGAGTGCCCCATATTACTACTGACGACACTCTTGTTATCTGACACACTGATGGATTAGAAAAATATAAAGATGTAATATCAAAGGGAAAGATGTCAGCCTCACGAAGACTTACTCTTAAGCCTTAAGACATGACAGAAATTATAAACCTTCCAATCTGTTACACTTTAGGTATGCTTGGCATTTATCATTTTCTTAACAAGTCAAGTTGTATCAGTATGATAATCGAGTAATTGTGAGACAACATGGAAGCCTGCTGGGTGTTTGATATTGGATTTGATTTTTGGTCCTTCTGAGTATCTAATGTTATTCATACCTACTCAGTTTAAAATGTTATTCTGTCCTTCTTAGTATTTGGTGTTATTAGGTCCCTGCTCATCATATCAGTTATTATTCCGTCCTACTCAGTATCTAATATTATTTAGTCGTACTCAGTATTTGTTGCTATTCATTCCTACTCATCATATTACATCATATTATGTAACTCATCCACTCAGTTTGTAATGTTATTCAGGTCAGAATAGAGTGTAATGTTATTTGGTCGTTCATTGTTTATCAGACTTTAGCAACACAGTCACTATCAGACCTTACCGTTATGTGAAGAATTCAGCCATATATTTTGCAGAATGTTTTAGTCGAATTTTTGAACTACTGATCTTTTGGTATTTAAAAATCATTATCTGAGGTAGAAAGTTTTTCTTTTGCTGCATTGTCAGGTGAAAAGCGTTGCATCTCAGGACTGAAATGTTTCTTGAAACAATCGTGATTGACCATGCATCCTTTCTACAAGAACATAAATAATTCGGATACTCACCTTTTGATTTATTGTCCATTAACCGCCGAATGTCTTCAAGTTTCATCGGGACATCTGCTTGACACGTTTGAAGTTTTTCCTGAAGTTTTGCTAAAGTGGCCTCTACTTCTCTTTGGGCAAATTCGATCCTAATTAGCCTTTCTAATAACTTATACTCATAGTCAAACCTTGGACAGTCGTTAGATTTGGACTCTGCGGTCGTTTGCAAATGTACGCCAACAATGTGAAGAGCAAACAACAAACAGAAAATAACCAGCATGACTGTTGGGTGTAATGACGGGTTCTAAAAGCTTTTGCGCTTGTGCGAGAAATATTCTCGTAGATATGAGAGAAATTGAAGCGTAGGTTAATGACGTCATATGTACTGCAAAACGTGATTAGTTTTGTTTTTTCAGCAAGCTATTCTGTTTCGGCTGTTTTGACTTGGTATGTTCAGCTAATATGCTCTAAATCTTATATGCCCCTTTGCCTAATTATATATGTTCTCATTACGTTTCCCTCTGGTGTTGAAAGAAAAGAATGCGCAGGTTTTCTACATTAGCATTTTCCCCCAAATAGCTGCATTTATGTAAGTAGTGTTTTGTGCATTTTGGTTTAAACAGCAAAACATGTTTCATAGCAGTTTGGGCAAGATGTTTGCATTACGCTGTTAAACGCGCCTATTGATTGACAATTTTAGACTACCTCAAACAAACAATTAGTGCTCAACATTCAGTTCGACAGTACCATTTGCATACAGTATGATCAACAAAAGTAAAGCTGAAACGTTTTATTTCCTGAAAAGAAGAGAGTGGATGAAATAATGTATTATACGTCGTCAAGAAAATTGCAACGGTGTTTATGGTTTATGTGTTCCAGTTTCTTCATTAATCATTCTTGCTAAATCAGTTCAGAGTGGGGGTGGGGTAAGTTTCATATTAACAAAATATTTGATATTTCATAAAAAATGAACTAGATGTCTTTGATCATATGTATACAATTATTACTGTTTCCATGATAAAGAATGGAAGGCAATGATTATATTATGATGCATCAAATATGCGGTAGTTTCGAATGGATAGAAATTAAAATTACGATTTGGTCGTTTTGGCGGAACATTGTCACCCATTTTAATATCATGGATAATAAAACCAGTAAAATCGATAAACTAATTCTAATGTAAGGAACAGGTACGTTGCTTCAGATGGGGACAAACTGTTTGTTAATGTAGGAATATATTTGGATAGATATAAAAGCCCCATCTGTGTTTACTTAATCGAACTACAAACGTAAATTTGAAGTGAACGAACAATATATTAACACTCTTTAATAGTGTGACACGGCGTGAGTCGGTCGTACCAACGCTTAATAATGAAACCATATGTAAGATATGACTAAAATCCGCAGATGAGATTTAGCAAAAGACAATAGAATCCAACCGTGAACTGGTTAAATGAACCTCCCGTGTTAGACAAACTCGGAAACAATTTAGCATGGTGTCTGTATGCTCTGAGGTAGCCTGACACCAATATGTCATGTTTCTATGGTCTCAGGTAGCCTGACACTAACAATGCCATGTCTGTATGGTCTGAGGTAGCCTGACACTAATAATGTCATGATTCTGACTCGGTGTGACTTGACGTTATTACGATTTGAGACCAGACTGGCAATCCCGGGCAACCAACACGCTAGCATCTGGCGACTGCTATTGATCATTTCTGAGAGGAAGGAAATACCTCCAAGATTAATGTTGGGATCAACGTGTGATCTTACGCATAAGTGGTGATTTCATCAGGGAAAATCCATCTCTTGTTATCCAACTGCGACAAGGTCAGCTTGGTGCAACGATACGTACCCTTGCGATGTTTCCTTGAACTGATGAGATAAGTTGACTCAGCCAATTCTCCCGCGAAAATGCCTGTTACGGGGAAATATGAAGTTGAACTTTAATGCGTCTAGGAAGCATCAATCCTGAACTTTGCGTGTATTTCAAACTTCTCTAGTATCTTTGCATAACATTTACCAATTGAATCATTAGAGGTCTCTGTACCTTCATGGGTAATTACTACACAGGCGCCACCAGAAAACCATGTCTGTGATATTCTAGATGAAGCAGAGTCGTCTTTGGTTAAATTGGCAAACGTCGAGATGTGCGAAATTCCTCCACAGTGTGAACAATATCAACCTTACATCCAGTCGGCAGGTCTGATTCACTTATACGCTATAAATTGGAATTTATTCCCCGACACATGTTTGATACAATCTTCACAGTTAGTATACTCTTAAAATGGTTGCTTTGTAATCTTGGAGAAATCACAACACGCTGGCCAGTATAAAGTATTATACAAAATATTTATTATTGCACTGTATTACAGTGATATTCTATGATTTTAACGTCCCACACGAGCTGTGTATTAACTTCAAAGTTTCAATTTTACAATGCTGAAGTATACATCTAATCAATTTTCTCTTTGCAATCTTCGCTGTCGTTAATATCTTTACTGTTCATTGCTTTATCGTCGCTTTCTTCACCAGTCATTTCAATGTCTTGGTTGGGCAGCTAAGTCAAGGAAGCAACTTCAAATTTTTTGCACAATATCATACAATGACTTTTCTGGGGTTTTAAAAAATAAATTTCAGCAATTTATATTGATACTGTGTGAACACAATCCCTAACTCGATCAATGATTCATCAGGATGCTACGTCAATCGGAAAATTATGCACCTTTTGAGCTTCTTAGGCAAATGTATAATCATCGTCATCAGTCCCTTGACCTAGTGTGGTCGTCGAGGCACTGTACTGCTGAACATCTGACCAGCTCCCTCCACTTGTCTCGATCATATGCCAGTGTCTTTCTCTGCAAAACGTTTCCTGGTTACTTATGTGATAATGTCAGTCCAATGTTCTCTGTCTACTTCTCCTTCAGCCAAGCTGATCGCTACCCTGCAGTACTGATGTGGATATAATATTGGCTCTAGTGACATGACCATACAATTTAAGCTTTCTTTTCTTTTTTTGACTGATGAGATGGTCTCATATTGGCCTACTTTGTGCCTGATAGTGTTACACACTTCTTCATTTGTTATGTGGATCATTTGAGAGATGCCAAGGATTGTTCTGTAGCATCTCATTTCACGCGCCTGGATTCTTCGTTGTAAATCTGCTGTCAGAGTCCAAGCCTCACATGAATACAAAAACGATTGAGATGATTAGTGCTCTCAATAGTCTGATTTTAGTTTTCAGACAGATATTCCTGTCTGTCCATTTGGTCTTAGCGTTGACATAGCTGCCATTGTTTGTGCTGCTCGTGACAAAATGACTGCTCTTTATCTCTTTTTAGTGATTATGGAACCAATCAATTTGAATTGGCTCACTGTTTCCCGTTCTAGTCTTCGGACTTTAATCTTGGCTGAGATTTGTTTGCCACCATTTGTCATCAGCTTTGTCTTCTCAGTACTTAACTCTATGTCAAGTCTGGAAAACATTTCATCCAGGTTCTTCACGTAGGTTCCATCAATGTCGTCTACAAAGCGGAGGTTGGTAATGTTACGCCCTCTAATGCTGACTGTGCCCCAGTGCTTTGCCAGGGCTTCGCTCATGATGCGCTCTAAGTAGATGTTGAAACGCGTGGTGACAGAGACAGCCTTGACGTACTCCAACTGTTGTCTGGAACCAGTCCCCCACATAACCTTAAGCCTTGGCGTACAGCTGCTTGATGGTATTGGTGAACGTTTGACCCATGTTGTATCTCTTCATTGTGGCCCACAATGCCTCATTCCACACTGTGAAAATCCTTGTTGAAATCTATGAACACATAATAGATGTCTTGTTGATGTTGCGAGTACTTTTGACACAGAACCCCGAGTTTGAATATTTGTTCTGCTGTATTTCTTCCACTCCGAAACCCTGCATGTTCTTCAACAATTATTTCTTCTGCTTGTGGTCTCAGTCTGTTCAAGATGGTCTTCGGGTTCACTTTACTATCATGGCTGAAACACATAGTTCTGTACTTTTGGCACAGCTGGAGATTACCTTTTTGGGGGAGTGTTATAATCAGTGACTGAATCCACTGTGTTGTCCATTCCCCTGTCTGCAAGATATTGTTGCAGACTTTGTTTTGTAGCTCTTATCACTGATTCCCCATAAACCATGACCCACCCCATTCTTGCTACGTTCAGCTGGGATGTTATCTACTCCAGCTTTATTCTCATTCTTCAGTGCTCTTATTGCTTTCTCCACCTCTTCTTTGAGAATCTTTAAATAGTCATCATTTGTGGAGTTTGTAACTTCAAGCAAATCTGGGTCTCCTGTGGACTAATGGTTGTAGAGTTCTTTACAATACTCGGTCCATCTTTCTGCAATGTCACTCGCTTCTGTGATTCATTTTCCATTTTCATCTGGAATAGTACTGACCCTTGAAAGCTTCTGTCTGGTGAGGTCTTTCAGAATTTGGAATGACGTTTTGCTATTATTCTTTATCAGACTGCTCTCTAATTATGTGCCCTTTTGTCCAATCCAATTTTCCTTTGCTTTCTTCAAGTTTTTATTTCTGATATCCTTGTGTATTTCTCGGTACTACATTACCCTGGTGTGTGTCTGGTGTTTTTGTGGTCTCTTCGGGCATCACACTGATTTAGAATCTTTTCAGTAACCCGGGGTTTTTCTTTTGGCGATGAAGGCCAATGATGTCCATGGCAGTTGTTGTCATAAATGTGTTGAATGTGTCTGACATCACTTTAAGATCAACATCCATCACTAGGAATGGATCCAATTCTCCTCCAATTGTGGCTTGGAATGACTTGCAGATGTAAGAGTTCTTTAGTTGTTCAAGGTTGATTTTCAGCTTGATGCTCTTTGGCTTGTTACTTTTCTTCCGCCTCACTCGGAAGTACAAAACTACGAGGTAATGATCACTCCCAGCATTTGGGAACGTTATTGTTTTTGCTTTATTGATGCCAGTTCAGTAACGGTTTTTGAACCAGTATGTAGTCGATCTGGTTATGATGGGTTCCATTTGGTGAGTGTCATGTCCAGCATCGTGAAGCTTTATGTTGGCCTATGGTATTGACTATTAATAATTTGTTGTAGCTTGAACTCGAGCAGCCGTCTCTTTCTTTCATGTGCATGTGTATAACTCTTAAAGGTTAATTAAAGCTTTGATCTTTTCTTTGACGTTACAAACGCTCATAAACCTTATCAAAATACTATACGCATACATAGGTGAAGTTTTATATATATATATATATATATATATATATATATATATATATATATATATATATATATATATATATATATATATATATATATATATATATATATATATATGCCGCGGTTATTGTATTATATACAGCATAGCCGCGATACATGTAATATATTTGTCACACAAAGGAAACAATTTCCTCAGAATTAATTATCTGTATGAATAAATATGCAAAATCGATGTGAAAATAACGACTGTTCTTTAAAATCATATTTTAACCAAAATTTTTACCACATTGCATGAGGATCATAACCACCTTTGACTCATCGGCCAGTCGCATATTAATGTCGAAAGTCTAACGCGAAACCTTTCCTCATCCTTTCAGATCACCTCCATCTCACCTCTGGGTAAGTCAGAAAGGTTGAAATAAGCTTCCCTCGGGTAGATGATTAATTCCGGGGTTCTACCTTTTCTGTTCTCCACCCGTTATGCTGTAACTAATATAATATGATTCCCATGTTAGATTAGACGATGCAATTGTAACTAATATAACAAGACACCCATGTTAGATTAGACGATGCAATTGTAACTGTTCTAATACATTTGAAGCATGGAAATATGACAAAATGTGAATTGTTTTCACATGGCTGTCAACTGCTTAGGCTAAACATACAAGGCTATTCTTAAACAAAAAAGTATTTGTTCGAGAAGATTTATCTAGTTGCAGCATGTTAAGACATAACGGTAGAAAATACTAAATACACCAAAAGAGAATAATGATCAACATGTCCGTACTAATCATATTTAAGATTAAGGATAAACAGAAACAACTGTATATATTTAACAAATTATAATGCTTTAAATTGTAATTCAAAATTATTTAATATTTACCACTGTTTGGAGCTTGTAATCAATTTCGATGCTTTATGAAACTTAAAATATGAAAGGAACTGTGAATCCTTGCATAGACAAAATCAAAACACGACAGCTTATGAACGAAACAAAACGACCCGCTGTAATTCCAGACAATGATAATGCCCTATCGATTAGCTAATTAAAGATTGTCAATACATCCAACTCAATTATGATATGTATTTTCTCTAATCCTGTTCCAGTAGTATTTGCTATTGAATCTACAATTACATATAGCAGCTGTACCAATGATTCTGATTTGCTAATTGATGTTAATTTCAACAAATACAATAATTTTAAAAAATCAAATAAATAATGATCTTTCATAGAGCGAATTGAATGACAAAGCCGCAAATTGAACGATTTCTTTTGTATCATTTTCTTGGTCGTGTTTGTCTCTTTTGTTTAACTTTGCCTTTGATACAGACGCAGAGTCGAAGGTGCACAAACTAGTTTAAATTTCTAGTTCTGCGTTGTTCGTTGTGCTTTGTTGAATCTTGAACATACATTCTCACTGTTGTACGTCCTATAATCTGCTTGTTTGTCCGTTTATTGATTTGAACGTCGGAGTATCGGAAAGAAACATCTGAGTATCGGAAGGCATTATCAGAATATCGAAAGGCGATCAACAGAGTATCGTAAAGCAACAGCAGAATATCGGAAAGCGGCAGCAGGTTTGAGCATTTTGACTAGTTTTTTTTATTGACAATAACATCGACACAATATATCAAACAACATCAAAGGTTTGACTGCGTTTTCTAAGTTCCGTTGCAATTGAAGTAAGTCACTGTACGATTACTGGAATTGGACTTTGCGTAATCTGCACAATGATATATATATTTGATTTGTTATTGTACGAATTAGTCATGATACTAAACTCAGTAAGTATTTGACTTTATGTTTAGACTTTTATGTTCTTTCTCTTTAATTAAGTAGCATTTCTATTATGTTTACAAAATATATAGGAACTATCAGAAAAAGCTTTCAGGGACTATAATATGATGCACAAACAGCTTATTGGTCACATCATGGTTGTGATGTTTAAAAGAGGTGGTAAATGCTCGAATGTAAAAAATATTTTTTGTTTTCGTTATGTGACGCTATTGAAGAATTTGTGCTACGTCTAGGCGTACTTTATCTTGTGTGGATTGCAGAATAGCTCGATATATCTCACAAGAAAGCGATTTACGTGAACAGTTATGCCATGAGCTCCGAACTCAAAAGAATCACTTTCCATGCTAATCCAAGAATCCAGATTGTTAAATGTGCTTGGACTAGTTAGGGATTTTTTTAAAACAAATAAATCAATATTTAATTAGTAAAGATCAATTTTGTTCAGTTTTGGTCTTTTTTGTTAATAGATTACACTTTTTTAAAGTTATCAAATGTCACCAGTTTGGGGCAAACTTTATACCATGGTTGTTGATTTCGATGAAAATGTCCCCCAAACCTTGTTTAAAGTGTACTTGTAATTTCTCAATAATGGATTTGTAGAAAGTGTATCTCGTGTGTGCAAGTAAGATGATTTTGATATCCCATGGACCAGTAACGGCTTTAGCGAGATGCGAAAGCGATCGGACCCGCAATCGGGGGTGGGGTTAGGGCGTAAGGGTTAGAGAGGATACAATTTTAAAATTTTTGTCAAGGCATAATAAGTTCTTCTTCAGTTGTGGTAAAAATAAATGAGAAGAGGTCCGTTAAACTAAAATAACACGCCTCTGTTCTATTCAAAATTTTTGCCTCCATCTCATAACAGTTTCACAAATACTCAACAATATGAAAAATTAGTATATCAAGTAGGTGTATTTGTAAGAAAGAAGTGTGGTCGAAATTTGATGCTTCCATCCTCGTCAAAAAACCAAAAAGGTTTTATCTGCATTGCATTTCCAAAACTGCGCCAAAGAACGTATTTATTTATTTATTTCACTTTCAGCCATGGCATAGTATTAGTAGCGAATGCATCTAGGTTGCATAATTATCAAAATAAATATATTCACAGTTATTTTTCTGACGTATGCTATTGAAAGTGTTATGTGTATTTATTTTACATTGGGTGTGGTTTTTCTCCAAGGTTACATGTTATGTATATATAATGTATATGGTGTGTTTGATCTTTGTCACTAATTAAGTTCAGGCTTATCTGACTAATTATTTTGTTACTTTGAAGCATATTATACATTAGCTAATTTATTTATGATTTTGAATTATAGATTAAGAACATTAGAGGGAAACATGTTTGAAGCATTTGAGTTCAAGATATTTTTTTTTATAGAAATTAAAATATTTTAGAAGCAAGTTCTTTACGAATTTGATAATAAAATAACACTCATCATGTTTATGTTTTTACGAATTAGCATTTTTTAATTAATTTTGTTTACTTCAGAATTACTATTCCTATCGTAATATTGAAAGTGGAATCATTCTTTTTTGTGCTCAGGTATAATTTTAGATGATCTATTTAGATTCACAAAACTATATGTTCTTTTTCAAGTTTCCCACTGAATTCAAGGAAATTAAAGTATTTGTTGAATTTTACAAAACGTGTTTATTTTCACTATTTCATGTTACTTAGTTTAAGACTATATAGTAGTAACATTAGCTCACACGTAGCAGACGTCATGCATCCTTCTATCTAGTTAGATTTCCTGTTTGTTTATTTTTTATTCTCGCCTTCCGTGTACATTTTAATGCTTATTGGGGTGGTCAGTATTAAAATTGTTGAGCAAATAGATTTGTGCCACAAAATTATATCCTGCCCACGTTCTTTATCGGCGAAAATTTTATTATTTATTTCATCACTCTATATGTATGAAGTGTTATTTGAAAACAAGCAACACATTAAGATTTTTTTGTTATAAAAGAGAAATAAAAGCTTATTACGCTAATATTACTGAATAAGGAATAAATGCAATACCAGCATTCTACATATTTCAATGTACATAAATGCAAATCAAAGTCATTATTAGAATGCATTACTTCGTTCCTGACAAGATAGATGCTGGGGGTGGGAGTGGGAGATGGAGTATACATTTATTAAGAGTACATAATTTGATGAAAAGCATCCTATATTTATTTAGAACAAACAACGCACGTCAAAAGTCGCCCTTCTTTATATGGAGGACAAGGCAAGGATCCACATTGTGCCTGAATCAGATACACAACACGGCCATTGAAATCGGCGGAACCCCCGCTTCTCGCTTCCGGGTTTGTATCCACACACACGTAGTTTGTCGACCCAACATGAGTATGATGACCCGACATCAAATATCCGTTATATTCCATCGTCCATCCCGGGTAACACTCTGTTCTACCAGGAATCATAATCGTGGGAGTGCGTGAAGTTTTACACACGCAACATGGCATATCGTCATGTAAAGACACTGTCGAAAACGGATCTGACTCTCCCACGAAATCGTACTCTACACCGTAGATAAAAGCCGAGTTAGCCGATCCTCCTGCATATTTTCCCCAGACAGGATCCTCAGTCAGGCAAAGAAAGTCAGCACCACTTCCGGGGTGTGTGTAGTGTGAGCCTCCAGCAAATCCTAGTAAAATGGAACAAATTTGTTTTTGTTTCTTTTGTATTGATTGAAAATATGCATGAACATGAAGATTTTGAACTGGAATGCTCGAATATGAGTTTAAATAATTACCAGCTAGGGAGTCTGAAAGAATTTGATCATTGATACGTACATGGAATATATCATCTGTATAGAATATTTTATACTCAGTACGAAATTAAAGCTATGTGACCTAATATGGACAAACACAATTGACTTGTTATATTGCGATTGTCCATGCACCTCATATTAACAAACAATATTGATATATCATATTACGATTATCAGTCGTATTCATATTAAGAAACACGATTGATATATCATACTTCGATTCTCACTGGACCTCATATTGACAAACACCTATGGTCTGTGAAATTGCGATTGTCAGTTTACCATATCTTGACGAAGACCATTGAACTGTCATATTTTAAATGTCAATGATCTAATATTGACAAACACTATTGACATGTGATATATGATTGTCAATGGACCTCATTCCACATAAATTCCGATATTGAATGTATTTATGTGTCAGTGCCTCGAATGTGCTAATGTATCACTTGCCTGGATTGTGGCGATGTGCTAAATTCTTTTGATGTATCACAATAATATACTTTTAAAAATCCTTGTTTCAATTAACTATAATTCCAAATTAATGATTTAGTCCAAGAAAGGTTTTAAGCACTTTGTAATTCTAGTGATGAATACTTTGAATAAAAGATTCTAGCCAAATTAAAAACTTAATGCAACAATAAGACAGTTTTTGCTTCAGATGGTAATGCAAGAATGAGTAATTCTTGATCCAGGTCGCAATTACCATTTGCTGGAAATACTCTGTCGACATAATGGAAACTTTCATTATGTAAGTTTCTATGGTCGGTATCAAGACTATGACTATGATTACGATTAATAATAATCCGAATAGTTAATCCACAATCATAGATAATAGTTTTGCAATGTATTTTGTTGTTTACGAAGACAATGTTACTGGTCAGGTACACCATGAACTTGATTTTGAAGAAGATCAAGCACAAAAAAGAGATGTAAATGGCATAATCAATAATAGAAGTACACAAAAATTACAAATTAAATATGCATACTACCTTCGAACCTTTTTAATCAATATGTGGGCTATGTAAAAATGGTTTTCTAGCTGACCGAACTCAACTTCATAGTCTACCTGATCATAAATATTGTTTTTAATTATTGTGTAAACTAATAATACGTAGCTAATATTTTCTCAGTGAGTGTCGGTTTGATATTAAGATCATCATCAATAGAAGTAAACGTACTTATCCTGGTCTGAGTCAAAGACAGTTTATTTATCTTGCTTCTTAGTATAATTTAGTATTTACAAAAACTTGTTTAATTGTAGCTTGTATGGCTCTGGAAATGATCTTTTGTCCTACATCCTACCCCTTCTTTTGTGTCTCAGGAATGTTTTTTTCACAACATCGTAAGTTATTATTACATTTTTACTTTGTATTCTAGAGAAATAAATTATTTGTTGAAGTTTACAAATCATGTTAGGTTTTTCGCTTTTCTATTGTTTTATTTTAAGACTTAGTAATAAGATGCCATTAGATTATTTTTCTCTTGATGTGCCTGATGTTAATATTGTATTCTTGCAATATCAAACAAATCTACCTTAATAATGTCTGATTATTGGATGGTTACTTTATCTTGCCGAGGAGAATAAGGGGTTCTGATCATTCAGTACATTAATGGAAGAAGGACTTAAATACTTGAACGTGTTGCGGAGCCAATATCAAAGCCATACATTTTGTTTCGAGTGTGGAAAATAATCGTCCTGGTGCTCATTTAATTTGATTTAGAAAAGTAGCACATTGGATGATCTACACCATGTTGTCTTTTTGAATCAATACTCTATCAACCTCAACAACATTTGAATTAGCAGACATTTTAAATGATCGATTGAAATTTAGAGCTGAAAGAACCGGTGCACTCCTAAGTATGGCCATGATGTTATCAAAAGCCTCCTAACAGTTTCCAAACTAATGAAACTTGGTTGTCTTGCTCAACACGTTGGTAAAGCCTTTTGCAATTAAAGGAAACATTGCATCAAAATGTCAAAAAATATCCAGCCATACCCAAACATTGCAAATACATTGGTTATACCATTGTATGATGCCTAAGTAATGCACACATTGATGGAAAAATCCGCCAAACAAAGTTTAACCCTGAACAAATTACACAGATTTGAGATGGTAAAATTTTCTTTAAAAAATGAAAAAACTGTATGAAAGCGTTTAGTACGGTTTTAGTTTGAATATTCCTCAGCGGAATCGCCTCTTGAGCATTTGTTGATGCACACATTCCCTGACTTGTTCTTAGGTTAGGGACCAATACAGTCTGCAAATATTCTACTAAGTGGATAGTTAAATGCATGAATAAGTGATATTTGAGCCTTATACATCTTTTTATTGGATTTTCCTGCCTTTTAACAAGTGTGACGAGATCTACAGTATTTAACAACAACTCTATTAATTTTCATCCAATAACAATGACTTAAGATCTTATGATACATTTTTTCACTCCTCAATGATTATTCAAAGGTGTGTCATGTGCTAGACTAAACAAATATTACATATACGACAGGGGGACAACTTATTTAATACGTCACTGACCATTCGTCACTAGCGGATGCCTCAGGTGGTCTACATGTTCTCATAAGGACGGCATTTGTAACAATATAACACACAGGTACTTATGTGGCTTCTGTTTCGCTAATAGCCCTCTGAAGAAAGCAGGATATCTCAGGATTTAATTTATGTTCAACAAATAGTTTTTGTCTTTTCATCCTCATTAGAATATAGAGGAATAATAGTATAACAAAACGAGGATCACTGATCAATACCTCTTGAATGATCCAATGTGACCTCATCAAAAACCAGAAAAATAAATGTCAGAAAAAATTCTTTCCTGATCAAAATTGTTTTAAATGGCTTTCTTTGTCCTAGCACTAGTTACTGAAAAAAACTGGATATAAGTCAGGGATTTCTTTTTCAATAGGATCGACTTTCTCATCTACACAACGAATGCTGAGAAAAAGATTTACTGACAAAATGAAGTTTTTGTGTCAAGGAATAATTATCAGCTGTTCTTTCTGCAAATGCATTTACTACTGTCTTTTCGTTTAATGTTGATGCATTATTCGTTCTTCTTTCTTCATATGCAATTATATATATTTCCTTTTTCTGAAACTGCGTTTTCTTTCTTCTTTCTGAAGCTTTAGCTTATTTAACTCGGTTTCCATGTTGTGTTGAATTTAAATTATATTACTTTCATTGAGAAAAAGACAGAGATTTCCAATCAAACCCAAAAAATACTTATCCCAAAAGTCTTTTCCACAAATACTGGATCAAAATCATTTTTAATTCTTGCTTACGGCTGAGAGAGATCATTTAGACTGGCAAGCAACAGTAATTAATATTTTTTTCAAGGACTCGAAGCCTTTCTGAGATGGATATAACAAAACATTTTACATTTTAGATAACACTGTGAAAGCTTGTCGGTTGCATTGCATATTTCTGAAATATGTGAAATAATACCTGAGATTTTGACAATTCTAAAACAAAGAGAATTTAAAACTCAAAAACAAAGTTTCTTTAAATATGTTTGAGAAATTCATTTCCTTTGACTAGCCTTCAATTTTCTGTTACGACTCTGTGGTGTTATTCTATCTAACAGAACAGAGCGACAACCTGTAAGTTTTAAAATTCAACAAATAACATACATGACAGTAGGCGTGTAGTGTTTTCAGTTTGAGTAGTAGTGTTATAATGCCTTATATGCTAGTTTGATTACTAATGTAGTAATGTATAATGTCAGTTTCATTAATGGTGTTGTAATTTCAGTTTGAGTAGTGGTAAATAAATTTCAGCTTGACTAATAATCTCATAATTTCGTTTTGAGTTCTATTGTAGTAATTTAAATTTGTATGATAGTGTGGTAATTTTCGCTTGACTCGTAGTGTAGTAATTTAAGTTTGTATGATAGTGTGGTAATTTTAGTTTGACTGGTAGTGTAGTAATTTAAGTTTGTATGATAGTGTGGTAATTTTCGCTTGACGCGTAGTGTAGTATTTTAAGTTTGTATGTTAGTGTGGTAATTTTAGTTTGACTGGTAGTGTAGTGATTTAAGTTTGTATGAGTGTGGTAATTTCAGTTCTATGGTAGTGTAGTAATTTCAGTTTTGTGTGATAGTGTGGTAATGTACATGTGTGGGATAGTGTGATAGTTTTATTTTAGCTAAACAAAACAATATACCTTGACCTACACTACTGGGTCACATGAATATGAAGCAATAAATGTCATGTGCAATTCGGGTTCTTGGCTTAATATTTAGGACTTTTAACACTTACTAAAATAAATTATGGTAAAAATGTAGGACTTTTAACACCTATTGAAAGATTAAAAGGTAACAATTTAACACTTACTAAAACAAGAAATAGTATTAAAAAATTTTGGGACTTTTCACACTTAGAAAATGAAAAAAAAATGGTAAAAATGTAGAACTTTTAACGCTTAATAAACAGGAATGGTAATAATGTTCTGCACATTTAACGCTTACTGAAAATAAAATATGCATGCATCCATCCATCCATCCATCCATCCATCCATCCATCCATCCTTCCATCCATCCATCCATCCATCCATCCATCCACCCACCCACCCATCCATCCATCCATCCATACATACATACATACATACATACATACATACATACATACATACATACATACATACATACATACATACATACATACATACATACATACATACATACATACATTAACAACGTTTATGGTGCAACCTAGATACGCCTACCTTTGTAAACTAGTTCTGTCGCATTTCCCGGACATACTGTTCTTCCCCATCTCACATAAGTTGATCCAAACCCTGAAGATAACACAAAATAACAATATCACCGAAATACTCATGGAATAATACTTTTCAGAAAGTAGTTTTAACGGCTTATATAATGTTTCTAAATAGCTTTATTAAGTACAAATACACCACAATGTAAAAAAAAGGGATTGAATGAAAAAGTGCTCTTTACATATTAGCTTTTGCATGAAGTTGTGGAATAGTACGTCCTCTTCTTTCATTTCATTTTTTAAGTCATCATGTGTGAGTAACAATTGTATATAAAGTGAGATGTAATTCTTGTAGGCCAGAGAAACACAAACCTTGTAGAATTGTGTGAAGTAGACGACACTCTTGCTACAGACCTTTTGGAACTGTGTGAAGCAGACGACACTCTTGTTATGTGACACACTAATGGATTAGACAAATATAAAGATGTAATATCAAAGGGAAAACTGTCAGCCTCAAGAAATCTTACTCTTATGCCTTAAGACGTGACAGAAATTAAAAACCTTCCATTCTGTTACACTTTAGGTATGCTCGGCATTTATAATTTTCTTAACAAGTTGTATCAGTATGATAATTGAGTAATTATGAGACAAAATGGAAGCCTGCTGGGTGTTTGATATTGGATTTGTTTTCATTTTGAATGCTGCTCAATTACGCATGATCATGTGGCCTTTGAATTATGAATGAAATCCACAACATACCAGCAACATCCGGTATTAAAGGCTGATTATTGCCCAGTTTAGATCACAAAATAAGTTTCATCTAAATGATCAGTGTTTCATGTGATCTGCTCATGTAAACGAACATATATCAACCTTGTAACTTTCTGTTGATTTTATTACCATATAGAGCATTTGCTAAATGAGTATGTACAATTATGAAATAAGGAAATTGAAGTATGGGAACGGACTCCCAATCATTTACATCAATATTATCAAAACAATCACAGAGATTGGACTACCAATTAATTACATCAGTGGAATAAAAATCTTGATATAGTTTGAACTACTTACTAATCAGTTCATCAGTGTGATCAAAACTATAACAGAGTTTGGATTACCAACAGTTACATCAGTGTGATCGTAATGATCACAGAGGTTGGATTACCAACC
Organism: Unio pictorum; assembly: GCA_030141615.1. Lineage (NCBI taxonomy): Eukaryota > Metazoa > Mollusca > Bivalvia > Unionida > Unionidae > Unio > Unio pictorum. The sequence continues at coordinate 194,648 of JARLTB010000222.1, forward strand.
GTTACTTCGATGTGATCAAAACGAGCACAGAGCTTGGACTACCGGTCAGTTCATCAGTGCGATCAAAACGACCGCAGAGTTTCGTCTACCAATCATTTACATCAGTGCAATCTCAACAACCATACAGTTTGAAGTACCAATCAATTACGTTTATGTAACTAAACAATCAGAGTTTGGACGATCAATCAATTACATGAATGTGATCAAGACGCTGTAAGTAATATTACAGAACCTCAAGAAGTACGCATATAAATGTTACTGAAGGATGAACATTGGCCCCAAATATGAATACAAACTGAAAAACATTTTGACAGAGCCTGTTAACATCGTGCAACTTTAAGACTGTTAGTTAGTGCACAGAAAGTACCAAACAGAGATGTCATTATATTTGGGCCCACATTTTTACATCAATAACGTAACTATAAAAGTTACAGAACAATAAAATGTATATTGGTCATGCCATGGCTGGTCGTATCTTACACAGATCCCGTGTTATGATTCTTCCTGATGGCATTGTGGATTGTACTATATGTGGATAGCATTCATTAAAATAATATGTATTTATTCTTGTACAATTGACATCAATATATTGTTATTCAGTCTCACTCAGTATATATTAGTATTCGGTCCTACCCAGCATCTGATGTTATTCGGTCCAACTCAGTACTTATTTTTATTCAGTCCTACTCAGTGTCTAATATTATTCGGTCCTAATCAGATTCTAATGTTATTCTGCTTTACTCAGATTATAATGTTATTCAGTCCTACTCAGATTATAATGTTATTCGGCCTTACTCAGATTATAATGTTATTCGACCTTACTCAGATTCTAATGTTATTTAGCCTTACTCAGATTCTAATGTTCTTCATTCCTACTCAGTATATATTGCTACTAGAGCTTACTCAGTATATAATGTTATTCGGTTTTACAAATTATCTGATGTTACTCGGTCATTCTGAGTATCTAATGTTATTCATACCTACTCAGTTTAAAATGTTATTCGGTCCTTCTCAGTATTTGGTGTTATTAGGTCCCTACTCATCATTTCGTAATTCCGTATTTTATGTTATTCAATCCTACTCAGTATCTAATGTTATTCGGTCATATTCAGATTCTAATGGTATTCGGTCCTAATCAGTATTTTATGTTATTTAATCCGACACATTATATAATGTTATTCAGTCCTACTCAGTGGCAGTTATTATTAGGCTCTACTTATTCAGTGTATACTATTGTTCAGTCCCACTCAATATATAGTAGTATTGGGTCCTACTAAGTATCTAATATTATTCGGTCCTACTCGGTATTGTATTTTATCAGTCCTACCCTATCAATTATTATTCCGTCCTACTCAGTATCTAATATTATTTAGTCGTACTCAGTATTTGTTGCTATTCATTCATACTCATATTATGTAATTTATCCACTCACTTTATAATGTTTTTCAGGTCAAAATAGTGTGTAATGTTATTTGGTCATTCATTGTTTATCAGACTAGCAACACAGTCACTATCAGACTTTACCGTGATGTGAAGAATTCAGCCATATATTTTGCAGAATGTTTTAGTCGAATTTATGAACTACTGATCTTTTGGTATTTAAAAATCATAATCTGAGGTAGAAAGTTTTTCTTTAGCTGCATTGTCAGGAGAAAAGCGTTGCATCTCAGGATTGAAATGTTTCTTGAAACAATCGTGATTGACCATGCATCCTTTCTACAAGAACATAAATAATTCGGATACTCACCTTTTGATTTATTGTCCATTAACCACCGAATTTCTGCAAGTTTCATCGGAACATCTGCTTGACTTGTTTGAAGTTTTTCCTGAAGTTCTGCTAAAGTGGCCTCTACTTCTCTTTGGGCAAATTCGATCCTAATTAGCCGTTCTAATAACTTATACTCATAGTCAAACCTTGGACAGTCGTTAGAATTGGATTCTGCGGTCGTTTCCATCTGTACGCTAACAATGTGAAGAGCAAACGTCAAACAGAAAATAACCAGCATGACTGTTGTGTGTAATGACGGGTTCTAAAAGCTTTTGCGCTTGTGCGAGAAATATTCTGGTAGATATGAGAAATTTGAGGCGTAGATTAATGACGTCATATGTTCTGCAAAACGTGATTAGTTTTGATTTTTCAGCAAGCTATTCGGTTTCGGCTGTTTTGGCTTGGTATGTTTGGCTAATATGTTCTATATGCCTAATATTTTTCCTTCAGAAGTTGAAAGAAAAGAATGCGCAGGTTTTCTACATTAACATTTTCCGCCAGATGAAGTATTTATGTAAGTATTGTTTCGTGCATTTCGGTGTTTAGAACAAAACAGGTTTCATAGCAGCTTGGGCAAGATGTTTGCATTACACCGTAAACGTGCCTATTGAAAGATAATTTTAGACTATATCAAATAAACAATTAGTGCTCAGCATTCTGTCTGCCGGTAAAATTTATATGAAGTATGTTCTACAAAAGTAAAGCTGAAATGTTTTATTTACTGAAAAGAAGAGCGTGGATGAAATAATATATTATCAGACGTCAAGAAAATTGCACGGTGTTTATGGTTTATGTGTTCCAGTTTCTTCATTAATCATCCTTGCTAAATCTGTTGGAGGGGAGTAAGTTTTAGCAGCAGAGAGGGTGAACCCTACAACTTTATAGAGACGTCGATTCGGAAATCTGAGGCTTCTACCAAATAGTAAAAAAAATGGCGTCTATTCGATAAAAAAAGATTTCCTTATATACGCCATTGTCGTTGTCATCCACCCTCTCTGCTGCTGGAACTTTCAGTTCTGGGTTAATAATTCTTTTACGATTTCAACCAAATATTTGATCAAGTCCTTAGGACGAAAATCATTTATGATTTCACAAACAAACTAATCGCTAACACCTCCTCTTGTAGATCAATTAAATTATTTGACTGGTCGGTGAGTCGGAAATTAATTCTCGTTAACGAATTATTATGGCATCGCATGTAGACAGGATTAATTGGGTTTTCAATAATTAGGAATCCTGGAGGAGCTATTGGTGCAAATGAATAAAGAATATATCCCTGCTGAGCTTGATTTGATTGCTCTAGATTAATTTGATAGCTTCCTTCAATTGCATCACATACTAAATTGAGCGCAATCACCGTTGAAATATTCACATTGTGCGGGGCAATATGCCTACCGCCACCATCTGGATCATTATTATACCTGAGGAGGACAGTTGAATCTGGTTTTTGTAGCGCCTCCTTGATATCGGTTCTAACAATTCTTGCCAGTTCATCAGCGTTGTATTTGGGAAACTTGAAATTACGCAGATTGTCTTCTGTGATATTGTAATCGGTTAGGAATCGTTGTTTACTGTCGCTGTTGTCATTAATTATTGTTTGAATAATTAGTTCCTAGATATATTTCATGTCAGATATAAGCTGATTTATTATTTCAACGTGTTTTCGCGATTTTGTTTGCCGTAGTTGTTCTAGTTGTGTTTCATATAATTGTTTAATTTCATTAAAATAACCACGGACGTCAGTTAGCGTAAATGAAATAGTAACAGATGAGTCGGCTGTTCTTTTAATGATAAAATCCCACTGCAATGTGTCTTTGTTGGTAAATATAAATCTATCGGCGATTTTTCCTTTTCTTATATCAGATAAATTATCTCGATAACTGGGATTGATTTCATGATATGATTGTACGTCCGTGGTTAAGTCGGCGGTGGATTTCTCCGGTGATTTTTCAGGCCATCCTAACACTGTTCTTAACGAGCTATTATATATATCTACAATGTATCCCTCTGTGCTTATTTCGATCGACGACGAGAGCGTCGGTTCATGAAGTTTAATAGCTATTTTTGATTCTTTTCCAGTGATTGATTTTATTCTACGCTGAATTTCAGCATCGATTTGCTCAATTTGGTACTACCCAGTTGGTAACGAAACAGTTTCCCACGCTGGAGTACCATCGGGTTTATTCTTATACGAGAACACCAGTGCGTTATTGGGTTGCTGACCACCAAATGCAACCGATCTGATATACTCGTAATTTTGCCAGCGCGATCTCACGCACTGGAATCGGAGAAGGGAAGTTCACACTAAATTCAGGGTTTGTTGATGTTATTGATATCATGCTTGTTCGTATCGGAGTGGTATTCTCCGCGATTCGTTGAAGCAGTTCGAGTGACATTATTGTTAACGCTGTCTTCAATTTCTAATTTCAACATCGCGAAGTTATACAACTGGGTTATCGTGGAAAATTCAACATCGGATATGAACGAATTATCTATTGACAGTGAGATCAACTCGGATAATTTCGAGTACGCGTCAAATACCACCCTGTACCGAGCTGTATAATCACTGAGTTTTTTTCTGAGAACACGATGATAACTTTTTAGTTATCGCGGTGGCGACTGCAGCATTTGTTGTTGCCGCGGAGATAGCAATTGGAACTGCAATCGGAGCCATCATGGTCACCGTCGACAAAATAACCCCGGCGCTGGCCATCACACCGGACACCGAGTACACAGTTACATCGATGGCGGTAATTCTTCTGCGGTATTTCTTTATTTTTTCACGATAATGCTCAGAAAGTGATTTCAAATTCGCGGTAAACTCTTTCACGGTGTCGAATCGATATTGCGATGACGGCGTCATTGACGCTGTTGTTGTTAATGGCGGAGCCATTAGTGACATTGTTATTTTAAACCTGATAGTGTTTTCAATTATCCTATTATTGAAACGGTTTTAGGATCGGATGAGGGAACACCGGATACAAATTCTATTATCCAGGGTAGTGACTCCCTAATCACAAACTCGTCGGAATTGTTTATAGTAATCGTAAGCGGGATTGGTATAGAGGGTGGAGGTGGTGGTACTTTCTCTAGTATATACATCAATGTGTTAACATCTCTGATACCTGTGTTGCTGAATTCCAAATCAAATTTACGGTGATGTATTATTGTAAGTCGGTAGCAACCTGGTACACCAGTATGTCTGTGACCAACACGAAGATAATTTTCTTTTCCTCGGATCCAATCAAAAGTTCCACTATCAACCGTGTACACGATGTTATTAACGGCGCTTACACTATGTGGAATTTTTACCTTATTGATAGCCGCGATAATTTCAACGAGAGTCATACCCACGTTGTGTGGAATTCCAAGAAACTTAATAATAATATCATTGACTAGTTTTTGTACCCGCTCAAATTCTCCCCTTAGTTTAAGAATATCGTCAATGACGTCGGAATAGGTTCTATCGATTTCAGTATATTTCATCAACGTTTTATTGCGGCGTTTAAAAAATGAAGTCAAAAAGGAGCTAAATTCCTTATCTACTCGGAGTTTATAATCACTAGCGAGGTCAAAATATGTCGTAGTGGTATCGTAACCTTCAGGTCCTCTAAAGAAATTTTTAACCATTTCGCTGGTGCGTTTTTGTTCGTCAAACGCGCTTTTAATTTCAGCGAGGGTTGGACCTGTCAAAGATGTGGTTTCAGACACAGGTGTTCTCCCTAAAAATTTATCAACGATGGTATTAAGTGTTGTTTGTCTCACCATAAACATATTAATATCTTTGAGAGTCATTGTAGATGTAGCTGGGACACCAAAGAAACTATTAGCGATGTAGGCATTGTGAGTATGCTTGCCAATAAACTCGCTAATTTCAGCTACAAGCGGGTTTCCAAAAAACTTAACAACAACGTCGTTAGTGGGTTTTTGTACCTTTTCAAGATTTTCTATTAGTTTAGAAATATCGAGATAATTTGCCTTGATTTCATTTTCATTCATCATCCTTCCCGCCTCCTTGTTAAAAAAGAATAGCGATAAAAAAGTTTTTAATTTCAGCTAGAGTCATGCCAACCACAAGCGGGGTTCCAAAGAATTTATGTACGACATTTTTGCGAAAACTATTATAACCTCGTATAAGATCATTCAGCTCACGTTCGTTGGTAGCAATCGCGTCGGTGATCGTAGACACAAGTGCGCCTGGTTTAAGTTGTCCACCGTTGGAAGAACAGCGCAATAGAGTTTTCTGCGGCGTCGTGTTGTCGTTTTAAAATGTCATCCAATGATACATCACTGATTTTCAATTTACCCTGACGATCTTGAAATACAACTATTTCGTTCGGGTCAACACTTACTAAATTTAACGTCTCAGCGATTTCATCTTCAATTATTTTTTTTACATCCTTGATAGAACCCGCAGATGTTTCCGCGGTGGGTTTCGACATTGACAGAGATCGTCCCCAAATATCAATCATTATTGTAAGCGCAACTTGTATTTTCAATTTATTGATTCTCTAAAATTACCTTGTAATTTCCCACTCGTGTATTTATTTACAACCAGATGAGGTGGTTTCCACGGAGATCCAAAGGATTTTAATGAAATCTCCGCGAGGACATTTAATACTTCACGGCCGCATATCGGTGGATCATTTAATTGTTGTGTTGGCAGCGTGGAATAAAAAATCGGAAACTCTTTGAGTTTCGTCGAAGAATTTATATACCGCATAAACTCGCTTGGCGGAGCTAACCCATATGAATCGAAATAGACAATTCCACGTGGATCAATCGCGTATGCAACCCAGTGAGTTCCCGATCCGCTGCTGTTATCAAGATTGATGATACCGGTTTCAACGTTATTTGGTTTTCTTGGTAACTGATCTCTCATAAAAACCCCTCTGAAGTTTTTTATCGCTAGTTTTTTAGCAGCATCAATTAAATCAAAATTGGACATAGGAACAATTGGGTTTTCAACTAATAAACCGTTCCTGGTATTCTTAGACCCGATCCGTTCACGGATCTCCCGCTGTACCATGAATAAGGGGTTCCTGGTAGTCTTAGACCCTTTCCCTTTTTTTATATCCTTTCCCAGTTGCCTTTTTCAACGCCATCCCTGCCGCGGTACCAACGGCTCCCAACGCAGCCGCTTTCGCCACCGCTGGGGCAGCCGCTGCAATCAATGCTGGTATTGCAGCTAACAATGGAAATATACCACCTGATTTTATCATGTTCGCGACTGCAGCCTTCGAAAATTCAATTTGAACTCCCCGCATTTTTCATTGCATCATTGAAATGTTTTATTTGACGATCCGTTAATGATATTTTATGTGTACCACCGGACATCTGCGCTGGTTTTAACGTTATTGTGGTTCCACATTCTTTAGCGGATTTTGATCGTAATTTCTTGACCTGACCATCAGTCAGCTTGACACTAACAACACTATATGTCATTTTATTGTAAAACACATTTATGCTTTCAATTGATCTAATTTGAAACTCTTCAAGTTTCATTTACATATTTTTGAAAATCATAGATTTTCCACTGGTGCGTCAATGATTCTCATTCGTCCGCCAACACCTTCTAACAACATTGATTTATCACTGAGAATGACAGCAACCGCTCTATAATTAACACCACCAGGGGATATACGAGCCCTAAAATGTATGTCAACAACGGATTGCCTTGTTAAATCAAGATGTTCCAGCGAAAAGTAATAAATCGGATAGCGGCTTTTAAAATCAAGTTGCGATATTTGTAAACTAGTATCAACGTTTTGATCACGACCCATATATGACAGCATTCTATGATACACACGTGCTATATGGTTGCTATCGTAATCAAGCTGTATATCCTCAGATGGTTCTTGTTGTCCGTTTATTCTCAGCGAAACCTCACTTACCCCTAATCGATCAAATATCATATGACTGCGTTCTTGGGAGCCTAATCGATTCCGATTCTGCAGCGCTATAAATATATGACGTGGAGATGAAACGCCTTGTTTCGATGCCAGGTGCCATGTAAATGTACCATCAACATCATCCTGTTTGACATCAGTTGTTGTTGTTAGCCAACTTAGCAATGATTTGCCGCCTGTTTCCATAAATGAGAGCAGCCGCTCTTCCGTGGTAATTGATGGGGGTCATTACTGGCATCCATAATACTATTTTACTCAAAACAACTTTACCACCTACGACACCAGTACGCCAAATTGCATCGTTGTCATCGCCTTTTCGCACTAACGCGATTGTGTGTTTGGCTCCATAGATGACTTTTCTGACATTTCTGCAGAATCCAAATATGTGATGGAGTGGAATTGCGCATGAAAAAGATCGTTGTGGTCTTTGCAACGTTGTTACTTGTGTTGCAAATCCTAAATTGAAATTATCATTAACTTCTTTTATAATTTCAAACGCAGCTCCGGGTCTAGCTCGACGTTCTGGATTAGCTGCTTCTTGTTCATCGGCTTCTGCATTATCTCTTGCTGTTAACACTTTAATGTATTGAAGGTGGTCAGCGTTATCAGAGGTATCCTTTGCAAACATCATAGACGGACCAGCCGATCTTGTATAATCATCGGAGTATCTTGTTGGCCCGATTATTGTTGTTGCAACATCAACATCACGGTCTATTGATTCAATTTCTTTTCCATCAATGAGATATTTTGCACTATCAAATAACGCCATTATACCATTGTTGACGAAACCAACTCGGATATTTGGATCATTTGCATATGGTGGATCATTATGAGCAGCATCGTTTGTTACGAGTTTTCCCTCGATTTCAATAAATGCTTCACATGGCAAAAAGTATTTACTGGTATCTTGAACTTGAAGTTCAATTCGCGATCGTAGGTCGGGTTGTATTGCATGATAAGAATAGTATTGATAATCGCGGACGGAATCGTCTTTGCGCACTGGGGCTTCCATATCTAACGCGGGATCAGCTGTTCGCTTAAACATTTTATTAAAATACTAGTGTTTTCAATTGTGAAACTCTTTGTAATCATCGTCGTTGAAAATTCTTCGAATTTCTTTTTTGTTTCAAACCACTTCCTGCTATCGCGTTCATGATAGCGCTATCTGTTACCGGTGAAGCCGGAGTCACCGAAGCAGCCAACGACGCTAATTTTTCTTCAACTGCGCTATTTATTGCTTTGCTGATTTTTGCAGGCATCACTGTAGTTGATGGCAGCACTAATGACGAAGTCATTCCTGGTTTCTTTCGCACCAATGATGCTATTTTATCTTTCGCGGCAGAAAATGCCTTTCCGGCAAGATTTCCAATGAAATCTCCGATTTTGCTGGTTCCTTTATCACGAATAATGTCAATGGCCTTCATTGATAATTGTTTAGCTAACGGCGCCACCTTGGGAACCATTCTTGTAAATAACCCGCAATGGTATTGCCGAAACCATCTCCGTAATATGCTCTATAAACAGGCAATCGTGAGTTCACCACGTAGACGCTTACGGGTTTATCATGGTTGTAGTGTATAATCATCTTGTTATAAAACTAGTAGTTTTTCAATTAATGATCAATCGCTTACATCCATAGGATTTTCATCATAACCATGAGCGTCTCTGTGATTTTCAACTAATTCAGCAATTAGTTCTCGATATACATTAATGTCCATAATACCGCCGGCAAATAATCGTCTACAGATATCAGCTGCTTCATTAATTACTTCCGGTGAGTTATTTCCGGCTCGTTTCCCTCCGATGAGAACCTCTAACCGTGATATATCACTAAGGATGTTACCAGGACATGTCACGGTAGAGTCAAAGACTCCAGCGTTGAAATCCTTTGGATTTTCAATCGAATATCCGCTAGCAGTAACTTTTTTAGTTGTACTAGTTTTATCATACTCATCAATCCCCTCTCTAAATTCTTTATATCCCAATTCTCTTTTATTTAAACGGCCAATCCCCTTATTCGTTTTATACAACCAATCAGCCCATTCATCTCGGTTTATTCTACTGTTTTTATACTCGTCTTTTAAAAAGTCCTTTCTGGAATGAAAGCTTTGGGCGGCAAAATCACCAAAAGCCCTATAATGTTCGGATTTTATTAATTGAAATCGTTTGATTTGTGTTATAGAGTTTTCGGTGAGTTTGTCTATAAAGGGAACACCTCTTGGGGTGACATCAACAGGTTGTGGTTCAGGCGCAGAATCATCAATATCAGCTGCACCTTGTTGTTCTTCTTCGCGTTCTTCAATTTCGCGTTGAGTTTTTATATCACTGGATAGCTGTTGTATCCCTACGCGTGTTTGTTTGGTCTCTGCTGCTATCTTTTCAAGTGTATCAAGCAGCGGCGCCTTCTTTGCTCGTTCTCGTTCAGGAATATCTCCGTATATCGCTGCTTCAGTTAACTTTTTCACATCTTTGGTCGCACTTGTTATCGGAGTAAACAGTTGTTCACTTGACACAGAAAAGTCAGTCTGCGCTTGTTGTCGTTGTTGAAGTTTCTCGCGAAGTCTGTCTCGAACCGGTATAAACTTTTTAATTGCTGCTAGCCGCTCTCGGGCTAATCTAGTTGTAAGTGATTCACCTACCATATATTGTTTGTGAACTAAATTTTCAAATGTGAAACTATCACAATTAAAGGATGAGTTATTAAATAATGTACCATCAAGCTAACGTATCCATCTTCGACAGGGTTAAACTGTACGACGCTATCCGCGAGTGTTTCAGAAATAACATCGCTGGGGGTTTCAGAATTGTAATATCTGAGAACGGCGATGAACGATTTGTGTTAACGACGCGGCAACAAGAACAACTACGTGAAAATGGAGGCATCGCGGTGATTACATGCTACTACAACCAGATCATCCATTATGCACATAACTGCATGAGCAAGCCCAAACTGATGAATATCCTTTCAGGAGAAAATCACATGTGAAACGTTAAAAAAAATTATTTTTCAATAAAATTTACTGAAAAGTCTATCGCTTACGTGGTTAAGATACTGGTTTTTCCTCGTTTAACATTTTTCTAAGATCACGAACCTTAGAACTAATTTCAGCTCGTTTTTGATACTCTTGGCCGAGCTTTTGACGTATTGCTTCAACGGTGTTAAATAGCGTTATAAATAAATTAATGTCGTTACCGTACAAACAAGCATTGATGGACTTTTGAATTCCTTTCACGAGCCTGTACATCTTGGGTAAAACATAACGACCCTTACTAAACTGATACTCTATGTCTTCATATTCCGAGGCAATCCTGTCACAGTCGAGATCTTCAGATAATACTACCCCTCTATTTTTTAAATCTGAGATTTCAGCAATTATAGAATTTACATCTTTGATATCCATATTTTTATAGTAAACTGTATCTCTAATTATTAAAAAAAAAAATAACACTCATTTGGCAATCTCGCTGGCGCCCTATGACGTCAGAGAGACCCGGAGGTTACTTTATTAACTTAATTAAGGACAGCACATACATGAAAACCCCATTTGGCAATCTCGCTGGCGCCCTATGACGTCAGAGAGACCCAGAGGTTACATATACGACAACACATCTTTGGAAATCCTTGGTTGCCTTCACATCCAAGTAAGCCCAAGGGGACCCGAAACATACATCTCCGGCGGGAGGCCTAAGGTGGCAAACGCCATCTTAGACCGCCCAGAAGATATGCTTGGGGTGACGTCACAACATGTACTTAATTAAGGATGGATATATTCAATGAAATGATGATGGAATTTGTGATGTAATGATGTGGGGACGGCACAAGACAGCACAAACATGAAACGACGGGGCGGATTTTCTACGGCCAACCAACCAATCAAAAGCAACCCAATTAAATTAACCCGGTTGCATGATTGTGAACAAAAGACAACCACACGCCTGGGTTAATGGCGTTGGTTAGTTTTGATCGGTCGCATTGGCCTTCGAAAGCCCCAAGCTTTATACGTTTGATATGCTATATAAGGTGACTAATACAGCAGCGTTGATTCATGGGTATGTTATTTTATTTCCTTATTACTTATTAATGCTGTTTCACAACATTTAAATGAGACAAATATTTTAAATGAAACATTAAACAAAATAATACAGTTGTTAAATAACAACGTATATTTTCCCTGTTCTAATTCTCTAGACAAAATACATTATCGATTAGATCACAAAGAGCTGTATACAAGGAATTTTAACCACGCCCACCTACTTCAATGAATGGGAAACACTCGCGTTCCGGCTGAGCGGACATAGGTAATGCGTTAGATTATAAAGAATTTTTGTACTGAAAGAACGTGGTTAGCTGTTTGCTTTACTGCTGGTCCACCCACCCCCCACACATGAGACATGTAGATAAATAAAAATACAACTGTTTAAATAATGCAGTTTTAGCCCAAGCGACAATAAAAAGTTTTATTCTCTAGCGAAACTCATGTATTATATACTCCATTACAGTCACGTGGGCGCGCCTAGTCAAGTTTTACAGGTAATAGCAGGCGACAAATTCCTTTGACGTCATAATACAAGGGAACTTAGTAGGTAGAGTGTGAATTGCGTCGGATTTATCCATAAAGGATTTATTTCCCTTGAATAGTTTCAGGTGTATACGAATTTTATTTTATGACCATTTTTTTTAGACAGAGTAGTTTTAATTATATTTTCTGCAGCAAATCGTATTGAAGGCATACAAATGTCAAAGTATCTACTGGCTTCATTTATCGACTGAAAGCTTCTCTCTTCATTATTTTCTAAATCAAACGATTTAACTCCCCTAGGGCGTTTTGCATGTTTGCCAGTTCCACCTAATTTTGCATTCAGACTTTGTGAGACGGCTTGAAGACTCACAAGACAATTATCAGTCTTCACGCCATTTATGTGATCAATCACAAGGCTGTTTTCGATTAATCCGTTATGACATTCAAAAATAATTCTGTGACAGAGATATGTTTTATTTCTAACACTAAACAGCAAATACCCCATATTATTCAGATATCCAACCGGTTTTTTTAGTCTGCGGTGCCTGACAACACCATCAAGGGATGCTTCGTAATTAACAAGCACTGGATGAGGTCTGAAATCTTGGCTCATTTGTATAATAATACTACTTGTCTAATTTATTATAAATCTCTTGATATAATCTTGAGGGTTTTATGATTTTGTCCTTGATTTTATCAAGGACGGAGTCATCGTTAGGGTCAATGATTCGTTTGTCATAATAGCGTTTTAGTTCTCTGTATCGTTTGCCGCCGCAACTGAGGCATAATTGTGATTTTTCCTCTAACGCCCACCCCACATCGGAGGCATGGGAGAGGACCTTTTGAACCGTTTCTCACGCTTTGCATATGATACCCACAGAATTTGCTCCTGCATGATTTGTTACACGGGGTTGTTGATCCAATCATAAGCCACTTGCAGTGATTCATTATACTATATTTTTCTATTTAAATACTTGTTTTAATTATAACATGGAGGAGTTCAAGAGATTATCGAAAATTAAGCCTTGGAAAAATACTAAATTCAATCTTGATAGAGTCTCTGATACACCAAAACGTCTAATCGGTGATAGAACTATACTAGGTAAAATCAGAGAGTGTTTTAATGAATTCTACCGAGACGGTGCAGTATACTGTTGGTCGACATTTCGAATTATTGATGAAGATGTCAATGTACCCATCATCGATGCTACTATGAACGATGAAAGAGCAGCTGAGATAATTTCACACCTTGGCCCGCCAAGGGGCTGGAAATCCAAAGGTGTAAAATCCAAAGATTTTCAACAAAGCAATTCCCAACAGAAGTATTTTTTCAGAATAAAATTCATTATCGAAGTCGAAGGCAAATGGATTATCAGAGATAAATTTGAACCAATCCTCAAGGATAAAAAAACTGTCATTGTAAGTAGAGATTCCAAACCAGGAATTCTAACTGGAATTGACAAACCATACTACGAGAGATCTTATCCCGTAACAGCAATTGTTTATGGGATATATCCGTTAAATGATAAACCCGATATTGCAAAACTAGCTCCTATGAAATATTCTAATTCACTGAATTGTGTAGCAACACGGGTAATGGAACACTTCACAAATGCAAACAGGGAAAACTTGTAAATCGTAAAGACGCTTTCCTATCCGATGGAAGACGATTAGGTTCAATTGTTACCTATTGTGATGGATATATTAAACAATATACGCATTTGAAAAGTTCTATGCTAGCTTACGCTTCTATCAATTTATTTTCGATGATAAATAGATTTCCTAATACCGCAGTTAGAGTAGCCACTGATTCTATTTATATCCACGAGAAATACAAATCAGATGTAGCTAAATTCACAGATCCGGAGGCAAATTGGGGATGTTGGAGATTTAAAAAGGAAACGCTACATGAGTATTGTGAATCGGCAGATGTTACCATGGATGAAAAGTACTTAAAGTGTGATGAGATTCAATCCGAATTTTCTAATGCACCACCGGTATCTGATTCAATATGTAGATACAAGACAGTTTATTTAAACGGTTGTGGTGGGTCAGGAAAGACAACTCGTGCAATTGAATTATATCATAGAAACGCTAGCGTTTCAAAATCAAACATGATTGTCCTAACACCAACTCACAGACTCGCCAGAGAGATGAAACAACGAGGGGTAAATGCCTGTACTTATCATAGTTTCTTTCGATGGAAAGGCGATGAATGGACTCCTGATCGAATGGGTGATAAATTCATTCCTGAAATCATCATTTGGGATGAAATATGCACAGTATCGTTGAAAATATTACAAACATTTCTTGAGTGGTTGTTATTGAAAAATACAAAAATCGTCATGTGCGGTGATCACGGCCAACCACCACCATTTATCGGTGCATCCCCATATGAATGGCTAAAGGGTTTTGTAGACTATTATGAAGAAATTAACACTGATTATAGATCACTTGATGAACAATTACGCGAGTTCAAAGCGCTAATTAGATTACAGCCGGATAAAATCCAATGTGAAATAGCGCGTGAAATAATTTCAGAAACTCCCATGAATGATTTTTGGGAAACGTGGAGACCAACCGATTTGATAATTGCAAGTAGAAAAATAGTCAGAGACAAACTTCAGATGAAGTTATTTGAATTGCATAAAGAAAAATTTGCAACACTTCCAGTACCGTTGTGTTATAGGCCTTCGGATACACGAAAGCAGAAAATTGAAGTTGATATTCCAGGGAAGAGTGAAAAGCAGATTCTCGTGTTAAATGATATTGTGCTGGTTGATATCAGCGTCGTCGAAAATGCATTGCGTGCTAATAAATCCCCATGGACGTTAGAATACGCAGCAACAATACACTCTTCACAGGGATTAACTATATCGGATACAATTGTTTGGATGGTAGATAATCGCATCGAATGGTCGAATTTAGTCTATCTCGCAGTATCCAGAGTACGAAGAATAAATCAGAGTCAGGCGATGATGACACCACAATGGATGATATTGATGTTAGCATCATTAATAAAAAAACTCTCCGGTTACAAACAACAAGACAAAAAAAAAACAACGAGAATTTGACATTGATGCTGAATTAATAATTACGCTGAAACAACAACAGAATAATCACTGCGCGAGTTGCAATTGTATAATGCGTTGGCGTTATTCGGATAAAGATCCTCGCCAATTTACCGTAGACAGAAAAAATAACAGTCTCGGTCATGTCAGAAACAATGTGATGTTGACTTGTCTTGAGTGCAACAGACGCAACGGCGCTAGTTAAGACCATGCGGTGGCAATTGAGTATCGTCAGGAATTACCTGTAGTTGTTGTCGAGTAAATCCTCGCTGAGGAGCAGTTGAATCCAGTTTATAGATTGGAGGTCTACCAGTTGATCGTGTTATAGTAGATATCTTGTGTGCAGTAATACTCCAAATAGGATCAGTAGCCCTTTTTCTGCCACCCTCAAGCTCTCATGGTTCGTGTAAATATCTCACGGTGACATTACTACCAAGAATTGGTTCTTTGAAATCTTTTTGTGAAATTCCTTGGATTTCCATTTTTGGTATAGACGCTTTCTTAATCGCGTTGACAGGTTTCATGTTAATTGTTCGAGTAATCTCGTTATTGAGCGCGGTAATCACAGCTGGTAATCTCTTAACCCATTCACGTGATCTTTTATCCTGAATAAACTCCTTCGCGTATTGATATCCAAATAACCGTTCAGCAAGAGTCCGATTAAATCGTTCAACAATTGCCTGATCACGATGTAGTGCAGTATGTCCTCGTCTGATGGTGACATTGTGATGTTTCATCGCTGATAAAACAGCGCCTTGAAATTCCTTGCAAGGATCAACTTGTAACAGATTAGGCCAGCGTAGTGGGCCTCGTCGATAAATCTTTTCAAATGCAGAAGCAACTTCAGGTGATGATTTTGTTTTTAACGGCTCTGCTTGTTTGTATCGACTAGCAACGTCAACTACGGTTAGCGCGTATTTGTAACCGTTGTCATGTGGTAAAAACAATAAATCAGCTGGATGAACTTCATTAGGTCCGGTAACATCAAAATGCGAGAAATTGATTTGTTTAGGGCGCGGTAGATAAATTTGCCATATAGCCTGTTTGGATAACCAATTAGCCGCAGTGGCCTTTTTCACTTTTGCGGCGCTGGCGAATTTACTGATTGCTGCTTTACCCTTCCAGTATCCTCTCGGAGAATAATAAATAGATTCCATATTATTAATTACCAGTTCCCATCATCAATTTGCCTTTCATAGCCGATTTTACCAACCACGAAGCCAATTTTTCTTTCAAAGATTTATCAGGAATAGCATTTAACGCATGAATTAATTTCACATCCGCGAGATGCCTGTGTTGCAGATTGCTGCTTTTATATGCAACATCATGAACATGACACGCCTTATCAATAGCGTTTATCGGATACTCGCCGGGTCGGGGTTGATTTTGATCATCAAGTCTGATATCTAATTGTGTTCCGGGGCCACAGTAGCTATATCCTGGAAGGTGCTTTTCTCCGGGGTACTTTGCCCATGGGGTTCCAGGGAGTTTTGCAAATTTGGCTGCGATATCACCTCCTCGTTTTTTTTAAAAACATCTTCGGATCGTAAAATCTTTGATTTTGTAGAAATAAATCTAAACTTTTTTATACCACATGTTGCACATCTACCAGTAAGTGCTGATCTGTTATTTTTAGTTGGAATCGTCGTCACATCATTTGTGCCAGTACGCGTTTTACACTTCATACAATATAGATCCATAATTTATGTATAGAGATATGGATATAATTGATTTTTCAGCGACTAAAACAAGAGAACCAGTTAAGCATCATGCAGCGCTACCAAACTCTATCCGCGCAATTATAATCGGGCCATCTGGATCCGGCAAGACGCAATTGTTGCTCAATTTAATAATGAGATGGATGAAGTGGGATAAATTGTATTTAGTTGCTCCTAGCGTAGATGATTAACGATGTTATGAAGTGCTAAAAGATTTTAATGAAAACGCTTCAGAAATTAAGGGTGAGAACGCCATTGATTTTATCACAGATATTGACGAGGCACCATCCGTGGATGACCTTGATGGAAGCATTAACAATTTAGTCGTATACGACGATGTGATGTTAGACAATCAAAAAAACCCAGCTAGGATCCTTTCCAGAGGCAGGCATAAAAACACTGACGTGATATATGTCACTCAACGCTACACTCAGATTCCAAAAGTGATCAGAGATAACTGTAATATTCTTGCTGTGTTTAACGGCGTTGATACACATACGCTACGAAATATTTGGCAGACATGGTGCTCTGATATGGATTTCAATCAATTTAAAAATTTCTTTAGTAACGCTCAGTCGACTCCGCACGGATTTATAACAATAAATTTACATGATCCTCGGACACGATATCGTATCGGACTCGATCAAATATTTGGTTGAAATCATTTATTATTTTTGTTAACCAGAACTGAAAGTTCCAGCAGCAGAGAGGGTGGATGACAACGACAATGGCGTATATAAGGAAATCTTATTTTATCGAATAGACGCCATTTTTTTTACTATTTGGTAGAAGCCTCAGATTTCCGAATCGACGTCTCTATAAAGTTGTAGGGTTCACCCTCTCTGCTGCTGTTTTATATTAACAAAATATTTGATATTTCATCAAAAACATGAACTAGATGTCTTTGATCCTATTTATTATGTACAATAAAATTATTACTGTTTCCATCATAAAGAATGCAAGGCAATGATTATCTTTTGATGCACCAAATATGATTTAGTTTTGAATGGATAGAAATTAAAATTATGATTTGGTCTTTTTTGCAAAACATTGTCACCCATTTTAATATCAGGGATAATGAAACCATGAAAATCGAGAAACTAATTGTAATGTAAGGAAATGGAACTTTGCTTCATATGTGGACAAACTTTTTCTTAATGTATGACTCTATTTGGATGGACATAAAAGCTCCATCTATGTTACTTAATCAAACGACAAACGTGAATTTAAAGTGAACGAACAACATAAACACTCTATAAAGAGTATCATTCACATACCTGGATCGGATGAAAATCTGGTTTGGGACAAATATCTCATTGCGATAAATATCTCAATCGGATTAATGTCTCAATGGGATTAATGTATAAATAGGATGAATATCGCAGTAGGACGAATAAATTAAAGTTTATTAACTGTTCATCTGTTCGTCTACGCATGGTTTTCTCAGTTTGATAAAGTATAGTTTTCTCATTTCCTTAAAGTACAGTTTTCTCATTTTGCAAATAGACGGATCTTAATATAAAAGCCCCCCAAAACACTACTGCAAATACTGCAAAATTATATATATATATATATATATATATATATATATATATACGAATCCTAACCTAGGTTATAAAACTTCTAAAATAGTATTTCATCTTTTACCAGCTCAGAAATTTCTCCACAAATCCTTTCGTGTTCAGACATAACTCATTGAAATCAGAGGTAATTCTGTCAAATCAGAAGACGGCCTAGTAGCAATGTACTTAGAGTAATGAAATGACCTTTAAGATGCCCTGAACGCATTCGTTTCTGAATGGAAGATCCTATGTACTCACTACAAATATTATATAAGAGGAGTATAGACGTGTGTTGTGTATATTGTATTTATATTGTGCACTTGACCTTTGTCCGTAGTTGAGGGTTGAGTTTTAGTGAAGCGAACTTTGGTTATGTTTTTGAAGACATTTATTAAACATTAAGTTCAAGGCAAACCTTAATTACGAGTTTGGTATGATCTGGAAGCGAACGTTTTAACAATAAATTGAACGTTCTTTACGTTCTTCTTCAGAAAATGCCATTGCGAGATAGGCAAGTGGCTGCGATACATGTAAAGAGAATTGTGTAAACAAACACTTCATTTTGTTAAATTCAGTCTGTGTAATCATTTACTGTTGTGTTCAGATGTAATTTGAGAGGAAATAATATTTGTATTATTTAATGGAATTACAAAATGCTCATTAACTTCTTGGACTAATATACTACTTTGGTGTCATTAAGTAATCATTCACATATATTCAAGATTATATCATTGTGATACATTGTGACAATTGGTTCATTAGTATATTCAATACTTTTAGAATTCATTCGGAACATTCTATAATTTTAGTCTTGTGAAAGGACATTTTGTATTATCTGTTGAACTTGTTGCTTTTGCACTCATTCTGTTACATCATTTAAGATAATATAGAGTCGTTATACGTGAGAGATCTGAAGCTGAATAAAACGGTATTAACACCATTGTAATATTACAAGAAAACCTAATGAAACAAGTTAAATCCAACATCGTTGCTCCCACATACAAAGCCCTTACAAACAAACAATAGCCAGGCTGTTGGAAACAGTTAATGCCCATATACGAGAAAGTTGTGTAAACGTCAGTTTAAGTTGATTTGTAATATCCTAATATCACTTGTTAAAGGTACATTTCTTGTCTAAAAGAAATAAGAGAAACATACCTGGAAATGTTCCTCTCCTCCAACTCCCCAAGCCCTCCCCGACCAAGCAAAATCGCAGTTACTAGTCCAAATTCTCATGTTTTAATAACATTTAGTATAAACGAAACAACAATGGATTTATAGCAAGATAAATAGTGATGATTATTCTAGAATATTATAACTTCCATTATAATTTTTATTTTTGAATACTTTCTGTAGCATAATATGGTGTTGATCATATTCTTTTTGGTCTTTTTGGTCTATAGTATTGGGAGTCTTTGGGGTCTTTTGGTCTTTCTGAACTTTATGGTCTTTATGGTGTTTTAGTCTTTTTGATCTTATAGTCGTTTTGGTCTCTTTTAGCAGCAGAGGGGGCGAACAGACCAACTTTTTATAGGCGTCGATTCGGCAAAACGAGGCTTCCTCGTAAATCGTAAAAAAATATGTCCATTTAGCAAACTGAGGCTTCCTTAAAATTGCTAGCAATTTCATCGTAAAAAAATAGACGCCAAGTCGTTGTCGCACCCCCTCTGCTGCTATGGGGTTAACAATCTTTGTTTGGAATCTCTTCAAGATTCATGCTAGCAATTTACGATGATGAATTAGCAATATAATTTTTATATAAATGGCAAACGTCGGAGAAGCACAAATAACTAGATTAACTAGAGAACGTTTGGCTGCGATCAAGAAATTTCTCCCGGTGAGAGATTCTTTCAGAGATAATTTGCAAGCTCGACAATAACAAAAGTTAGATTTTACCGCTGATACTGAACAATTATTAAGCCGATAACTACGGCAACTGGAGAAGTTGTAACCGCGATAAAAGAGAGTAAACCAGAGGTAAAACCAGAGGAAAAACCTCCAAAGAAAATTGATAGTAGAAATCACGAACTACGAAATAGATTTACTGAAGTTTTTTTAGCATTTATCGATAAACGTGATCCAAAAGAATTGATAAATTTTACAGCAGCTGGTTTTGTTGATAGATATAATTATTTAAAACCAGAACAAAAGAAAACTTTTAACGGTGGTTTTGACAAATGGATTGATGTGGTTTATAAAATTAAAACAGGGTTAAACCAACTTAGCAAAGAAGACAAGAGGTATACTTCATTTGATGCTGCAGTTAGAATAAAAGACGCTGAAAATTAACAAAGAAGAAAAGCTCAACGAAAACGTGTACCATCAAACCCACGAGGACGAGGAGGACGAAGAATAAAAAATCCTCTTGTGGAAGATCCTCAACCCAAAGAAGAAGAACCTGAAGAGGAAAAATTTGCTAGTGGATATCACGGTGGTAATATACCCTGTTCAAGAAGTATCCTTGATGATATATCACGGTTAGAAGTTCTCATCGGAGGCAAACGAGCTGGAAATAATTCTCCGGAGTTAATTAACGAAGCGGCTGAAGTCTGTCAACGATTATTTCAAGGTCGTGTAATGGATATTGGACTATATCATAGTTTCATTGATGAACGTACTGATGATTATTACAGCGATTGATCATCGATTAGAAAAATAGCATTTAAATAAAATGATAGTACATCGTAATATGAACAGAGCAAGACCTGTTTACCAGTGTACAAGGCGACATTCGGAGATGGATTAGGTGATGGTGTCACTGGATTATTTACTAGAGTCGCTCCAAAGATTTTACCGATCGGGAAGGAAATAGCGTCAAAAGCTATTGGGGTTCTCGGTGATAAGATTGGTACAGAAGTTGGTAGCAGGGCTAGCAATCTTGCTATTGACGCGTTTGATTCCACAAACGAAAAGCTTATATCGTTGGCGAGAGGAAGAAAACCAGTAAAATGACAATCTACTAATCAAATGCCACCTAAGGTAGGTAAGGCAATCAATGAAATGGCAAAACAACGATTGAGATTAATTGCTGGTTCCGGTCTAAAACGATTATAATTTAGATCAACGACTATATAATAAAATGTTTAAACACGAGATAGATGACGTTTTTGATGTAGATGCTCCTGTACGAAAAAATGATTCTATACGCGATTATCAATATTTTTCGTATAATGCTCAAAATCCGAATACGAGGTCACGAATTGAACTTAGATTTGATGACACATCTAAATACTTCTTGCCATAGAGAAGCATTCGTCGAGGTAGAGGGGAGACTAGTAAAAAATGATCATACTCCATTTGTTGCTGCTGATCACCTCGAAAATATTCCGATTGGGTTTGTCAACAATGGCATAATGGCTTTATTTAGTAATGCGCAGTATATAATCAATTCTTCTAGAATCGAATCCATCGATAACGATGTTGATGTTGCAACCACAATAATGGGTTTAGCTAGATACTCTGACGATTTTATTAAATCTGCGGGTCATTCAATGATGTTTGCGAAGGATACTACCAATAACGCTAATCATATTGAATTTGTTGTAAGACGACCACAAAATCATGCTGGAGCCGCTGACGTTGATGTTGAGGATATGATTATTAGTAAAAATGATACTTACAATCCAGGATTTGCAGCGCGACAAAAGATGATAGACAATCTTGGTAGATTTTCATGTGCGATTCCGTTGTCGCATATATTTGGATTTTGTATTAGAAAAGTTATCTTTGGTGCTAGTCATATTGTAGTGCTCACGCGAAGAACAATTGATAATTATGCTCTTTGGCGTGATGCTGCTCCTGTTACCGATGGTGAAGTGGAATTGACAAAATTAGCTCTGTGGATGCCAATTATGACTCCGTCGTTGACTGTTGAGACGCGGTTGTTATCTTTTATGGATCATGGATAAAAATCATTATTGTCCTGGTCTGATATTACAACAGCTACCATAACTAGTAATGTTGCTGGTGTTTTTACTTGTCAGCTTGCGATTACAAAAAATTTTTCCTCGCCGAGACATATCTTTGTTGCGCTACAAAATGTAAAAAGAACGCAAAAAATAGCGGGGATTACAAATGATAGCTTACAATTGCGGTCTCATATGATATTTGATAAATGTAATGTCAGTGAGGTATCATTGCGAATAAGTAATCAGCAGGAACCAGCAGAACAACTTATTCTCGATTACGGTAGCAATCAAATAGGTAGAGTGTATCATAGGTTGTGGTCTTATATGGGTCGTGATCAAAACATTGATACTGGACTACAAATATCACAATGGGATTTTAAAGTATTGTATCCGATTTATTATTTTTTTTTGCAACATCTTGATCTATCTAAACATTCGACCGTTGATATAAAGTTTCAGGCTCGTATCGGCGATGCTCTTGGAGGATTTAGAGCAGTTGCTGTTATTCTCAGTGATAAATCTATGACGCTCGAGGGTGGTGGTGGAAAAATGCGAGTCATTGACGCACCCATTGAAAACATGTAATGGGATAATTAGATTATCACTATCTAAATAAAATGTCGTGCAATCATGTTAATGTCACCCTGACACCTGGTCAGGTAAAGAAAACTACACTCGAAAAATTCTACTACGTGTGACACATCAATAACGCTAAAAAAGGAACAAATGACAGGTGGATCAAATAAATTATCATTAACAAAAACTCAATTTAATCACTTCAATAAAGCATTAAAAGCTGGTACAGGAGTTAAGTTGACTTTTTCACAAGCCTCGGTCAACGGTATGATTAAATCCGGTGGAATATTTCCTCTTGCTGCACTAGCTCCACTAGCTATTCCTGCTCTTAAAGCACTTGGACTAGGCGCTGCTGGTGCTGTTGGTAACAATCTTATAGGTAAAAGTTTTGGAAAAGGGTATTAAAGAAAGGCAAAGGGATTCAGACTACCGGAAAGCCGGTACACAAAACACTATGGACAGGGTTTGGGAACTCAACAGGGTGGTTTCATAGGTCCGTTCTCGCTGGCAAAAATGTTACTGGGGTAACTTCCGTGGTTCCAATGTCTAATTTTGACCTCGCAGACGCAGTAAAGAAACTCCCAATAAAACATTTCAGATGAGTATTCATGAAAGATCAGTTACCGAAACAACCACATATCCCAGAAACCGGTATAATTAATCTCGATGATAACACTGGACCTGGAACGCATTGGGTGTGTTACGCGATACATCCCCGATCAATTATTTATTTTGACTCGTATGGGTTGCCTCCGCCAAAGGAATTTGTCAAATATGTGTCTAAGTTGAATCCAACTCAAACTAACACGCCAATATGGTACTCAACGCTACCCACACAGAAATTAACCGACCCTCCGATATGTGGACAAGAAGTTCTTAACGCGTTGACAGCTATCTCAAAGTCGTCGCAATTACCTCATAAAGTCGTCCACGAGTACACAATGATGAATAATCGTGAATAACTTTTTAAAAAGAAATATGTAATATAGCATGGCAGATATTTGGGGAAAATCAGTATCACTTCGTTCCGAAGAAAGAGTTACCATCGGGCAAGTAAAACGAATGATCAAGAGAGCTATCTCATCGATATCAGACATAGATGAATTAAAAAAATACGCGATCGAATGAATACAACTACGGATTTACAAAATGTTAAAATCTTCGTCGAGGATCTAAAAAAAACTACGTGATGAATTCAACTCTCATATAATTACGTTCACTGATTTACAAAAATTCATCGTGGATAATATTGATAAGCTGTGTCAGAATTTTTTGCTAATCCACCAGTGACCACACCGAAGCTCACAGAGATAAAAAATTCTATGTTGGAACTAACAACACTTCAAGTCAGATATGGAGATCACGTTGAAAAGTTTACATCATTTCGCAAAAATATCATTGATAAATTTTTTTACAACCACGCTGGATAAAATTGACATAAAACTCCCTGATATTAAAACATCCATGGATGAGATGAAAAACGCCATCGAGGCAATCAAGGATGATGTAATAAGGATGATAGCAATCGTTGAAAAAACAAAAATTCCTCATGAGAGAACCAACAACGTAGTATACACGATTCAATACGGATCATTGGCATGGACACCACTAAATAATATTTTAAATATCAGTGCAGCCGTCAAGGGTATTTATCGATTAAAAATAGTGTCGCCGACTCAATTTAATATTTCATCAACGAGTTCATCTGGGGTCAACAATACGATATCAACGATCATCGACAAGGATACAACTGAACAGTTCACGATAACAACCACTTATAATAATCTAGTTAGGGTTTCAGTAACATGGTATGTGGAATTTGTAGTTGATTTAAGTAAATAATTAAACAGCTAGCGGTTTCAATTGAAATCGTAAACGATTTGAAAATAAAATGTCATCACCGACGATACCATCGGTATCTCAATATCGCTATAATCAGGTCAGAGAATTTCAAACTAAACTCAAAACCCTCACTGAGGAGTACCAAACAAAAATAAAAAATACCGACGAAGAATCACCGCAGTTGATGTTACCGTGTACTCGGTGAGTGGTGTAATCACCGGAGCCGGTATAATACTCTCCTCGGTGACAATGATTGCTCCGATAGCTGTTCCAATTTGTATATCCGAAACGACAACTATCGCGGGAATTGTTTCGATTATAACAAAAAAATATCATCATGCAGCCAGCGTAAACTGCAAGATTACTTTGTTAAGTTCCATGTTGTATTAACCGCGTACTCGCAATTATCATCGATGATTTCATTGTCACTCGATGACACATTTATATGCGATGACGAGTTTTCAAAGATGGTTCGGTTGTATGATTCAACGATGTCGAAATTAGAGCAGGATAATAATAATAATGTCATCGCAAGAACTACTTCAACGAATAGTGGAAAATACAACTCCTGGAAAGACAAAATTGATATCGCTGGTAACGAAAACACCAGAGTTCAGCATTGAGTTTATACCTCCGTTACAAGCATCCGAGATAGCGCTAACGCAATTAAGATGTTACTACAGCTGGCCTAGTGTCAGATCGGAACCATTTAATGGTAAACCGCCCAATAATAGTTTTAAATTCTCGTATAAAACTAAAGTCAAACCAGATGGAACCGCAGGTGAACCGGAATGGCACACATTACCTTTACCTGCTGGCGCATATGACATCGAAGATATCAACGCGGAGATCATAAATGGCATTGAAGCAATCACAGGAAATAACATAATAGTCGTCGAGGATGGTCCGGATAAATCTCCCATTGAAATAAAAGGACACGAGCCACTGTTGTCGACGACCATCGAGATAAATTCACCTGACTACGCCGTAGATATATATAATAGCTCTATTAGAACCTTGTTGGGTTGGTCTGAGTATATCCCGGGACCGTTGATATAAGAGATCTGCCACGTGAGCAACTAAAATCCGACTTTGTTTCCACAAAGGAGGATTATCACGGTTATAATAAAAATTATATTGGACCAGATACTATTCGTGGTAGTCTTGGTAGCATTCTTGGTGGTGGTATTCTTGGTAGTAGTATTCATCCTGGTGGTATTTCTAAATTAACATATGTTTTACCATTAGATGAGGTTTTTAATCGTTTAAGAACACAGATGGAAGCCCATACTACTGGGCATTTTGAATTAAAAGAACCAAGTATTGCTGAAGAGTTCACAAAAATGAATAACGATTTCGAAAGATTTAGAGGCTATATTGTAACGACAATCAGTACAATCCCACCTAACCGAGATAGCGTCATCACATACATGGAGGTGTGTAACCGAATTATCGCCGACGTGGATGAATTTAATTCGCGAATGATTCAACTTATTCTCGTTGATGATCATCCTGCAACAAGAACAAATTTTGCAGCGAAGTATAATATCCGCTTTGAAGATATTCCTACATTTTAGCTTCCAGGATATAACGTACCAGGGATGCGCCAAAAACTTAGTGACACCATCGATGAATTCTTCCCACGGATCCACGAAGCGTGGTTAAATAGTCTCCCTGCGGTTCATTTTCAATTACCGGATCCGAAGCTGTCTGATTTCTTCACTGATGAATTACCTGATCAAGGTCCCAAATTTAATTACAATTTTGACATTAGTTTTCTCCGAGACAGTAGGGTCAATAAAATGTTCTCGTATAATGTCTACGACGGAACAGAAACCGATGTACTTGGGCGTTATGAGTATAACGAGTACGGCAATATAATATGGCGATTTGCTCTAGGCGCTCAGGGTACTTTTATTATCACACAGAAAAGTTTGCTTGGGATCTTTAACGCGATGAAACAATTATTTTAAACAAAGCTAAACCAGCTTCGAGATTATCTGCAACGATCTCTGTTAATTGATTTAACAACTTCACGTACGGCGATCAAACAACAATAACAACAACTAAATCAAATTATCTCCGATATGAACTATCTCAACGATCGATTACTCTCGTTGGTCTACGAAGATAAAAGCGCTAACGCTTCTAATTAAAAGTTCAAGCGGGTATTTTCACTCATTGACGGAAATTTAGTTTACATGAAATTGCCAGGGTGGGATGTACCATCGATGAAGAAATCACTACAAGATCTAATCAATTAATTTTTCCCACAGATTCACGCGCTATGGTTCAAAATAAATCCACACACGGAAATTCTACGGTCGAATAATTCAGTGTATCACAACAACAAACACAGATCACCCGGCAACGTTGACATATCATCCTCGATTGCCATACACGTTATTTGTGATGTAGTGTTAGGTAGTTATTCCATTGACACAGCAACGTCAACGAGGGCTGATCAAAGTTATATTCTGTATACGTTTTCCCCAAATGTTTCCACTGGGAGTTTAATCGTGATGAATCCACCTCATTTAACATACTTGGAAACCACCAACAATCCTATCACAAGGATGACTTTAGAATAGTCGATCAGGGTTTTTCCTTGGTTGATCTTCGAGGGGAACAATTACAAATGACGTTAGATGTAAAAAGCTGGATTTTCATCGTAAACAATTACACAAGTTAGCTTTTTCCTATGTATGCTTCACACTTGCAATTTAGAAAAATGTAGACTTTTTCAATAATATGTAACATCATACGTGAATTCACGAGAAACATAAACTTGAAAACGCAATCAGGGAAATTTTTCATGGAAATAAAGCATCCATAGGATTTCACATTGAACTAGTTATTGATAACCTCGGCGACGATGATAAATTTCTACTTACTGAAGATCAAATGCAACAATTGCAACAAAATGCTTTAACAACGATTAGTTGTAACTAGGATCAAATTATGAAAAATGTCCATTCTTGCCTGCACGTTGAAGAGTTACTGAGAGTATTAACCTGAATCTGAAAATCAAAGATTTTCCAGAGATTCCAAAGAAAAATGACTAAAATGACTCAAAAACAACCAAAAAAATATACCCACCCCGAATTTCACTATAATTTCCGTGTAGTCCATTGACATGATACCCGCCGTTACAATTGAGCGCACATACCTGTTAACCGAGTAGGCCTGTTCATTCATTGAAGAAGTTTTGTGTCAATTCACATAATGAGAACTTTACCTGTTTGGATTTGTAGATCATATGTACATGTCAAATCGTTTGTTGTACTATCCTAAAAGGGATTTTCATTGATTTTTGAATTAACCTCCAGTTTCAACTCGTATTCCTGCCCCAGTCCCCTTCTTATTTTTTCCACGATGCTAAATAATGGGACAAACACATTGACGTCATTACAGAATACAAGAGAGTCGCTAATATAATTCTGGATTCGTTTTATCAGTGCGTATTTTTTGGCAGTACATATTTGTTGTTCAAAGCACCGTATTCAATGTCCTGGAAATCTGAAATAATTTGATCACAATTTAAATTATGTGATAGTTGTATTTTTTGAGATTTCAAATTTGAAATTTCAGTTATGTGACAGAGAGCTTATTGCATCCATGGTTACTGTTTATTTTGACTTCCATGGTCATACCACAAAGCATATTCCCCAATTAGATATCTAATTCGTCAAATAACGGATTAGAAATCTAAGAAGATATGCTTAGGGGAATGGGCGTCATATAGAGGACAGCACAAGACAATACAACACAACAATGGATTATAGAATGATATGAATGAAAGGATGGTATATACAATGAATGAATGAATGATGAACAATGGTATATACAATGGAGACAGCACAAGACAATACAACACAACAATGGATTATATAATGATATGAATGAATGGATGATATATACAATGAATGAATGATGAACAATGGTATATACAATGGAAACAGCACAAGACAATACAACACAACAATGGATTATAGAATGATAATGGTATGAATGACGGGCTACCCTACACTCAAGTAACATGAAACCAAAATAAACCTACAAAATCAACCTGGTTTGAATGAAAAACATTCACACCACCTGTAACGGTGTGATTTATATTGGTTTCGTAGCTTGAGCTTCGCTTAAACGTCTAATTATATAGAGAGAAATTTTGCTTATATATTTAACACAAATTGCGGAAGTCAAACAGGAAGAGGTGTGATCGTTCTACCTTTCATGTACTTCATAAGGATTATTGACAACATTGAAGCAACACCGAATACTTGAGAAAAATAAAAAAAGAATACAATTATTTGTAAACACTGCGTATTTTATTCGTTTTCTTACAAAAAACAGATAATTGATTATATCCGCTGAGAATCATGTTTTGTTTTTTATGGTTTAACGCCATTTTTCAGCACAATATAGGCTATCCATGGCGGCCAGTATCAATGGTGGAGAAAGAACCCGGACAACCCCCGGAAAGAACCACCGACCCACGAGAAGCTACTGGCAAGCTTTCTCACATAACTACATTTGCCGAATCTTAGACTCGAACACACGCAGACGCTGAGAATCATGATAGTTAAAATAAATCAATCAGAAATCAGGTGACACAGCGTTTAAAAAAATCTATTTAGATTATCTCTCTTTGCTAAGCCGACATACCCGCACGAGTTATTTCTCTTGGTGTTATATAGAATAGTATAAAACACGATTCAGACGTATGTAAATAGAACCCTTTGTCCAGTCTTTTTTGAAAAAGTAGAATTTTGTATTCTTTCTGCAACAAATCGTAACGAGGCTCTACAAATATCAAAATACCTACTGCTTCATTCATAGATTGAAATTTTTTTCTTCGTTATTTTCAGTATTAAATGATCTTACAGGTCTCATTGCAACTGTTTTACAAGTACCAGTTCCTCCTCGTTTGGAATTCTCACTCTGTGTAGCAGCTTGTAAATTCGATAAAGAATTATCAGTCTTAATACCATTTATATGATCAATAACAAAACCATCTTCGATCAATCCATTATATACTTCATACACGAAACGATGATTAAGATATTTCTTCTTCCCAGCACCAAGCATCAAATACCCTCGATTAGTCACAAAACCAACTGGCTTCTTCAGTCTACGGTTTCTGATAATACCATCAGGGGATGCCTCGTAGTTGACAATCACGGGATGTGGCTGCAATTCTTGGTTCATTTATATACTATTCTATTATTTGTCTAATTTATTATTTGGTCTAATGATACATTACTTGAGAATCTATCAATGTAGTCTCGAGGGGTTCTTATGACTCGGTCAGGGGCACAGTCATTGATGGAGTTTATAACTCTATTATCATAATAACGCTTCAACTCTCTGTATCTCTTACCACCGCAACTGAGACAAAACTGCGATTTTCCTCTCACCCCTACCCCACATCGTATGCAATGCATCGGGCCAAGACTTCCACGTCGTACGCTTTGTAAATGATACCCACAGAATTCCTTTCGGCATAATTTGTTACATGGGGTCATTGATCCAATCAGGATCCATTTGCAATGATTCGTTATATAATAAATTCTTTATTTAAATACTTGTTTTAATTATAATATGAAGGAGTTTAAGAGAGTATCGAAAATAAAGCCCTGGAAAAATTCTAAATTCAATCTCGATAGAGCTCCCGTAGCACCAAAGAGTCTAATAGATGATAGAACCATGTTGGGTAAAATTCGTGATTGTTTTAAATGATAAACCGAGTATTCAAAAATTAAAACCAATGAAACTGTCATCGTTGAATTGTGTAGTAGAACGAACACTTCACAAATGCGTTGCGTGGAAACAAATTTCCTGATCTAAGACGTAAAAAAATAAATGAATAGGGACTAACAGTGAAGGAGCGCGTGGCAACAATTCAAAATGTGGCAGCGTTAGAACGAATACTAAAATTCCCAATATCAGTAATGACGATAACAGAAGTATTATACGAACCGAAATATAAATCGAGAGGTGCTCCAATCAAAATTATTGATCATAACGAACACACATGGACACCTGCAGTAACAATATTTCCACGAGATAGAATAATAAAATATATACCCGCGAAGTTCTCCCCGGAATTCTCCCCGGAAGAAAAATTATTTGATTTTATTCACCAGTTGAGTAAAAACGATCCTGTGTCAGTGTGGTTACTTCACAGTTTTGAGCACGAAGAGGGAAAATTGGATCAATTTGTAAGACCCAACGGAGAATTATACCGCACTGAATCCCTGCACAACGAGATGAAAAAAACTAGCTAGTAGTTTTTCAACGGAACACGACGAACAATTATTAACAAACTGTTTTTCAATTCCGTCAGTTGCAGCTCACTTGGCGAGAAAGAGAAATATATGGAAACCAATAAGAACTGAATTTCTATCAGATATCAAATCAAGCTGTGTGGAATATAATCATGGCGGATAATGGAATACAAAATACGACCCTGAAACTATTATTTCGGTTGATATGGTTGCGTGTTATCCCGGGAGATTTCTTGGGTACGGAGAATGCACCGAGTACTTCAAGCGGTTTGGACATCCCACACATGAAATGACTCGCGTTGCGATTAATGGCCCATTGCCTGATTTTGACTTAACTGGATTCGCTCGTGTGGTATCATTTGAATTGGCTACAGGACTTCATCCGTGTCGTTATGTTTGGATTGGTAGACACATATCTGAAACACACTGGATGCCAATAGAATTATTACGCTATATGATTGATTCTAAAATGCTGATATCGTTGATTGTCAGTGAAGCGATTAAATCATATCACGCGCAGACTGAAGTCTGGTTACCACAACCTGAACGTCTAGATAGTATAATCAGCGAAAATAGAAAACAATTTCCCGATCTCGACGAAGAATATATCATGAAATGGTCCAAACAGCTATTTGAAGTTACAAATAAAGACGCAAAAGATCTTGGTAGAAGAATAATTGGTAAATTCACTCAGGGTGGCAAATACGACAATACAAGATATTCTTCACTGTTGATTATAGATAGCGTTGAATACGATTTTATAATCGCGGATGTAACATCTAAAGGTATATACGTCAATCGTAAAGACGCTTTTTTATCCGATGGAACCAAATTGGGTACAATTGTTAATTACAACGATGGATACAGTCTTCAGTACATACATTTGAGGGCATCTATGCTGGCTTATCCTTCTATTAATCTATTTTCGATGATAAATAGATTTCCTGACACTGCAGTTAGAGTCGCCACTGATTCATTTTACATAAACATGAAACACAGCAGCGCAGTGGCTGAATTCACTAATTGTGACGAGAGTTGGGGGTCATGGAGAATTAAGCGGGAAATACTACGTGATTATTCCAAATCAGCAGATGTTACGATTGAAAACAATTACTTGAAAAATAATCAGATATCATAACTATCTAATGCACCGTCGATATCTGATCCAATATGTAGATAGAAAACAGTTTATTTAAACGGCTGTGGTGGGTCAGGGAAGACGACCCGTGCGATTGAATTATTTCGTGGGAAATCAAACATGATTGTGCTAACACCGACCCACAGACTCGCCAGAGAGATGAAACAACGAGGGGTGGATGCCTATACTTATCACAGTTTCTTTTGATGGAAAGGTGACGAATGGACTCCTGATCGAATGGGTGAGAAATTTATTCCTGAAGTCATAATTTTTGATGAAATATGCACGGTGTCGTTAGATGTATTACAAAAGTTTATCCAGTGGTTATTGCTACCGAATACAGCGGTGATAATGTGCGGCGAACACGGCCAGCCACCACCATTAGTCGGTTTATCCCCACATGATTGGCTAAAGAATTTTGTAGACCACTATGAAGTAATTAATACTGATCATAGAGCGCTTGATGAACAATTACGCGAGTTCAAGAAACTAATCAGATTACAACCGGATAGAATCCAATGTGAAATAGCGCGTGAAATAATTTCAGAATAATAGTAGCGAGTAGAAAAATAGTCAGAGACACACTTCAGATGAATTTATTTGAATTGCATAAAGAAAAATTTGCAACACTTCCAACACCGCTATGTTATAGACCCAAGGATACACGGCGATAAAATATCAAAGTTGATATTCTCGGGCAAAGTGAAAAGCAGAATTTAGTGTTAAATGATATTGTGTTGGTTGATATCAATGTCGTTGAAGATGCAATGCGCGCTGATAAATCCCCGTAGACGCTAGGTTACGCAGCAACAATGCATTATTAACAGGGATTAACTATATCCGATACAGTTGTTTGGATAATCACATCGTGTGGTCGAATTTAGTTTATCTTGCAGTATCCAGAGTACGAAGAATAAATCAACTTCGAAGAGTTGTTCTAGACTATAATGACACTACAATAAGTGATATTGTCAGCATTGAAATAATCAGAACAGAACTCTGGTTGTAAACAACAGGATAACAAAAATAACAGAGAATTTGACATTGATGCCGAATTAATAATTACACTGAAACAACAACAGAATAATCACTGCGCGAGTTGCAATTGTATAATGAGTTGGTGTTGGTCGGATAAAGACTCTCGACAATTTACCGTAGACAGAAAAAATAGCAGCGTAGGTCATACCAGACATAATGTGATGCTGACTTGTCTTGAATGCAACAGACGAAGAGGTGCTAGTTAAGACCACGCGGCGGTAATTGAGTATCCTCGGGTATCACTTGTAGTTGTCCACGAGTAAATCCTCGCTGAGGAGCAGTTGAATCCAGTATTTTAGATTGCTGGTCTACCCGTAGATCGTGTTATACTAGATATTTTATGTGCAGTAACACTCCAAATAGGATCAGTAGCTCTTTTTTACCACCTTCGAACTCTCCTGGTTCATATAAATACCTAACAGTGACATTGCCGAGTATTGGTTGTTTTGAAAAATCTTTTTGCGGTTTTTCAGGTATATACTTCTTTTTAATCGCGTTGATAGGTTTCATATTAATTGTTCCAGTAATCTCATTATTAAGCGCGGTAATTACCTGGTAATCTCTTGACCCATTCACGAGATCGTTTATCCTGGATAAATTCCTTCGCGCATTCATATCCAAATAACCGCTCAGCAAGTGTGCGATTAAATCGTTCAACAATTGCCAGGATCAACTTGAAATAGAGCAGAGGACACCTACGATAAATCCTTGCAAACGCAGAAGCCACTAGAGTTGATGATTTTGTTTTTAGCGGCTCTGCTTGTTTGTATAGAATCGCAACATCAACTACGGTTAGCGCATACTTGTAAACACCATCATGCGGCAGAAATAATATATCAGCCTGATGAACCTCATTAGGAACGGTCACATCAAAATGCGAGTAGTTAATTTGTTTAGGCGGTGGTAAATAAATCTGCCATATCGCCTGTTTGGATAACCAATCCGCTGCAGTGGTATTTTTCACCTTTGCGGCGCTAGCGAGTTTACCAATTGCTGCTTTACCCCTCCAGTATCCTCTTGAAGAATAATAAATAGATTTCATGTTGTTATTAATTACCAGCACCCATCATTAATTTACCTCTCATCGCCGATTTAATTAACCATGAAGCCAATTTTTCTTTGAAGGATTTATCAGTGATAGAATTCAACGCATGAATTAATTTCACATCTGCGAGATGACGTTGTTGTAAATCACCGCCCCGGTAAGCTATATCATGTACCCGACACGCTTCATCAATTGCATTTATCGGATTTTATCTTGATCGTCTTGTCGAATATCTAATCATGTTCCTGGTCCACAATAACTATACCCAGGAAGGTGTTTTTCCCCTGGATACTTTGCCCACGTTGTTCCTGGAAGTTTAGTTAGACCGGCGGTGATAACACCTACGATTTTTTTACAAATCGATATTTTTTTTATCCCACATACCTCACCCTTACCAACAACCGCGTCTCGGTTATTTTTTGTGGTAATATTTGTCAGGTCAATAGTTGGTGTACGCTTCTTACATTTCACACAATATAGATCCATAATATTATTATGTTATATCTAATGGAAGTAACTGATTTCTCAGCGCTAAAGAAAAAGCAAGTAAAACATTACGTTATGTTACCAAACTCTATCAGGATAATTATCATCGGACCCTCAGTGAGTAGTAAAACGCAGTTGTTGCTCACGATGATAATGAAATATTTAAAATGGAACAAATTGTATTTAATTTCTCCGAGCGTGGGTGATCAGCATTGTTATCAAGTGTTAAAAGATCAGAACGAAATCGAATCAGAAATTACCGGCGAAAACGTTATTGAGTTTATGACAGATATTGACGAAGCGCCATCCGTGGAAGACCTGGATATCGGAGTTAACAATCTCGTTTGTGTACGATGATGTAATGTTAGACAAACAAAAAAAACCCTGCCAAAATATTTTCCCGAGGGCGCCATGAAAACACAGACGTGATATATGTCACTCAACGTTACACACAGATCCCGAAGGTGATCAGAGATAATTGTAATCTATTGTGTGTGTTTAACGGAGTTGATACACAAACACTCAGAAATATCTGGCAGACTTGGTGCACCGATATAAATTATAACCAATTTCAAAATTTCTTTAGTGGTGCCAAAGCCACCCCACATAGATTTGTAACAATAAGTATACATGAACCTCGGACACGATATCGTGTTGGATTAGATCGTATTTATGGTTAATTCGGTTAACCCTATAGCAGCAACGGGGGCGCGACAACGACATTGGCGTCCTTTTTTATGAATTGCTAGCATTTTCGAGAAGTATTAGTTAGTCAAATCGACGCTATTTTACGATTTACGAGGAAGGCTTAGTTTACCGAATCGACGCCTATAAAAAGTTGGTCTGTTCGCCCGTTCTGCTGCTTATGACTAAAATCCGCAAATGTGATTTAGCAAAAGAAAATAGAATCGAAGCGTGAACTGGTTAAAAAAAACTCCCGTGCTAGACAAACTCGGAAACAATTTAGCATGGTGTCTGGATGCTCTGAGGTAGCCTGACACTAACAATGTCATGTTTATATGGTCTCAAGTAGGCTGACACTAACAATGTCATGTTTATATGGTCTCAAGTAGGCTGACACTAACAATGTCATGTCTGTATGGTCTGAGGTCGCCTGACACTAATAATGTCATGATTCTGACTCGGTGTGACTTGACGTTATTACGATTTGAGACCAGACTGACATTCCCGGGCAACCAACACGCTAGCATCTGGCGACTGCTATTGATCATTTCTGAGAGGAAGGAAATACCTCCAAGATTAATGTGATCTTACGCATAAGTAGTGATTTCATCAGGGAAAATCCATCTCTTGTTATCCAACTGCGACAAGGTCAGCTTGGTGCAACGATACGTACCCCTGCGATGTTTCCTTGAGCTGATGAGATAAGCTGACTCAGCGAATTCTCCCGCGAAAATGCCTGTATGGGGAAATATGAAGCTGAACTTAAATGCCTCTAGGAAGCATCAATCCTTAACTTCCTTTGTGTATATTTCATACTTCTCTAGTATCTTTGCATAACATTTACCAATTGAATCATTGAAGGTCTCTGTATCTTTATGGTTAATTATTACACAGGCGCCAACAGAAAACAATCTTTGTGATATTAGAGATGAAGCAGAGCCGTCTTTGGTTAAATTGCCAAACGTCGAGACAGGCCCGCACCTGTGGGGGGGGGGGGACCACGATGGCACTTGTCAGGGGCCCGAGCTAGTTAGATAAAATATACGCACATATTTGAAACACGAAAGGGGCCCGAACTCTGTCAGCTGCCTGGGGCCCAGAATTTCCTAGGTGCGGGCCTGGTCGAGATATTGTAAATTCCACAGTGTGAACAATATCAACCTTGCATCCGGACGGCAGCTCTGATTCACTTATTCGCTATAAATTTGAGCTTATTCCCCGACACATATTCGATACAATCTTCACAGCGTCTCTGCTTTGTTTGTATACTCTTGAAATGGTTGCCTTGTAATCTTGGCGAATCACTACACGATGGCCAGTATAAAGTATTATACAAAATATTTAATACCGCACTGTATTACAGTGATATTCTATGATTTTAAACGTCACAAACGAGCTGAGTATTAAGGAAGGAATTCAAATTTTATTGCACAATGGCACACAATGACTTTTCTGGGGTTTTAAAAAATAAATTTCAGCAATTTACATCGATACTGTGTTAACACAATCCCTAACTCGATTGATTCATCAGAATGCTACGTCAATAGGAAAATTATTCACCTTTTGAGCTTCTTAGGCAAATGTATAATCATCATCATCAGTCCCTTGACCTAATGTGGTAGTCGAGGCACTATACTGCTGAATATCTGACCAGCTCCTTCCACTTGTCTCGATCATATGCCAATGTAAGTCTCCGAAAAATTTTCCTGGTTACTTATGTGATGTTGTCAGTCCAATTGTTTCTCTGTCTACTGCTCATTCTGCCACGCTGATAGCTGCCCTGCAATACTGTTGTGGATAGAATATTGGCTCTAGTGACATGACCATACCATTTCAGCTTTCTTTTCTTTTGGTGACTGTGATGAGATGGTCTGATATTGGCCTACTTTGTGCCTGATGGTGTTACACACTTCTTCATTTGTTATGTGGATCATTTGAGAGATGCCAATGATGGTTCTGTAGCATCTCATTTCACGTGCCTGGATTCTTCGATGTAATTCTGCTGTCAGGGTCCAGGCCTCACATGAATACAAAAACGATTGAGATGATTAGTGTTCTCAATAGTCTGATTTTAGTTTTCAGACAGATATTCCTGTCTGTGCAGATGTGTCTTAGCTTTGACATAGCTGGCATTGTTTGTGCTGCTCGTGACAAAATGACTGCTCTTTATGTTTTATTAGTGATTATGGAACCAATCTATTTGAACTGGCTCACTGTTTCCAGTTCTAGTCTTCGGACTTTAATCTTGGCTGAGATTTGTTTGCCACCATTTGGCATCAGCTTTGTCTTCTCAGTGCTTACCTCTATATCAAGAATGGCAAATATTTCATCCAGGTTCTTCATGTGGGATCCATCAATGTCATCCACAAAGCGGAGGTTGGTGATGTTACGCCCTCCAATGCTGACTGTCCCCCAGTGGTTTTTCAGGGCTTCGCTCATGATGCGCTCTAAGTAGATGTTGAAACGCGTGGTGACAGAAACAGCCTTGACGTACTCCAACTGTTGTCTGGAACCAGTCCCCCACAGAACCTTAAGCCTTGGCGTACAGCTGCTTGATGGTATTGGTCAACGTTTGACCCATGTTGTATCTCTTCATTGTGACCCACAATGAATCATTCCACACTGTCAAAATCCTTTTTGAAATCTATGAACACATAATAGATGTCTTGTTGATGTTGCGAGTAATTTTCACACAGACCCCATGAGATTGAATATTTGTTCTGCTGTACTTCTCCCACTCGGAACCCTGCATGTTCTTCAACAATTATTTCTTCTGCTTGTGGTCTCAGTCTGTTCAAGATGGTCTTCAGCATCACCTTACTAGCACTGTTGAAACTGATAGTTCTGTACTTTTGGCACAGCTGGAGATTACCATTTTGGGGGAGTGTTATAATCAGTGACTGAATCCACTGTGTTGTCCATTCCCCTGTCTGCCAGATCTTGTTGCAGATTTTGTTTAGTAGCTGTTATCACTGATTACCCATAAAACATGACCCACCCCATTCTTGATACGTTCAGCTGGGATATTGTCTACTTCAGATTTCTTCCCATTCTTCAGTGCTCTTATTGCTTTCTCCACCTCTTCTTTGAGACTGGAAATAATCATCATTTGTGGAGTTTGTAACATCAAGTACCTCTGGATCTGCTCTTTACAATACTCGGCCAATCTTTCTGCAATGTCACTTGCTTGTCTGAGGCATTTTCCATTTTCGTCTGGAATGGTACTGACCCTTGAAAGCTTTTGTCTGGTGAGGTCTTTCACAATATGGAATGACCTTTTGCTATTATTCTTTATCAGACTGCTCTGTATTTCTGTGCCCTTTTGTCTAATCCAATATTCCTTTGCTTTCTTCAACTTTTAATTTCTGATATTCTTGAGTATTGCTCGGTACTTCATTACCACTAGTGTGTGTCTGGTGTTTTTGTGGTCTCTTTGGGCATCACACTGATTCAGAATCTTGTCTGTAAGCCAGGATTTGTTTCTTTTGGCGATGGAGGCCAATGATGTCCATGGCAGTTGTCATGAATGTGTTGAAAGTGTTTGTCGTCACTTTAAGATCAACATCCATCACAAAGAATGGATCAAATTCTCCTCCAATTGTAGCTTGGAATGACTTGCAGATGTAAGGGCTATTTAGTTGTTCAAGGTTGAATCTCAGCTTGATGCTCTATGGCTTGTTACTTTTCTTCCGCCTCATTCGGAAGTACATAATTACGAGGTCGAGATCACTCTTAACATTAGCACTTGGGAACGTCCTTGTTTTTACTCTATTGAAGCCAGATCGGTAACGATTTTGAACCAGTATGTAGTCGATCTGGTTATGATGGGTTCCATTTGGTGCGTGTCATGTCCAGCATCGTGAAGCTTTATGTTGGCCTAGGGTATTGACTAGTACTAAGTTGTTGTAGCTTGCGAACTCGAGCAGCCGTCTCTTTCTTTCATGTGTATGTGTATAACTCTTAAAGGTTAATTAATGCTTTGATCTTTTCTGTGACGTTACAAACGCTCATAAACGTTATCAAAATAATATACGCATACATAGGTGGAGTTTTAAACATTATGTGTGTGTATATACACATAGATATATATATATATATATATATATATATATATATATATAGAATGAAACAATCAAACAATGAAATAATATAGAATGAATAGCATATCCGCGATCCATATAATATATTTGTCACACAAAGGAAACAATCTCCTCAGAATTATTTATCTATATGCATAAATAATCAAATCGATGTAAAATTAACGATTGTGCTTTAAAATCATATTTTAACCAAAATTTTAACTACATTGCATTATTAATTATTTGGCCAATCCGACTGTTTCAGGATCATAACCACCTTTGACTCATCGGCCAGTTACATATTAATGTCGAAAGTCTAACGCGAAACCTTTTCTGTTCTAAACACGTTATGCTATCCGCCATGTATATAGATAATCAAGAAAAGATTATGTATTTAAACATTAAAGAGGCAATGAAAACAAACATCGGTAGACGATTGTTTGCCATGATGGAAAAGGAACTTTTGAGAAATAAAATATCAAACAACGATCAAAGTATTAGAATAAATGCTTTTTGTTTTTATATGCATGATACCAGAACAATATTTACATTATCATCAGAAAGAGGGAATCGTTTGTAAAATTCAGAGAGCAAATCACAACACTAAGGGATGAATTAAGTAAAGACTAGTAAGGTTACTGGCTTATATTATAATTATTTACAAGATACTAATGTTAGATTCTGATGACGGGAATGTAACGGGTTTATATTAAAATATTTTACAAGATACCTATATTAGATTCAACTATGCAATTGTAACTAATATAATATGATACCCTTGTTAGATTCGACTATGCAGTTGTAACAAATAAAACAAGACACCCACGCTGGATTCGACTATGCAATTGTAACTAATATAACAAGACACCCATGTTGGATTCGACTAGGGTTTTGTAACTAATATAATATGATTCCCTTTGTTAGATTAAACTATGGAGTTGTAACTTATATAACAAGACACCCATATTAGATTCGACTATGCAATTGTAACTGTTATAATACATTTGAAGCTAGGAAATATGACAAAAAGTGAATTGTTTTCCGATGGCTGTGTCAACTGCTTAGAGGTAATATACAAGTCTATTACTAAACAAAAAAAGTATTTGTTCGAAAACGTTTATCTAGTTACAGCATGTTAAGACATAACGGTAGAAAATACTAAATACACCAAAAGAGAATAAAAGTGAACAAGTCCTTCTAATCATATTTAAGATTAAGGATAAACAGAAACAACTGTATATATTTAAAAGTGATTAACAAATTATAACGTTTTAAATTATAATTCAAAATAAATTATTATTTACCACTATTTGGAGCTTGTAATCAATTTCGATCCTTTACAAGACGTGCAATGTGAAAGGAACTGTGAATCCTTGCAAAGACGAAATCAAAACATGACAGCTTATGAACGAAATAAAACGACCCGCTGTAATTCCAGGTAATGATAATGCCCTATCGATTAGCTAATTAAAGATTGTCAATACATCCAACTCAATTATGATATGTATTTTCTCTAATCCTATTCCAGTAGTATTTGCTATTGAATCTACAATTACATATAGCAGCTGTACCAATGAATCTGATTTGCTAATTGATATTAATTTCAACAAATACAATAATTTTTAAAATTTAATTAATGATTAAACATGCATAGGTCTTAGCTAGCATGAAAAATACCATAATGATCCGAGAATGCAAATACAATTCATTAATGCATAACCCATATACGTACTACAGTCAGCACTGTTTTATCAAGTTGTATAACTCATACACCCACTATAGCAAACACTATTTAATAAAGTTACATATCCTAAATATACATAATGCTTGATGTAAAGGTAAGAGGGGATGGAGGAAAGTACTTTGGTTAAAATAGTTATATATTATGGTGATGATTATTGTTAAGACTGATGCATATAGTCTTGTGAACGTACAGAAAAATAAATTCTTGTAGGTCTCTATCACAAAAATGTAATTAAAGATGGGATCAAGAAATTAAAAAGAAAAAAAACTACGTCATGACCAGGATCGTCATTATAAGGAGCCAATACAAGCAAAACCGCAAATTAAGCTAACCGACTGGTAATGTTTGGAATATTGATCTTTCATAGAGCGAATTGAATGACAAAGCCGCAAATTGAACGATTTCTTTTGTATCTTATTTTTTGGTCGTGATTGTCTCTGTTGTGTAACTTTGCCTTTGACACAGACGCAGAGTCGAACGTGCACAAGCTAGTTCACATTCCTAGTTCTGCGTTGTTCGTTGAGCTTTGTAGAATCTTGAACATACATTCTCTCTGTTGTACGTCCTCTGATCTGCTTGTTTGTCCGTTTATTGATTTGAACATCCGGAAAGCAGCATCAGAGTATCGTAAAGAAACATCAGAGCATCGGAAAGCATTATCAGAATATCAAAAAGCGATCAGCAGAGTATCAGAAAGCGGCAGCAGGTTTGAGCATTTTGATTATCTTTTTATTGACAATAACATCGACACAATATATCAAACAACAGCAAAGGTTTAACGGCGATTTCTAAGTTCCGGTGCAATTGAAGTAAGTCACTGTACGATTATTGGAAGTGGACATTGCGTAATCTGCAGAATGATATATATTTTTTATTTGTTATTGTACGAAATAGTCATGATACTAAACTCAATAAGTATTTAACTTTATATTTAGACTTTTATGTTCTTTCTCTTTAATTTAAGTAGCATTTCTCGTATGTTTACAAAATATATAGGAATTATCAGAAAAAGCTTTCAGGGACTATAATATGATGCAAAAACAGGTTCTTGGTCACATCATGGTAGTGATGTTTAAAAGAGGTGGTAAACGTTTGAATGTAATAAATATGTTTTTGTTTTCGTTATGTGGAGCCACTGAAGAATTTGTGCTGCCTTTTTGGGCGTAAATGCTATGGTGTGGATTGCAGCATAGCTCGAAACATCTCACAGGAAAGCGATTGACGTGAAGAGTTATGCCATGAGGTCCGAGCTCAAAGATTCACTTACCATACTCATCCAAGAATCCAGATTGTTAAATGTGCTAGGACTAGTTAGGGATTTTTTAAAACAAATAAAACAATATTTAATTAGTAAAGATCAATTTTGTTCAGTTTTGGTCTATTTTGTTAATAGATTACACTTAAAAGTTATCAAATGTCACCAGTTTGGGGCAAACTTTATACCAAGGTTGTTGCTTTAGAAGAAAATGTCCCCCAAACGTTGTTTAAAGTGTACTTCTAATTTCTCAATAATGGATTTGTAGAAAGTATATCTCCTGTGTGCAAGTAAGATGATTTTGAGATCCCATGGACCAGTAATGGCTTTAGCGAGATGCGAAAGCGATCGGGGTTAGATAGTAAGGGTTAGAGAGGATACAGTTTTATAATTTTTGTTAAGGCATACTAAGTTCTTCTTCAGTTGTTTTATATATAAATGAGAAGAGGTCCCGTCAAACTAAAATAACACGACTCTGTTCCATTCAAAATTAAGCAGAAGAGCAAAGGTAATGTTTTGCCTCCATCCCAAAAAAGTTTCACAAATACTCAAAGTTATTTAACAATATGAAAAATTAGTATATCTAGTATGTGTATTTGTAAGAAAGAAGTGTGGTGTCGAAATTTGATGCTTCCTTCCTCGTCAAAAAACCAAACAGGTTTTATCTGCATTGCATTTTCAAAAATGCGCCAAAGAACCTATTTATTTATTTATTTATTTATTTATTTATTTATTTATTTATTTATTTATTTCACTTTCAGCCATGGCATAGTATTAGGTACGAATGCATCTAGGTTGCATAATTATCAAAATAGATATATTCAGTTATTTTTCTGACGTGTGCTATTGAAAGTATTATGTGTATTTATTTTACATTGGGTGTAGTTTTTCTCCAAAGTTACATGTATATATAATGTATATGGTGTGTTTGATCTTTGTCACTAATTAAGTTTAGACTTATCTGACTAATTATTTTGTTACTTTGAAGCACATTACATATTAACTAATTTATTTATGATTTTGAATTATATATTAAGAACATCAGAGGGAAACATGTTTGAAGCATTTGAGTTCAAAATATTTTTCTATAGAAATTAAAAATATTTTAGAAGCATGTTCTTTACGAATTTGATGGTAAAATGACACTCATCATGTTTATGATTTTACGAATTATCTGTATTTAATTAATTTTGTTTACTTCAGAATTACTATTCCTATCGTAATATTCAAAGTGGAATCAGTCTTTTTTTTGTGTTCAGGTATAATGTTAGATGATCTATTTAGATTCACAAAACTATATGTTCTTTTTAAGTTTCCCATTGAAGTCAAGGAAATTAAAGTATTTGTTGAATTTTACAAAACGTGTTGGTTTTTCATGTTCCTTAGTTTAAGGCTATATAGTAGTAACATTAGATCACACGTAGCATCCGTCATGCATCATTCTTCTATATAGCTAGATTTCCTGTTGTTTTTTTTTATATTCTCGCCTTCCTTGTACATTTTAATGCTTATTGGGGTGGTCAGTAATAAAATTGTTAAGCAAATAGATTTGTGCCAAAAAAATTATATCCGGCCCACTTTCT
This sequence comes from Unio pictorum, assembly GCA_030141615.1. Taxonomy (NCBI): domain Eukaryota; kingdom Metazoa; phylum Mollusca; class Bivalvia; order Unionida; family Unionidae; genus Unio; species Unio pictorum. Next base: position 238,864 of record JARLTB010000222.1, read on the forward strand.
TTATCTGCGAAAATTGTATCATTTATTTCATCCCTATATATGTATGTAGTGATCTTTGAAAACAAGAAACACATTAAGATTTTTTTCTTGTTATAAAAGAGAGATGTAAGCTTATTACGTTAATATTACTGAATAAGGAATAAATGCAATACCAGCATTCTACATATTTCAATGTACATCAATGAAATACAAAGTCATTATTAGAATGCATTATATCGTTCTTGACCAGATAAATGCTGGGGGTGGGGGTGGGAGATGGGGTGTACATTTATTAAGGGTACATAATTCGATAAAAAGCATCCTATATTCATCTAGAACAAACAACGCACGTCAAAAGTCGCCCTTCATTATATGGAGGACAAGGCAAGGATCCACATTTTGCCTGAATCAGATACACAAGATGGCCATTGAAATCGGCGGTACCACCGCTTCGCAATTCCGGGTTTGCATCCACACACACGTAGTTTGTCGCCCCAACTTGAGAATGATGCCCCGACATCAAATATCCGTTATATTCCATCGTCCATCCCGGGTAACACTCTGTTCTACCAGGAATCATAATCGTGGGAGTGCGTGAAGTTTTACACACACAACATGGTATATCGTCCTCTAAAGACACTGTCGAGAACGGATTTGACTCTGGCCTGAGTTCGTACTCTACACCGTAGATAAAAGCCGAGTTAGCCGATCCTCCTGCATATTTTCCCCAGGCAGGATCCTCAGTCAGGCACAGAAAGTCAGCAGCACTTCCGGTGTGTGTGAAGTGTGAGCCTCCAGCAAATCCTAGTAAAATGGAAAAATTTATTTTTGTTTTTTGTATTGATTGAAAATATGCATCAACATAAATATTTAATTTCTATTCAACAAGAAGTTGTTGTCTTTTCATCCTCATTAGAATAAAGAGGAATAATAGTATAACAAAACGAGGATCACTGATCAATACCTCTTGAATGATCCAATGTGACCTCATCAATTTTTCTTTCTTCTTTCTGCAGCTTGTGCTTATTTAACTCGGTTTCCATCTTGTGTTTAATTTAAATTATATTACTTTCATTCAGAAAAAGACAGAGATTTGAAATCAAACCCAAAAGACGCTTATTTCAAAAGTCTTTTCCACAAAATACTGGATCAAAATCGTTTTTATTTCTTGCTTTGTTAAAGTACCCTACGCCTGAGAGAGATCATTTTGACTGGCAAGCAACAGTAATTAATCTTTTTTTTCAAGGACTCGAAGCCTTTCTGAGATGAATGTAACAAAACGTTTTCCACGTTAGATAACACTGTGAAAGCTTGTCGGTTGCATTGTATATTTCTGAAATATGTGAAATAATACCTGAGATTTTGACAATTCTCAAACAAAGAGAATTTAAAACTCAAAAACAAAGTTTCCTTAAATATTTTTGAGAAATTTATTTCCTTTGACTAGCCTTCAATTTTCTGTTACGACTCTGTGGTGTTAATCTATCTAACATAACATAGAGACAAACTGTAAGTTTTAAAATTCAACAAATAATATACATGCCAGTAGGCGTGTAGTGATTTCAGTTTGAGTAGTAGTGTTATAATGCGAGTTTGATTACTGATGTAGTAAGGTGTAATGTCATTTTAATTAATTATATTGTAATTTCAGTTTGAGTAGTGCTAAAGAAATTTCAGCTTGACTAATAATCTAATGATTTCATTTTGAGTTGTATTGTAGTAATTTAAGTTTTATGATAGTGTGGTAATTTTAAGTTGACTGGTAGTGTAGTAAGGTAAGATTTATGATAGTGTGGTAATTTTAGTTTGACTGTTAGTGTAGTAATTTAAATATGTATGATAGTGTGGTAAGTTAAGTTTGACTGGTAGTGTAGTAATTTCAGTGTTGTGTGATAATGTACTAATTTTAATTTGACTGGAAGTGTAGTAATTTAAGTTTGTATGATAGTGTGGTCATTTTAGTTTGACTGGTAGTGTAGTAATGTAAGTTTGTATGATAGTGTGGTAATTTTTATTTGACTGGTAGTGTAGTAATTTAACTTTGTATGATAATGTGGTAATTTTAGTTTGACTGGTTGTGTAATAATTTAAATATGTATGATAGTGTGGTAATTTTAGTTTTACTAGTAGTGTAGTAATTTCAGTTTTGTGTGATAGCGTGGTAATATACATGTGTGGGATAGTGTGGTAAATTTTTTTATCTAAAGAAAACAATATACCTTGACTTATGCTCCTTGTTCAGATGAATATGATGCAATAAATGTCATATGCAATTTGGGTTCTTGTATTAAACTTTTGGACTTTTCACGCTTACTAAAATAAATTATGGTAGAAATGTAGGACTTTTAACGTTTACTGAAAGAATTAAAGGTAACAAATTAACACTTACTAAAATAAGAGTTAGAATAAAAAAATTGGGACTTTTCACACTTACAAAATGAGAAGAAAAAAATGGTAAAAATGTAGGACTTTTAACGCTTACTAAAACTGGAATGTTAAAAATGTTTAGCATGTTTAACGCTTACTGAAAACAAAACATAAATACATATATACATCCATCCATCCATCCATCCATCCATCCATACATACATACATACATACATACATACATACATACATACATACATACATACATACATACATACATACATACATACATACATACATCAGCTTGGCGGGTTTTTCCATCTATAGGTGAACACTCTATATTCTGCCCCGAAATCTGCATGGAGGAGGAATATTGAAATGGCAGTTCACTGCGGCGAGGAATCATTGTGGAGATCTAAACTTGAAATGAGACCTGAACTTTTACATTATGCAAGTGTCCATGCTAATCTTCAACCACTTGCAGTTTGGAAACTTGGTAAATGTGTTCCTAATAAAACTTGGACTTTCGCTAACATTGCTTATTTAATTATGTGTCCCATTACAATAGAGAAGAAAAATAATTGTAAATACTGCAAGAGATTGATTATAGACAGAACCAAGCATATATTACTACTCTGTAACGCCCTAAATGACGAGCGTAACACTATGTTTGAATAAATAATAGATGCCATCGACATCCTAGACTCCCACTGGCTTTTATGTCAGGACAATGACACCCTACTTCATATCCTTTTGGGCAAGAGAGTGGACATCTTTGATTCTATGAATGATCAATCATGGCAGGCATTCATGTGTGTGGTGGCTGATGGAATAAGCACAATTTATAGAAGAGCAAATGAACTTGAAAATGATATCCCATAGTATGCTTGTTCAGTAAATTAAGGAAATGGACCCAGTTCATTTATATCCAATAAATAACTTACATGTGCTCTTAGTAAGTGAAAACATGATAATCAATTTAAATCGTTTTAGTTGAATGTAAATAATTCCAATTCCATTATTTCTCCTCTCTTAATCTATGTTGCGTATATAACTCGTTTGCAACGAGTTCTCTCACCGCATGTGTTTTGATATTACGTTCTATTTGCCTTTGTTACTATATAGTGTACTGTTTTTAATTTAATCACAAACTATGTTCATAACTTTTTTGTATTTACGAAACATTAACTGAATGAAATCTCTTTTGAAGAGGAAATAAAGAAAGTTAGTCAGTCAGTCAGTCATACATACATACATACATACATACATACATACATACATACATACATACATACATACATACATACATACATACATACATACATACATACATACATACATACATACACAGCGTTTATGGTGCAACCTAGGTACGCCTACCTTTGTAAACGAGTTCTGTGGCATTTCCCGGACATACGGTTCTTCCCCATCTCACATAAGTTGATCCAATCCCTGTAGATAACACAATATACCAATATCACCGGAATACACCTGGAATAATGCTTTTCAGAAAGTAGTGCTAACGGCTTATATAATGTTTCCAAATAGCTTTATTAAGTATAAATTAACAAAAACAAAGACATTGAATGAAAAAGTGCTCTTCACATTTGCATGATGTTGTAAATAGTATGTCCCCTTCTTTCAGTGATTTTTAAAGTCATCCTGTACGAGTAACAACTGTATATAAAATTTAATGTAATTCTTGTAGGCCAGAGAAATGCAGACTTTTTAGAATTGTGTAAAGCAGACGAAAGTAGTAATATAGGGCACTCTAGACTCAATGGGAAATCCAGTCAAAAACAGCTGGGGCACATCTAGCCTCAAGATTTACAGCCTCAGTGGGAAATCCAGTCAAAAACAGCTTGGGCACATCTAGCCTCAAACATGGTGGGCTAATCTAGCCTCAAGGGGAATTTAACATGGTGGGCCTATCTAGCCTCAAGGGAAATTGAACATAGTGGGACTATATAGCCTCAAGGGAAATTGAACATGAGGAATATTATTTGTATTTGTATATGGGACTGTATAGCGACAAGGGGAAAATGGAGGCAAAGAAAGCTAATATCTTTTAGAGGCATATGAGTGGCCCTGAAAAGGGCCGTTATGTGTAATGTTAACATTATATTGTTAACACAGAGGACATCTCACAGATCTTCTTCTTTTCCTTAAACTTCTCCTCACTGTTGGGCCATAGAGGAGAACACTCTTTAAACAACCTTGCCTCTCCACATATATCCTTCTCTTCCAAAAGGCTGTATCAGTCATATGCGTGATAGTCCACGATGATCTGACATACATGGATAAGTCAGTACGAAATAGCATGGTAGAAACAAGGGTAGAAGATTCTACGTTGGTCCACATCTTGTGATGAGAAACAGGTGAAGCGACTATCGTGAACTGCGGTTATTTATAGGGGAAGAGCGGATCGAAACAGATTGAGTGTATTCACCAATCCAAACGTGCGTTACAAAAGGCAGTCACAGTCATCCAATCGGAAGAGAGCAGTCTGTGACGTCACTTTCCCTATATAGAGGTACTAGCGTCTGTGCGCAGTCAATCGATGAGACAGAGTTGTCAATGATGTCGGACACTAAGAAGACGATGAATTGGGGTGAACAAGTAGTGGAGACAGCAAGTAATGGGACAGCAGTGACTACCAAAGTCATGACAAATCTACATCCAGAAGAAGTTGATTTTAACTGGGATATTGTGGATTTCCTAACATCACAAGAATTTATTCCGGAACCTTCGTTACCTTCTGCTTCTTCTTATGTACACGTCATTGATTTTAAGCAGAGACAAAAAGAAGAATTGGAGCGATTTTTACAACAACAGAAAGTAGAAGAACAAGCTTTTCTTATTCAACAGCGGGAAGAAGAAGAATCAATAAGGAAACACCAGGAAGAAACAGTAGCAGCAACAGTGAAGAAAGAAGACCAAGGACAGAAAGAGAATAGTGAAAATCAAACGGTCACGACGGTACTTTTAGATATTTTAGCAGAGTTAAGGAGTCTGAAACAAATGTATCAGACTTCCTTATCACGACCGAAGAGAAAAAGACCTTCTCGAGCTAAACAACCCAATTTAACTATGACTACGTCTGCCATACCACCTTTAGTGATTTCATCCAAATCATTGACAGGAACCACCAGTCTAGAAGTAGGCCTTGGCCGTGGCAAAGGCTTAACACAGCTAAAGATGGTTACGTCCCGTTTCTGAGTTTGTTTTGTTTTAAGCAAGCAAAACACCAACGGTCCTTTTCAGGGCCACTCAAATTATTTCGGAAAGAAATATTATTTAAATTGCCTAATTCAATGAAAACTCAAAAGTCCTTTTTTTTTAAACCTATGATGTACGTGTGAGTGAATGAATGTGTGAGTGTAGGTTCTTATTCTATAAAATCAAAACCAAGAGACACTTACGTTTTTTCTCTCTGGTGTATTCTGGTACAAACGTTACAATCCAATATCACAACATAATATAACATAACACAATACCACTTTAAAAAGTTCACAGGTTTCTTCTGTTCACACTTTCTGTTTCTTTAATTTCTTTACTGTCACATGTTTTTCTTCTTCCTCTTCACATTCGTTTCGTCTTCTTTTCTTGTCTTTGTAAACGTGTCGGGGTTCTCCCTTGGGGGAGGGTACCTCTTCCTCCTCCTCCTGTTCAGAGTTCCTTTCCCCCTCCTCCTTCTGCTCCTGTTGTTTCTTAGGGCAGTTTGGAGACCAATGTCCTTTCTCTTTACAATGATAACAGGTATCTTGACTTTTGTCTCTATTGGTACCTTTTTTGTTTATTTTCACGATCTGGACATTCTGTAGCCAAATGTCCTTTCTTCTTACAGATATAGCAAGTATCTTGACTTTTATCTCGAAAGGAGGGAGAGTAGTCCGTCGGCTTGTCTGAAGAAAACTTTCGTATGACAACACGCAAAACTCTGATGAGAAGTTCAACTTGTGTAGTTTTTTCCATCGTTCTGGTCAATGTGAGAATAAAATGAATACTAAAGGTTAGACACTGACCCTTTATATATGCACGGATCGGACATGAATATATAGGATCATGGTCTTTAAAATGTAGTCATTTGACTTTTTGCAGACAAGATGAAAAGACCGCATCATGTTGTGGAGAAAAGAGAAGACAGTAAGAGACAGAAACGTAATGTATCGCCTAGCACAGTAGCTGAAGTCTTGGCTCAAATTCATGCCAGTGATTTTGAAGATGACATGAGTGAGTCTGAATCCACACCCAGACAATCGACGTCCAAGCAAAGTTCACCACCCTTAGTAAACCCTGAAAAGTACTATCACGTTCGAGAGACGGAAAAGCGTTCCTCTCGAAAACTTATAACAACGGCTTACACGTATGCAGCAAAGTTTAAAGATTTCAAGTCAAATATACCTTTGGAGAATACAGAAGGGTTCATTACCGAGGTGTGGGATTCTGTGTTAACTGCACTGAAACAGCAATGTCAAGCCAAAGAAGACGATCGCTTGAGACTTTCTATTCATCACGATAATTTGAAGTCTCCCGTTTGGATCGAGTTTAGCAGTCCATTAGAATTAACACCTTCCAAAGTCATCGACAAAATTCAACATGTGCAACAATCCAACGACAAATTTCACATCGTCGACAGAAAAGCCACACGGTTCATGACCCACGTGTCTCTTCCCCAGGGGACAGGACGCAAAAACGTGTTATTGGTGGACAGCCTTCGCAACACCAAACTAAGCCTCGTCCAAATTGACAATCCTCAAGACCAGATGTGTTTAGCCCGAGCCATCGTCGTGGGACAAACGTATGCTAACAAGAACGACACTGTAGAATGGAAAAGAGCCTGGAAAAGTATTCGACAATCGGACCGAGCCAAACAACGAAGTGAAGCAGAACTCCTGTTTCAGCACGCAGGGATATCCAAAGACACCCCTTACGGTATTCTAGAAATGCAAAAATTGCAAGGTGTCTTGGCTCCACATTACACCTTGAAAGTACACCCTCAAGAAGTGTGTGGTCCTCTTTTGTTTCGGGGCCACGATTTCAAAGATGGAAAATACATTCACATCTATCATCAGGATTTCCATTTTGATACCATTACCAGTTACTACTGTGAAAATGTGACTATAGTTATAATAATCGAGAACAACACAAGCATTATTGATCGAAATGTGAGGGATGTTTGGTCTCAACCTCGTCTGGACAAAGGACAAGTACGAGTGCATTGCCCTGTTTGTCAGAGCACTTTTGTCAGTCTTACATGTTACCAACAACATTTGAAGATGCAAGGTTCACGGCATAAAAGTACTTGTCAGCTTCTGAGATTGTGCCCCATTTATGGACAAGGCATACGTACCAGTAATGCCAAGTTTCACGTTTGTCGAGGGAAGAAACGATGTCACATTTGTCGCCAAATCGTGGATTTGGAACACGAATGCTTCATTCAAAAATATCAACCCCGACCAGAAGATGACCAGAAGAAAGGAAATTTTATCTTTTTTATTTCGAATGCATGCAAGAGACTGTTATTCACATTCCTAATTTCTGCGTGGCTCACCGTGCGTGCGAGAAGTGCATCCAAGAACCTATCTTTAGTCATTGCCCTCACTGCAGCAAGATTCCTGGAGGACGTGAAAAAATCTTTCGAGGGCCAAACACGCTAGACGATTTTGCCCAATGGACCCTAAACCCCATCGACGAAACGTGAAGTCCAGAAGACCTCGAAAGTTACGGAGATTGTCATCGCCATGCCACGGTCATGGCTTACAATTTCGGGGGCTACGATGGGCAATTTCTGCTCAGATACTATGCGGAACAAAGTACCGAACGTCCTCAAGTGACTTTGAACGGAACCAAAATCATTTCTATGCAAGTAGGACAAGTACAGTTTAAAGATTCAATGTGTTACTTGGCCATGCCTTTGAATCGCATGCCTAAAACGTTTGGAATGACAAAAATGGCCAAAGGTTATTTTCCACACTTTTTCAATACCGAAGCCAATCAACATGCCGTTCTACCCCATTTGCCTGAGGCTGACAAATATGACCCCGATAACATGCGCACCGAACAACGAGAATCTTTCCATTCTTGGTACCAGACTCACGCCTCGGATCCCTTTGACTTTCAAGAAGAAATGTTAAATTACTGTCGATCTGACGTGGACATTTTATGACGTTGCTGTGGAAAATTTCGAGAATTGTTCATGGAACACGGAGGGATCGATCCTTTGAAAGAAGCTTGTACCATTGCCAAAGCATCTTCTTTAGTGTACCGAAAACGCTTCATGCCTGAAAATACTCTAGCTGTCATCAGTCCTCAAACGACGAACTTTGTCAAACGTCAATACTCGGTCAAAGCCCTACGTTGGCTATATTACTTGTGCGACAAGGAAGACAAATGGATCCAACATGCTCGCAACGGAGGAGGCGATAAGACCATCGGAACGTATTCGGTGGATGGCTGGGACTTAGAAAACCCTCAGATCGTGTACGAGTTTAACGGATGCTTATTTCATGGATGTCCCATGTGCTACCCTCAACGTGACACCAAAAATCAGTTTTTACAACGGACCATGGAAGACTTGTACCAGACCACCTTGTCAGCGACGTTTGAAGTTAGAACAACAAGGATACCAGGTAGTGGAAATGTGGGAACACGAGTACAATCAGCGTTTGCAATCGATCCCGAGTTTAAACGCATCGTAGAAAGTTACAAGTTGGTGGATCCCCGAGAACCCACGGGATAGTTTGTACGGAGTACGAACGAATGCCACCTGTTTGTTGTACCAGGCGGACGAGGAGAATGGAGAAGAAATCAAATACTTGGACGTGTGTTCGCTGTATCCTTACGTGTGAAAATATTGTCACTTTCCCGTAGGACATCCACAATGGATGACAAAACACATTGACCTAGACCACATTCGACAGTACGAAGGATTGATCAAGTGCAAAATCTTGCCTCCTACGGACTTGTACCATCCCGTTTTACCTCACCATTGCCAAGGGAAACTGATGTTTCCTTTGTGTCGAACTTGTGCCGAAACGTGCAACCAAGACCAACCTTGTCAGCACACCCAGGAAGAACGTGCCTTGACAGGAACGTGGGTTAGCGTTGAAAAGTATTTTTGCAGACTACGTGGATGCCTTTTTAAAACTAAAACAAGAATCTAGTGGCTATCTTTCATGGTGTCACACTCCCGAAGACCAAAAGATATTCAAAGAAAAAAATCGGGAGCAGGAAGGCATCACTTTAGACCACATCGAGAAAAACGAAGGAAGGCGACCGTTTGCCAAAGTGATGTTAAATTGCTTGTGGGGTAAAATGGCACAACGACCGTCTTTACCCAAGACTTAGTATTTGTCCGAACCTTCTCGCTACTTCCAGATGATTAACGACAATCCAAATACATGAAACACGTGGACGTCATTCGTGAGGACTTGATCTTAGTCAATTGCGAAGAAGAACTAGACTTTGTAGAAGCCGACAAATTTGGAAATGTCATCATTGCGGTGTACGTGACAGTCCACGCTCGCTTAAAATTGTACGAAGTGTTAGAACTGTTAGGAGATCGTGTGTTGTATTTTGACACGGACAGTTGCATCTACATTCACCGACCGAACCAGTGTAACCCTGCCATCGAAGGAGACCGTTTAGGAGCCTGGACCGATGAACATCCCGACGATAAGATTCTCTGTTTTGCAAGTGGCGGTCCTAAAAATTACGGCTACGAATACCGAGACCCATAAGGAGAAATGCACACCGAATGTAAAGTGAAAGGATTGAATCTCAATTATCGCACCATTCGAGTGGTGACCTTTAACGTGCTACAAGAAACCTTACAGTCTGGACAGGACAAAACGTTTAAAGTGACCACCCACGAACCGCACAAGATTGTCCGTTTACCCACACACAAAATCGTTAGCCGACCTTTGGAAAAAGTCTTTCAAATCGTGTACCAAAAAAGAGTACGAAATTGGGCAGCATATAAAAAGGTACATTGTCCAAGGCCAATAGTTCATTTGTAATTACAACGACCAAGAGAAAGGAAGATGAATCCATTTAAACAGGTATCATTCAAGTTTGGGGATAGTAAAACAAATGTACCTTCCCCGAGTGTGAAAAGTGCTGGATGGATAAGATCTATGCATTGCAACGGAAGTTGTCCGGAAGGAAACTGTAAGTGCCCTTGCGGTTACCATTGTAATTGCGTTACATATTGCGATGCTATACCTTACGATTGCAGTGATGGCAGACGCGGTGACCTCAGCGATTCAGCAGGAGATCGTGGGAACTTTGCTATGACTACTACCCCTATATCTACCATGGAAAGTGATGCTGTGCGTGTCAAACCTGAGGGATGCGAAAGCGGTGCCACACGTTATCGTGGACTCCTAGGAATTTCCACGTACCTACATCGAACTGAAGTGAGGAGAGTCGAATATTCGTTCCCTACGACCTTGCCTGAATACTGTCACTTTAAAAGTCGATTCCAAACCTTCAAAGATAAATGGCCAAAATATCTGCCTGGACCAACTCCTGAAGAATTAGCCAGGGCCGGATTTTTATACTTGGGCGAAGGGGATAAAGTCAAGTGCTTCAGTTGTGGTGTGTCAATTTACGAGTGGGAGCCGAAAGATTCCGCTTTCCTGGAACATGCTCGATGGTCTCCGAATTGTCAATACTTACCTTTAGTGGGACCTAGTGATTGAATGTGACAATACTGTACCATGTCGTTTAACAAACCAGTTTGGCTTGGAGACAAACCTAGTCCAGTCTATAAACCCTCTCTAAAACATAATATTCAAGGATTACTACACGAATTGCAAGAGAAGATCTACAAGGACGTTTGGCAGGGACTTCCTAAAGAAAAATCGCAATGGTTGACTGTAAAACTTTTGTGGCGTGAAATTCACAAGAGGAAAGTGACAAAAATTAACCAACGTGTCAGATTTCTCTGGATCAAGTCTACCTTCCACAGATTCGAATTTAGTTCGTTTACATCTGAAGATTTTTTTGATCATTCTTGACCGTTACCCTGAATGGCAGTGGTCCGAAATTACACGTTATATTATTCACTTTCGCTTTTGGAGAAGATTTTAAATAATTCTGTGCAGAATATACACTTATGGTCTTGGACATAAAAAAGTATAAAATAGAACGACCATGCCACAACCTTTATCACTTGTGATAAAACAGATTCCGTAGAAGGATATCAATGAGAATATTCATACTGTGAAGGATTACGAACACTTATTACAAGAACTTTGTCCCATTAATTGGGGTCGACGTGTAGTGTGTGTTTTAGTGACTTGCTTTCTGGGATTTCGTTTACCTGTCGATTCCTTGTATCCACTTTACGAACACTACCTACAAAAAAGACAGTATGGTGACTACTTTAAATGTCCACGAGAGACTCGTTCTGTTAAAAGCCTTACGCTTTCATCTGGATACGTCTAGACCTCTACAGGAAAAAAAGATTCGTCAACTTTTACGAACGGAAGTGGTGTACGAAGATGTGTGTGTAGCTTGTGATTTACACCCTCACTGGACAGATGTACGTGACTGGAAAAGTTTGGACTTTGAGGCTTGGACAAAAGAAGCATCCCATTATGCTCAAGCGTTGTGTTCGTAAAATCCATCGTCGAGTGAAAAAAGTCACTTTTAAACCTGTGTTAGTGACAGTGCCAGAAGAAGAAAAAGAATCTGTCACCCAGGACAATCACCCTGTTCAAGACAGGACTGTCATGGACATTCCCCCACAAAGACCCTTCCGAGAGGACACCTATGTAACTGTACCCCATGTAGAGGCTATAAGAACATTACACACTACCTCAAGGACACCTTGGCTACCCAAACAATGTTGTACAGAGACTTGTTAATATGCCACTTTGCTCGTTTCCATGTGTATTTTATTCCTGTACTTATCCATTTGTCTTTTATGTATTTTTGTCTTTTGTGTTGTTCCAATTTAAACATGCATTGAAATAAACGTGTCTTGAACAAAGTATTAAAACCTTTTGTCTTGTCTGTTTTTGTGTCAATAGTGTCATACCCTACACTACTATGGCTAACTCTGCTATTTCTACTCCTTCCTCCTCGACATTTAAAGTCATTGACGAACACTTAGATCATGCTAGTTGGGAGGCCTTATATCTTCGTCATCCTTTTAACATGTTAATTGCTGGACCGAGCGGTTCAGGCAAAACCGAATTTGTCAAACGTTTGATCGAACATAAACATCATTGATCGATCGTTCACGTCAACGCATCGTGTGGTGTTACAAAGAGTGGCAATCGGCATACAGCGTCCTGCAAGAAAGTCAAGGTGATTCCATTGTGTTTGTGGAAGGCATTCCTAGCGAAGACGATGGGATCGTGTCTGACCCTAGTCAAACTCATTTGGTCATTTTTGACGACAAGTTAGGAGAAGAAAGAGAAGAAATCAAACTGTGGTTTACGTGTAAAGGGCATCATCGTAATGCCAGTGTCATTTACATCACACAAAATTTATTTCAACAAAGTAAAGCCCATCGTACCATTAGTCTCAATGCTCATTAGGTGGTCTTGTTTAAAAGTCCTCGAGATAAATCGCAAGTGCAAGTCTTAGCCAAACAGTTAGGAACACCTTGGCTGACTCATGCGTACGATGATGCCACTCAAACTCCACACGCCTATTTACTCGTGGATTTAAAACCCACCACTCCCGATTATTTGCGATTTCGTACCCATTTGTTTCACGACTGGTGTCAAGACGGAGGACCTTTCGTGTACACGTCCTCGTCGTCGACATAACAATATGAACAACTAAAACAAATCTATAAAACACTCGGTCACTTTGACTTTGTCTCATACATTGTCAACATGACGTCCCATCAGTCTCATCTTCCCATCAAATTGATTCGGGCCTTGTACGGTATCAGTTGCGAAAAAAATCCACAAATACGTGCTCACGTCTTAGAAGCCAGTCTCAAAGAAGTCTTACGATGGTTTACGGTGACAGCATTTCAAATACTGCAAGGCGTCATTCACATTCCACATCAAACCAAACGCTTTTCTGACAGAAACAAAGTAGCCTTGACGCAACTGGCTTATCCTCGCATCGATACTCAAACCAAAAAGCAAATCATTTTGAAACCTGGAGGTAGCGGTTCTCTAGAAGCTGTCATAATTCGTTCCCTTTTAAAATGGGATCACAATGCTCCCAAAGATCACCCCAAGAAAAAAGCCAAACGAACCCCTAAGAAAAAAAACAATGGTGCCATGACCAAACTACAGAAAAAGAAAAGTCCACAGAAAAGAGCTGTCACCCGCAAAAGAGGCAGTTCGGCAAGGACACAACCTTACCTTCGTAAAACACGACCTGCAGCACCAGTGGCCGGGTTTCCAGTAGCCTCAGGTGCTTCCACGTCTCCGTTGCGGGTGATGCCAACCAAATCCAATTTGACACCCGTTCTTCCTAATTTGATGAAACATTGGAAACCTGCGTCTCCCAAAACGTCTCATCCACCGCTGGCACCGTCTTCCTCATTAGTGACAGTAGCAGCTGCTCACAAATACCTGCCCCCAAAGTCAAAGTCCAAGAAAGATCTGGCATGTTAAAGAGTTTACTGGATTTGTCCAAACAAGAACTGTCCCGATTTAGTACATTGCGAACCCCTTCACGACGTGTGTTACCTGTCATGAAGTTGATACGACGGAAAGATAATCAGTGGCGTTGCATTCCAGTATAAAAAATGACTTGAGGACAACAACGTGAATCAGTATTTTCTGTGCCACTGCTGAACACCCAATTATGTCTCCTCAAAAACGTGCACAGCACAGCCCTCGGCGTTCTGCTGTTCAAAAACGAAAAGGAAAAAGACAATCTCGTTATCCTACAAAACGCTTAAAAACCAAACATCGACGTCATCCCCTCAAAAGACGCAGTGGTTTAAAGAAAAAGAAGAGTCACCAAAAAGGAGGTTACTTTGGTAATTTTGGGAAATACATCGTTACCTTTTTGACGAAGCGCTAGTTCCGAAAAAGAAAGTAGATAAAAGAGAGTGTGTACCAAGTCTTTGACGTTGGTGGTATTGTGGAACGAACAAGCAAAGATGCCACCTCGCAGAAAACATTCTTATTCACCCCACAAAGGAAAGAAAAAGCAAGGACTACCTCCTTGTTTAGCCAAACATCGACACGTTCTTCGTCAAATGGCTCAAAAGAAAATACCCGTCCGTCAAAAGAAAAAGATGTTGGTGCAACGCGGAGGATTTTTTATTTTTAAAGAAGTGCTGCCAGTTATAAAACAAGTGATGGCACAACAAAAAAAAGATAAAGGGCGTGTGTTCCAAGTCATTGACGTCAGTGGTATTGTGGAACTAACAAGCAAAGATGTCACCTCGCAGAAAACGTTTTTATTCACCCCACAAAGGAAAGAAAAGGAAAGGAATACCTCCTCGTTTAGCCAAACACGGAGACGTGTTGTCCGTCCTGTCCAAAGCCTCTCCACCCATGCGAAAACAAATCATTAAAACGGCCTCCAAAGATGTCATCGATACCGTGTGTAAATTTTTGTTTGAATGTCTTGAAAGGCACGATACCTTTGTCTCCACACATGAAAAAATGCTTAGCCAAACATCGACACGTTCTTCGTCAAATGGTCCAAAAGAAAATACCCGTCCGTCAGAAGAAAAAGATGGTGCAGCGAGGAGGAATTTTACCCTTTCTTCTTCCTGTGTTGGGAGGATTAGCGAAAACCGGCATCCTAAATATGTTGCCAAGTTTGATACAAGGGATGGCACGAGGGATATTCCAAAGTTGATCCTTCCAGAAGATAAAAGGGACCCATGGAGCATCACAATCTCAGACGTAACCTTTGGAAGCCCATGGAAGGACGAAAACTGACTTTAGTCCCTTACAAACGATGGATGGAATAATATCGTTGGCAAGAACAACGTACCCCCCATTTACCACCCAATCCTGATTTGACTCAGATGTCCCAATTACAACACGAATCGCAATCCTTGATACATCGCCACGATTTGTCCGAAACCGAAACAGCGCAAAAGTACGGTCAGCTCTTGAAACGACTGCAACTCTTTCATCGAAAAGCTGTGGAACAAACAGCTCTACCCACTCTGGCCGATTTGAAGGCTCTGATGAATAGTCCGTCGCTCTCACAATCTACAATGGCCAAGACAGATGTCACCCCACCATTACCCAAGGAAGAAGAGCCCCATGATATCTTTCAAACACCCACCGCCACTCCCATTCCGAGTAATATTGCAGCTTCCTTGTTGACCCCTACCCCACTCCCCAACGAGAAGAACTCAAAACTTGCGTTAAAAAGATGATGGCCACTCCTCCATCGACTGATGTGAAAATGAAACAAAGGAAACCAGAAGTGAGAAAGGAAAAGAAGACAAAAGCTATCCCATTACCACCTCCACCACTGCCACCACCACAGTGCCCTCGACGTCGATTCCTGTGGCACATCGGACACGTAAAATCGTTTCCAAACAACCCTCATTTCGCCCCACCCAAAGCAGTATCATCGAAGAGTGGATGACGTATTAACAAAACCATCGAGAAGGTATTAGCCAACATTTACTACGATCCAGCCCACCCTGCAGGTTACTGAGGCATTCAGAAATTGTATCGTGCTGCAAAAACTCGCCTAAAAAATTTCCGTTTACCTGAAGTACAACGATGGTTACAAGAACAAGCTACGTACACTTTACACAAACCCATTCGATGAAACTTTCACAGAAATCGCACTCAAGTGCAAGGCATCGATCATCAATGGCAAGCAGATTTAGCCGATGTCTCTCATTTAGCCACCTACAATCGTGGCTACAAATATTTATTTTGTGTCATCGACGTCTTTTCTAAATTTGCCTGGGTCGTATCATTGACATCCAAATTCAACTGATGTTGAAACAATGTGGTCGTCACCCTCTTCGATGGCAAACCGACAAAGGCACCAAATTTCTGAACCAAGCTTTCCAACGAGAATTAAAGAAACGTGACATTCATTTTTTCAACCGAAAAGCCTGAAACCAAAGCCAGTATCGTGGAACGTTTTCAACGTACCTTGAAAGAATGCATGTGGAAATATTTTACACATCAACACACTCTCAAGTACATCGACGTCTTACTGCACTTAGTCCAAGCCTACAATCAATCTTACCATAGAAGCATTGGACGTACCCCACAAGATGTGACACCCGACAACGAAGTGACTGTTTTTGAGTTCCTGTTTGGTACGTCCCGGACGATGGCTGTCCCCAAGAAAGGTGGAGAAGTGTTAACCCCTGGATATTGGGTTCGCATTGGCAAAACCAAACTCACTTTCGTCAGAGATTACTTACCCAACTGGACCACCGAATTGTTTCGTGTTACTGGGCAAGTGCGTGATCGTCATCCTACCGTCTATAAATTGGAAGACATAAAAGGAGAATTATTAAAAGGAACGTTTTACTTGCCTGAGTTACAACGTGTCACCAAAAAAGAAGACGACGTGTACGACATTGAAAGCATTCTCCGCTGGACTCCGATCTAAGATCGAAGATCATCTGTTCCAAGGACAGTTACCCAAACGTTTATTCATTGGTATCGTCAGCAATGCAGCCCTCAAAGGTGCCCACGATCACAATCCTTTCCAGTTTAAACACTGCAGTGTCATTCTGTATGCCGAATTCGATAATACCATAGAAATCAACAGTTTGAGAGAAGTCATTCTAGACTATTAAACACTATGGAAAACTCTTGTCCCTCTTTGAATAGTGGATAATCAATGAAAATGAAATGGGAGGTTACAGAGAAAGCAGACAACCAAGACCAAAAAGAAGAAGTAGTGATCATGCAGTTCAGATGGCCAGAACAGGAACAACATTTAGTCACCTGTTTTGCCAAACACTTGGAGAATACAATGAGGGACATGATTAAAAAAGATTGTTATGGATGTCAAATCGATCATCCCAGTCAAATTCAACACGATAAATGTATGATGATGAGTCAAGAAGAAAAATTGGATGATTATCTGAACTAAGCTTGGAATCTCATCTCAGAAGAAGCCGTGTTACTTCAGTGGTATAAAGACTTGTGTCATTCCTCTCCTCCATTGTTTGCTCAAGAAATTGATCGCATCGAAGCTCTCTTGGCCAAGAGTAAGGAGACGAAGCAAACAAACAGTTACATGAGAGACCGTTTCAAGCATAAAGTCTGTATTGAACTGATGACTTATCATCACCTGTGAAGAAAGGAAAAAAACAAGGCTACCAAAAAAATGGATACCTGGGAACTTTATTATCTTTTGAACCGTAGTTCGTACACCGCTTCTTGGAATCCTGTCGTGTGTGCTAAAGATAAACTACCTCATCGCAAACCTCAAGAGAATCAAGCTTATGCCATAACACAGATGACAGTCATCTTCCAGGAACTCACTTTTCTCAAGAGGGCTGTGTGGAGTATTTTGATTCGTATGGATTACCCCCGTTGGAAGATGATATCATTGACTTTATGAGAAGAAATGCCCAGACGACACGATTCAATAATGTGAAATTACAAGGCACATATTATATGGTGTGTGGACAATATTGTGTCTATTTTCTGCATCATCGCAGTCTTGGATATTCTTTAGAACATTTAGTGACTTCTTTTGATTGTCATTCGTCTCGAAACGATGGCAAAGTAGATCGATGGTTTTGTGACCATTATGGTTATCTGTTGTCTTTAGCTAGGAAACGTAGTGTACATCAATGGTCCAATGACTTCCAATAGTGGAAATCTCAATTTAATTCACAACGTTATCAACCATGTTAAAGATAATGTATTGGTGTTATTGAAGAAAAAAATGTGTTATTTGAAAAAATGTTTGTTATTTGAAATAAATGTTTGTTATTTGAAAAAGATATTGGTGAATTGAAAGATGTGTGTTAGTCGATAAAAATTGTGTTTTGTGAGTTGTTTGTTATTTGAATGAAAATGTTGGGTTTTGAAACCAATGCGTCTGTCGTTTGTTTTACATTTTTGTTAATATAGATGCTCTTTGACTTCTTTCTATCCCTCACATCAAACTATCCAAACGTTTCCAACCCTAAACCGTAGAGTGGTGTTTTCGTGGATAGTAAATGATGTGATTTGGTTTGGCTGCTTCCCCGTATGTGTGTGTGTGTGTGTGTGTGTGTGTGTGTGTGTGTGTGTGTGTGTGTGTGTGTGTGTGTGTGTGTGTGTGTAAATGATATGGTTTAATTTGGCTGCTTCCCGTGTGTGTGAATGGTAAATGGTGATATTGGATAGTAAATGATATGGTTTGTTTTTGGCTGCTTCGCGTGTGTGTGGACAGTAAATGGTGTGATATTGGATAGTAAATGATATGGTTTGTTTTGGCTGCTTCCCGTGTGTGTGGATAGCAAATGGTGTGATATTGGATAGTAAATGATATGGTTTGTTTTGGCTGCTTCCCGTGTGTGTGGATGGTAGATAATGTGATATTGGATAGTAAATGATATGGTTTGTTTTGGCTGCCTCCCGTGAGTGTGGATAGTAAATGGTGTGATATTGGATAGTAAATGATATGGTTTGTTTTGGCTACTTCCCGTGTGTGTGGATGGTAAATAATATGATATTGGATAGTAAATGATATGGTTTGTGAATAGTATATAATATGAAAAGTGAGTGTAAGGGATGTTTTCCGTGCTTAAGATATATATACGCAATCGTCCCTCATTTGAGCCATTCAATTTTGAACACATCAAGATGAACATCGACTTGTTTATCCAACTCCGAGACAGTTGGTTTGGGATCATTGATGCAGAATATAAAGTGGAAAGACTTGAAGAAGAATTTCAGTGTAACCTGGACTTTGTAAGCAATTTGAAATTAGCGAGAGATCTGTTAGAAGGTATGATAGAGGAGGAAGTCAAGAAATTAAGAAGACTTATTAAAACAAAATATATAAGAATAGGGAACTTGAAGGAGGCACTTGTTAATGTCATCAAAACCAGGTGCTTTCTAGAAGAAACATTAAATTTGATAGAGTGGGAATATGTGAAGTGGGGACTAGACCCGCTAAAGAAAGCAGAAGCAGAAGCAATGATGAGAAAGGTGAAGGAAGAAGAGGTGATCAAGATTAAAGATAACTGGGCTAAGGAGCGAAAGGAACAAAACAACAAAAAGAAGAAAGAGGACTTTGATCAACTATATCAGAGATGGATCAAAGTTCAGGAAAAGTTTAGAGCTATAGGACATCATAACTGGATTCCGGAGGACGTGAACAAGAAAACGGGAATCATTGGAAATATCAAAAGATGGTGGAACAACGGCAGAAAATAAAAGAAGAAGTATCCAAAGGCACTTTTCAGGGCCACTCATATACCTCGAAAAGATATTAGCTTTGTTTGCCTCCATTTTCCCCTTGTCGCAATACAGTCCCATATACAAATACAAATAATATTCCTCATGTTCAATTTCCATTGAGGCTATATAGTCCCACTATGTTCAATTTCCCTTGAGGCTAAATAGGCCCACCATGTTAAATTCCCCTTTGAGGCTAGATAGGCCCACCATGTTAAATTCCCCTTTGAGGCTAGATAGGCCCACCATGTTAAATTCCCCTTGAGGCTAGATTAGCCCACCATGTTTGAGGCTAGATGTGCCCAAGCTGTTTTTGACTGAATTTCCCACTGAGGCTGTAAATCTTGAGGCTAGATGTGCCCCAGCTGTTTTTGACTGGATTTCACATTGAGTCTAGAGTGCCCCATATTACTACTGACAAAACTCTTGATATGGTGTCAAACTGATGGATTATAAAAATATAAAGATGCAATACCAAAGGGAAAGATGTCAGCCTCACGAAGACTTATTCTTAAGCGTTCAGACGTGACAGAACTTGAAACCCTACCATTCTGTTACACTTTAGGTATGCTTGGCATTTATAATTTTCTTAACAAGTTGTATTAGTGTGAAAATTGAGTAATTGTGAGACAAAATGGAAGCCTGCTGGGTGTTTGATATTGGATTTGTTTTCATATTGAATGCTGTTCAATTACGCATGATCTTGTGGCCATTGAATTAAGAGTGAAATCCACAACATTCCAGCAACATCCGGTATTAAAGGTTGATTATTGCCCAGTTTGGATCACACCAAAAGTTTCATCTAAATGATCAGGATTTTATGTGATCTGCTCATGTAAACGAACATGTATCAACCTTGTAACTTTCTGTTGATTTTATTACCATATAAAGCATTTGCTAAATGATTATGTACCATTATGAAATAAGGAAATTAAGGTATGGGAATCGACTCCCAATCATCTACATCATTATTTTCAAAACGATCACAGGGATTGGACTACCAATTAATAATATCAGTGGAATAAAAATCATGATATAGTTTGGAATACTAATCAGTTCATCAGTGTCATCAAATATATTACAGAGTTTTGATTATCAACAGTTATAATGATAACAAAGGTTAATCGGTGTGATCAAAACCAGCACAGAGCTTAGACTACCGGTCAGTTCATCAGTGCGATCAAAACGACCGCAGAGTTTCGTCTACCAATCATTTACATCAGTGCAATCTCAACAACCATACCAATCAATTACGTTTGTGTACCTAAAACAATCAGAGTTTGGACGATCAATCAATTACATCAATGTGATCAAGACGTTGCAAGTACAGAACCTCAAGAAGTACGCATACCAATGTTACTGAAGGATGAACCCGGGCCCCAAATATGAATATAAACTGAAAAACATTTTGACAGAACCTGTTAACATCGTTCAACTTTAAGGCTTCTTGTTAGTCCACAGAAAGTACCAAAGAGCGATGTCGCTATATTTGGGACCACATTTTTCCATCAATAGCCTAACTATAACAATTTCTTATAGAAAAATAAAATGTAACTTGGTCATGTCATGACTGGTCGTATCTTAAACAGATCCCGTGCTATGATTATTCCTGATGGCTTTATGGATTGTAATATATGTGGAAAGCATTTATTACAATAATATGTATTTATTCTTGTACAATTTACATCAAAGACTGTTCTTCTAGTATCCAAGGCTGGTGTGAAATCTGGTGATGATCTTGTGATTGACAACAATCACAACTATCCAGTGCAAGATTAAGTTTACAAGTCGAGGTATCCACACCCTTGAGGTTGAGTTTGACATAAATCTGGAGTCAAACATTGATAATTCTGCAGACTTTTCACAAGAAATATTATTTGTCACACATGGTATATCTAAATAATATATTTTCAATAGCTTTTTATAACATATAGTCATATCATATGTTATTTAGTCCTACTCAGTGTCTTATATAATCCAGCCAACTCGGTATATATTGTTATTCAGTCTCACTCAGTATGTATTATTATTCGATCCTATTAATAATATGATGTTATTCGGTCCAACTCAGTATTTTTTATAACTCAGAACTACTCAGTATCCATTGTTATTCGGTCCTAATCAGATTATAATGTTCGGCCTTACTCAGATTATAATGTTATTCGGCTTTACTCAGATTCTAATGTTATTCATTACTACTCAGTATCTATTGCTACTAAATCTTACTCAGTATAAAATGTTATTTGGTTTTACAAACTATCTGATGTTATTAGGTCCTTCTAAGTATGTGTTGTTATTCATTCCTACTCATCATATTATGTAAATTATCTACTCACTTTATAATGTTATTCGGTCCAAGTCAGTACTTTTTTTTATTCAGTCCTACTCAGTATCTAATATTATTCGGTCATACTATATGTTATTCAATCCTACTCTATAAATTTGTATTCCTTCCTACTCGGTATCTAATATTACTTAGTATTTGTTGTTATTCATTTCTACTCATATTATGTTATTTATCCACTCACTTTATAATGTTATTCAGGTCATAATAGTGTGTAAAGTTATTTGGTCGTTCATTGTTTATCAGACTTTAACAACACAGTCACTATCAGACCTTACATTCATGCGAAGAATTCAGTCATATATTTTGCAGAATGTTTTAGTCGAATTTATGAACTACTGATCTTTTGTATTTAAAAATCATAATCTGAGGTAGAAAGGTTTTCTTTAGGTGCATTGTCAGGAGAAAGGCGTAGTATCTCAGGACTGAAATGTTTCTTGAAACAATCGTAATTGACCATGCCTCTTTTCTACAAGAACATAAATAATTCGGATACTCACCTTTTGATTTATTGTCCGTTAACCGCCGAATGTCTTCAAGTTTCATCGGGACATCTGCTTGACTTGTTTGAAATTTTTCCCGAAGTTCTGCTAAAGTGGCCTCTACTTCTCTTTGGGCAAATTCGATCCTAATTAGCCTTTCTAATAATTTATACTCATAGTCAAACCTTGGACAGTCGTTAGATTTGGATTCTGCTGCCGTTTGCAAATGTACGCCAAAAATGTGAAGAGCAAATAACAAACAGAAAATAACCAGCATGACTGGTGTGTGTAATGACGGGTTCAAAAAGCTTTTGCTCTTATGCGAGAAATATTCACGTAGATATGAGAGAAACTGAAGCGTAGGTTAATGACGTCATATGTACTGCAAAACGTGATTAGTTTTGTTTTTTCAGCAAGCTATTCGATTTCGGCTGTTTTGGCTCGGTATGTTTGGCTAATATGTTCTAAATATTGTATGCCCTTTACCTCATTATCTATGTGTTTATTACTATTCCTTCAGGGGTTAAAAGAAAGTAATACGCATGTTTTCTACATTAGCATTAACACCTCCCCACCCACACCAAATGCTGCATTTATGTAAGTATTGTTCGTGCATTTCGGTTTTTAGAGCAAAACAGGTTTCATAGCAGCTTGGGCAAGATGTTTGCATTGCACCGTAAAGGTGCATATTGATAGATGATTTTAGACTATATCAAATAAACAATTATTGCTCAGCATTCAGTCCGACGGTAAACTTTATATGAAGTATGTTCTACAAAAGTAAAGCTGAAACGTTTTATTTACTGACAAGAAGAGCGTGGATGAAATAATGTATTATGAAACGTCAATAAAATTGCCACGGTGTTTGTCATTTATGTGTTCCAGTTTCTTCATTAATCATTCTTGCTAAATCAGTTCGAGAGGTGGGGGTGGGGGTGTAAGTTTTATATTAACAAAATATTTGATAACCCATCAAAAAATGAACTGGATGTCTTTGTCATATTTATTATGAACAATGAAATTATTTATTTTTCCATGATAAAGAATGCAAGGCAATGATTATATTGTGATGCATCAAATATGATTTAGTTTTGCATGGTTAGAAATTAAAATTACGATTTGGTCTTTTTGCAAAACATTATCACCCATTTTAATATCAGGGATAATAAAACCATGAAAATCGAGAAACTAATTGTAATGTAAGGAAATGGAACTTTGTTTCATATGGGGACAAACTGTTTCTTAATGAAGGAATATATTTGGAGATATATATATATATATATATATATATATATATATATATATATATATATATATATAAAAGCCCCATCTCTGTTACTTAATCGAACTACAAGCGTAAATTTGAAGTGAACGAGTAATATACACACTCTTTAATACTGTCAAACGGCGTAAGTCGGTCGTACCAGCACTTAATAATCAAATCATATATATGTACGATATGACTAAAATCCGCAGATGTGATTCTGCAAAAGACAATAGCGTCCAGCCGTGTAGTTGTTAAACAACCTCCCGTGTTATACCAACTCGGAAACAATTTATCATGATGTCTGTATGCTCTGAGGTAGCCTGACACTAATAATGTCATGATTCTGACTCGGTGTGACTTGACGTTATTACGATTTCAGACCAGACTGACATTCCCGGGCAACCAGCACCCTAGCATCTGGCGACTGCTATTGATCATTTCTGAGAGGGAGGAAATACCTCCAAGATTAATGTTGGGATCAACGTGTGATCTTACGCATAAGTAATGATTTCATCAGGTAAAATCCATCTCTTGTTATCCAACTGCGACAAGGTCAGCTTGGTGCAACGATACGTACCCCTGCGATGTTTCCTTGAGCTGATGAGATAAGCTGACTCAACGAATTCACATGCGAAAATGCCTGTATGGACAAATATGAAGTTGAACTTTAATGCGTCTAGGAAGCAGCAATCCTAAACTTCCTTTGTGTATTTTTCAAACTTCTCTAGTATCTTTGCATAACATTTACCAATTGAATCATTGGAGGTCTCTGTATGTTTATGGTTAATTATTACACAGGTGCCACCAGAAACCAATCTCTGTGATATTATAGATGAAGCAAAGACGTCTTTGGTTAAATTGCCAAACGTCGAGATAGGGTAAATTCCTCCACAGTGTGAACAATATCAACCTTGCATCCAGACGGCAGCTCTGATTCACTTATTCGCTATAAATTTGAGTTTATTCCCCGACACATATTCGATACAATCTTCACAGCGTCTATGCTTGGTTTGTATACTCTTGAAATGGTTCCCCTGTAATCTTTGCGAAACACTACACGATGGCCAGTATAAAGTATTATACAAAATATTTAATACCGCACTGTATTACAGTGATATTCTATGATTTTAAACGTCACAAACGAGCTGAGAATTAACTTCAAAGTATCAATATTACAATGCTGAAGTATATATCTAATCAATTGTTTCTTTGCAATCTTCGCTGTTGTTAATATATTTACTGGTCATTTCCTTATTGTTGCTTTCTTCACCAGTCATTTCAATGTATTGGCTGGGCAGTTAAGTCAAGGAAGCAGCTTCAAATTTAATTGCACAATATCATACAATGACTTTTCTGGGGTTTTAAAAAATAAATTTCAGCAATTTATATCGATACTGTGTGAACACAATCCCTAACTCGATTGATTCATCAGGATGCTACGTCAATCGGAAAATTATGCCGCGGTGATTCTATTATATACAGCATAGAAGCGATATATGATATATATTTGTCACACAAAGGAAACAATTTCCTCAGAATTTATTATCTGTATGTATAAATAATCAAAATCGATGTAATAATAACGATTGTGCTTTAAAATCATATTTTAACCAAAATTTTAACTACATTGCATGAGGATCATAACCACTTTTGACTCATCGACCAGTCGCATATTAATGTCGAAAGTCTAACGCGAAACCTATCCTCATCCTTTCGGATCACCTCCATCTCACCTCTGGGTAAGTCAGAAAGCTTGAAAGTAGCTTCCCTCGGGTAGATGATTCTTTCCGGGGTTCTACCTTTTCTGTTCTCCACCCGTTATGCTGTCCGCATTGTATTTAGATAATCAAGAAAAGATCATGTATTTAAACATTTAATAGGCAATGAAAACAAACATCGATAGACGATTGTTTGCCATGATAGAAAAGGAACTTATGACAAATAAAATATCAACAAAAACAATTCACGGTATTAGAATAAATGCTTTGTGTTTTTATTTGCACGATACCAGAACAACATTTACATTATCATCAGAAAGAGGGAATCGTTTGTAAAATTAAGATAGCAAATCACAACATTAAGGGATGAATTAAGTAAAGACTAGTAAAATTACGGGTTTATATTAAAATATTTTACAAGATCCCATATTAGATTCGACTATGCAATTGTAACCAATATAACAAGACACCCATATCAGATTCGACTATGCAGTTGTAACTAATAAAACAAGACACCCATGTTGGATTCGACTATGCAATTGTAACTAATATAATATGATTCCCTTGTTAGATTTAACTATGCAATTGTAACTAATATAATATGATTCCCTTGTTAGATTCGACTATGGAGCTGTAACTAATATAATATGATTCCCATTCTAGATTCCACTATGCAGTTGTAACTAATATAACAAGACACCCATGTTCGATTCGACTATGCAATTGTAACTGTTATAATATGATACCCTTGTTAGATTCAACTATGCAGTTGTAACTAATATAACAAGACACCCATGTTAGATTAGACGATGCAATTGTAACTGTTCTAATACATTTGAAGCTAGGAAATATTACAAAAAGTGAATTGTTTTCACATGGCTGTGTCAACTGCTTAGACGTAACATACAAGGCTATTACTAAACAAAAAAGTAATTTAAAATTATTTAATATTTATCACTATTTGGAGCTTGTAATCAATTTCGATGCTTTATAAGACTTACAAAATGAAAGGAACTGCGAATCCTTGCAAAGACAAAATCAAAACTCGACAGCGTATGAACGAAACAAAACGACCCGCTGTAATTCCAGGTAATGATAATGCCCTATCGATTAGCTAATTAAAGATTGTCAATACATCCAACTCAATTATGATATGTATTTTTTCTAATCCTATTCCAGTAGTATTTGCTATTGAATCTACAATTACATATGGCAGCTGTACCAATGATCCTGATTTGCTAATTGACGTTAATTTCAACAAATACAATAATTTTAAAAATTCAAATAATTAAACATGGATAGGTCTTAGCTGGCATGAAAAAATACCATAATGATCCGAGAATGCAAATACAATTCATTAATGCATAACCCATATACGTACTACATTCAACACTGTTTTATCAAGTTGTATAGCTCATACACCCACTATAGCCAACACTATTTAATAAAGTTATATATCCTAAATATACATAATGCTTGATGTAAAGGTGAAAGGTGATGGTGGAAAGTGCTTTGGTTAAAATAGTTATATATTATGGTGATGGTTATTTTGTAAGACTGATGCGTCTAGTCCTGTCAACATACAGAAAGATAAATTTTTGTAGGTCGCTATCACAAAAATGTAATTGAAGATGGGATCAAGAAATAAAAACGAAGAAACTAAGTTAGCCATGACCAGGATCGTCATTATAAGCAGCCAGTACAAACAAAACCGCAAAGTATGCTAACCAACTGCTAATGTTTGGAATAATGACCTTTCATAGAGCGATTTGACTGACAAAGCCGCAAATTGAACGATTTCTTTTGTATTTTGTTTTGGTCGTGTTTGTCTCTATCTTGTAACTTTGCCTTTGTAGAATCTTGAACATATATTCTCACTGTTGTACGTCCTATGATCTGCTTGTTTGTCCGATTATTGATTTGAAAGCAGCATCAGAGTATCGGAAAGAAACATCGGAATATCGGAGGGCATTATCAGAATATCGAAAACCGATCAGCAGCGTATCGGAAAGCAGCATTAGAATATCTAAAAGCATTATCAGGATATCAAAAAGCGATCAGTAGAGTATCGTAAAGCAACAGCAGAATATCAGAAAGCGGCAGCAGGTTTGAGCATTTTGACTAGTTTTTTTTATTGACAATAACATCGACACAATATATCAAAGAACAACAGCAACGGTTTGACTGCGTTTTCTAAGTTCCGTTGCAACTGAAGTAAGTCACTGTACGATTATTGGAAGTGGACTTTGCGGAATCTGCACAATGATATATATATTTGATTTGTTATTGTACGAAATAGTCATGATACTAAACTCAGTAAGTATTTGACTTTATGTTTAGACTTTTATGTTATTTTCTTTAATTAAGTAGCATTTCTATTATGCTTACAAAATATATAGGAATTATCAGAAAAATCTTTCAGGGACTATAATATGATGCAAAAACAGCTTCTTGGTCACATCATGGTAGTGATGTTTAAAAGAGGTGGTAAACGTTCGAATGCAAAAAATATTTTTTGTTTTCGTTATGTGGCGCTATTGAAGAATTTGTTCTACGTTTGGGCGTACTTTATCTTGTATGGATTGCAGAATAGCTCGATATATCTCACAAGAAAGCGATTCACGTGAACAGTTATGCCATGAGATCCGAACTCAAAAGACTCACTTTCCATGCTCATCCAAGAATCCAGATTGTTAAATGTGCTTGGACTAGTTAGGGAATTTTTAAAACAAATAAATCAATATTTAATTAGTAAAGATCAATTTTGTTCTGTTTTGGTCTTTTTTGTTAATAGATTACACTATTTAAAAGTTATCAAATGTTAATAGTTTAGGGCAAATTTTATACCATGGTTGTTACTTTCGAAGAAAATGTTCCCCAAACATTGTTTAAAGTGTACTTCTAATTTCTCAATAATGGATTTGTAGAAAGTGTATCTCCTGTGTGCAAGTAAGATGATTTTGATTTCCCATTAACCAGTAGCGGCTTTAGCGAGATGCGAAAGCGATCGGACCCGCAATCGGGGGTGGGGTTAGGGCGTAAGGGTTAGAGAGGATACAATTTTATAATTTTTGTCAAGGCATAATAAGTTCTTCTTCAGTTGTGGTATAAATCAATGAGAAGAGGTCCCGTGAAACTAAAATAACACGCCTCTGTTCTATTCAAAATGTTTGCCTCCATCCCAAAAAAGTTTCACAAATACTCAACAATATGAAAAATTAGTATATCTAGTAGGTTTATTTGTAAGAAAGAAGTGTGGTCGAAATTTGATGATTCCTTCTTCGTCAAAAAACCAAACAGGTTTTATCTGCATTGCATTTTCAAAACTGCGCCAAAGAACCTATTTATTTATTTACGTCACTTTCAGCCATGGCACAATATTAGCTACGAATGGATCTAGGTTGCATAATTATCAAAATAGATATATTCACAGTTATGTTTCTGACGTATGCTATTGAAAGTGTTATGTGTATTTATTTTACATTGGGTGTGGTTTGTCTCCATGACAACATGTTATGTATATGTAACGTATATTGTGTGATTAACCTTTGTCAGTAATTAAGTTTAGGGCTTATCTGACTAATTCTTTTCTTACTTTGAAGCATATTACATATCAAATAATTTCTTTATGATTTTGAATTATATATTAAGAACATTAGATGGAAACATGTTTGAAGCATTTGAGTTCAAGATATTTTTTTTATAGAAATTAAAAATATTTTAGAAGCAAGTTCTTTACGAATTTGATGGTAAAATAACACTCATCATGTTTATGTTTTTACGAATTAGCATTTTTTAATTAATTTTGTTTACTTCAGAATTATTATTCCTATCGTAGTATTGAAAGTGGAATCAGTCTTTTTTGTGCTCAGGTATAATTTTAGATGATCTATTTAGATTCACAAAACAATATGTTCTTTTTTAACTTTCCCATTGAATTCAAGGAAAATAGATTATTTGTTGAATTTTACTAAACGTGTTGGTTTTCACAATTTCATGTTCCTTAGTTTAAGGCTATATAGTAGTAACATTAGATCACACGTAGCATCCGTCATGCATCATTCTTCTATATAGTTAGATTTCCTGTTTTTGATTCTAACCTTTATTGTACATTTTAATGCTTATTGGGGTGGTCACTAATAAAATTGTAAAGCAAATAGATTTGTGCCTCAAAATTATATCCTGCCCACTTTCTTTATCGGCGAAAATTGTATTATTTATTTCATCACTCTATATGTATGAAGTGTTCTTTGAAAACAAGCAACGCAGTTAGATTTTTTTCTTGTTATAAAAGAAAGATGTAAGCTTATTACTCTGATATTACTGAATAAGGAATACCAGCGTTATACATATTTCAATGTACATTAATGGAAATAAAAGTAATTATTAGAATGCATTACTTCGTTCTTGACAAGTGAGATGCAGGGGGTGGGGGTGGGGGATGGGTGTAAATTTATTAAGGGTACATAATTCAATAAAAAGCATCGTAAATTTATCTGGAACAAACAACGCACGTCAAAAGTCGCCCTTCATTATATGGAGGACAAGGCAAGGATCCACATTTTGCCTGAATCAGATACACAAGATGGCCATTGAAATCAGCGGAACCCCCGATTCGCGCTTCCTGGTTTGTATCCACACACACGTTGTTTGTCGACCCAACTTGAGTATGATGACCCGACATCAAATATCCGTTATATTCCATCGTCCATCCCGGGTAACACTCTGTTCTACCAGGAATCATAATCGTGGGAGTGCGTGAAGTTTTACACACGCAACATGGCATATCGTCATCTAAAGACACTGTCGAGAACGGATTTGACTCTGCAATGAGTTCGTACTGTACACCGTAGATAAATGCCGAGTTAGCCGATCCTCCTGCATATTTTCCCCAGACGGGATCCTCAGTCAGGCAAAGAAAGTCAGCAGCACTTCCTGATCTATCATTCTGTAATTATCAGTGGTATTCATATTAACAAACCATATTGATCTATCATCCTGTAATTATCAATTGTATTCATATTAACAAACAATATTCATTTATCATATTACAATTATCAGTCGTATTCATATTAAGAAACAGGATTGATATATCATACTTCGATTCTCACTGGACCTCATATTGACAAACACCTTTGGTCTGTGAAATTGCGATTGTCAGTTTACCATATATTAACGATGACCATTGAACTGTCATATCTTGAATGTCAATGACCTAATATTGACAAACATCATTGATATGTGATATATGATTGTCAATGGGCCTCATTCCACATAAATTCCGATATTGAATGTATTTATGTGCCAATACCTCGAATGTGCTAATGTATTAATTGCCTGGATTGTGGCGATGTGCTAAAGTCTTTTGATGTATCACAATAATATACTCAAAAAAATCCTTGTTTCAATTAACTATATTTCCAAATTAATGATTTAGTCCAAGAATACTTTTAAGCACTTTGTAATTCCAGTGATGAATATTTTGAATAAAAGATTCTAGCCAAATTAAAAACTTAATACAACAATAACACCGTTTTTGCTTCGGATGGTAATGCAAGAATGAGCAATTCTTGATCCAGGTCGCAATTACCATTTGCTGGAAATACTCTGTCAACGTAATGAAACTTTCATTCTGTAAGTTTCTATGGTCGGTATTAAGACTATGAATATGATTACGATTAATAATGATCCGAATAGTTAATCCACAATCATAGATAACAGTTTTGCTATGGATTTTGTTGTTTACGAAGACTATGTGACTGGTCAGGTACAACATGGACTTGATTTTGAAGAAGATCAATCACAAAAAAGAGATGTAATTGGCACAATCAATAACAGAAGTACACAAAAATTACAAATTAAATATACATACCACCATCAGTCGTATAGAATATCAAAAAGGTATCCAATAAATCTTTCGTTTAAATATTTATTACAATACACATGTGATTAAAAATACACAAGATAAATTCGTACGAATGACACCAAGTATTCGTGAAGCAATATGATACTTCTACACACTTAAACGTGCATCTCGGTTATGTATATTTAATTTGCATTGTTTTCGAATCTTTTTAATCAATATATGATATGGGCTATGCAACAATGGCTTTCTAGGTGACCGAACTCAAGTTCATAGTCTACCTGATCACATATATTGTTTTTTTATTTTTGTGTAAACTAATAATACGTAGCTAATATTTTCTCAATGAGTGTCGGTTTGATATTAAGATCATCATCAATAGAAGTAAACGTATTTATCCTGGTCTGAGTCAAAGACAGTTTATTTAGAGTGCTCCTTAGTATAATTTAGTATTTTTTTAAAAACTTGTTTAATTTTAGCTTGCATGGCTCTGGAAATGATCTTTTCTCCTACATCCTGCCTCTTCTTTTGTGTCTCAGGAATGTTTTTTTTCCACACACCGTAAGTTATTATTACATTTTAACTTTGTATTCTAGAGAAATAAATTATTTGTTGAAGTTTACAAAACATGTTGGATTTTTCGCTTTTCTATTGTTTTATTTAAGACTTAGTAATAAGATGCCATTATAATATTTTTCTCTTGATGTGCCTGATGTTAATATTGTATTCCTGCAATATCAAACAACTCTACCTTAATAATATCTGATTACTGGATGGTTATTTTATCTTGCCGAGGAGAATAAGGGGTACTGATCATTCAGTACAATAATGGAAGAAGGACTTAAATACTTGAACGTGTTGCAAAGCCAATATCAAAGCCAAACATTTCGTTTCGAGTGTGGAATATAATCGTCCTGGTTCTCATTTAATTTGATTTAGAAAAGTAGCAGATTGGATGATCTACACCATGTTGTCTTCTTGAATCAATACTCTATCAACCTCAACAACATTTGCATTAGCAGACATTTTAAATGATCGATTGAAATTTAGAGCTGAAAGAACCAGTGCACTCCTAAATATGGCCTTGAAGTTATCAAAAGCATCCTAACAGTTTCCAAACTAATGAAACTTTGTTGTCTTGCTCAACACATTGGTCAGGGCTTTTGCAATTAAAGGAAACATTGCATCAAAATGTCAGCAAATATCCGGTCATACCCAAACATTGCAAATACATTAGTTATACCAATTGTATGATGCCTAAGTAATGCACACATTGTTGGAATAATCCAAAAATAGAAGTTTAACCCTGAACAAATTAGACAGATTTGGGATGGTCAAATATTATATATATATAAAAAAACTTTATCAAAGCGTTTAGTATGGCTTTAGTTTGAATATTCCTCAGCGGAATATCCTCTTGAGCATTTGTTGATGCGCACATTATAATCAACAAGTATAGATTGCCTGACTTGGTCTTAGATAAGGGACCAATAAGTCTACAATTATTCTACTAAATGGTTAGTCAGATGCATGAATAAGTGGTATTTGAGCCTTATATATCTTTTTATTGGGTTTTCCTACCTTTTAACAAGTGTGACGAGATCTACAGTATTTAACAACATCTCTTATAATTTTCATCCAATAACAATGATGTAAGATCTTATGATACATTTTTTCACTCCTCAATGATCTTTCAAAGGTGTGTCATGAGCTAGACTAAACAAATATTACATATACGACAGCGGGACAACTTTTTTAATACGTCACTGGCCATTCGTCACTAGCGGATGCCTCAGGTGGTCTAAATGTTCTCATAAGGACGGCATTTGTAACAATATAACAGACATGTACTTCTATGGCTTCAGTTTCGCTAATAGTCCTCAGAAGAAAGCAAGAGATCTCAGGATTTAATTTCAGTTCAACAAGACGTTGTTGTCTTTTCATCATCATTAGAATAAAGAGGAATAATAATATAACAAAACGAGGATCACTGATCACTACCTCTTGAATGATCCAATGTGACCTCATCAAAAATCAGACCAATAAATGTCAGAAAAAATACTTTCCTGATCAAAATCGTTTTAAAGGGCATTCTTTATCCTAGCACTAGTTACTGCAAAAACTGGATATAAGTCAGTGATTTCGTTTTTAATAGGATCGACTTGATCATCTACACAAGGAATGCTGAGAAAAAGATTTACTGACAAAATGAAGTTTTTGTGTCAAGGAATAATTATCAGCTGTTCTTTCTGCAAATGCATTTACTAATCTCTGTTCTCTTTATGTTGATGCATTATTCTTTCTTCTTTCTGCAAATGCAATTATATATATTTCCTCTTTCTGAAACTGCGTTTTCTTACTTCTTTATGTAGCTTGAGCTTATTTAACTCGGTTTCCATGATGTGTTTAATTTAAATTATGTTACTTTCATTCAGAAAATAAAAGAGATTTGCAATCAAACCAAAAAAACGCTTATCCCAAAAGTCTTTTCCACAAAATACTGGATCAAAAGTCTTTTCCACAAAATACTGGATCAAAATCGTTTTTATTTCTTGCTTACGGCTGAAAGAGATCATTTTGACTGGCAAGCAACAATAATTATTTTTTTTTTCAAGGATTCGAATCATTTCTGAGATGGATATAACAAAACGTTTTCCATTTTAGATAACACTAAAAGCTTGTCGGTTCAATTGCATATTTCTGAAATATGTGAAATAATACCTGAGATTTTGACAACTCTAAAACGAAGATAATTTAAAACTCAAAAACAAAATTTCCTTAAATATTTTTGAGAAATTTATTTCCTTTCACTAACCTTCAATTTTATGTTACGACTCTGTGGTGTTATTCTATCTAACAGAACAGAGCGACAACCTGTAAGTTTTAAAATTCAACAAATAATATACATGACAGTAGGCGTGTAGTGATTTCAGTTTGAGTAGTAGTTTTATAATGCGTTATAATGCTAGTTTGATTACTAATGTAGTAATGTATAATGTCAGTTTCATTATTAGTGTTGTAATTTCAGATTGAGTAGTGGTAAAAATATTTCAGCTTGAATAATAATCTAATAATTTCGTTTTGAGTTGTATTGTAGTAATTTAAATTTGTATGATAGTGTGGTAATTTTAGTTTGACTGGTAGTGTAGTAATTTAAGTTTATAAGATAGTGTGGTAATTTTAGTTTGACTGTTACTGCAGTAATTACAGTTTGTATGATAGTGTGGTAACTTTAGTTTGACTGGTAGTGTAGTAATTTAAGTTTGTAAGATAGTGTGGTAATTTTAGTTTGACTGTTACTGCAGTAATTACAGTTTGTATGATAGTGTGGTAACTTTAGTTTGACTGGTAGTGTAGTAATTTAAGTTTGTATAATAGTGTGGTAATTTTAGTTTCATGGGACTGTAGTAATTTACGTTTGTATGATAGTGTGGTAATTTTAGTTTGACTGGTAGTGTAGTGATTTAAGTTTGTATGATAGTGTGGTAATTTCAATTCTATGGTAGTGTAGTAATTTCAGTTTTGAGTGATAGTGTGGTAATGTACATGTGTAGGATAGTCTGGTAGTTTTATCTTAGCTAAACAAAACAATATACCTTGACCTATGCTACTGGGTCACATGAATATGAAACAATAAATGTCATGTGCAATTTGGGTTCTTGGCTTAATATTTAGGACTTTTGACACTTACTAAAATAAATTATGGTAAAAATGTAGGACTTTTAAAGCCTATTGAAAGAATAAAAGGTAACAATTTAACACTTTTCACACTTACAAAATGAAAAAAAATATTGTAAAAATGTAGAACTTTTAACGCTTACTAAAACTGGAATGGTAAAAATGTTTAGCATGTTTAACGCTTACTAAAAATAAAACATAAATACATATATACATACATACATCCATCCGTCCGACTGTCCGTCCATGCATCCATGCAAGGCACACGCACGCACGCACGCACGCACGCACGCACGCACGCACGCACGCACACACACACACACACACACACACACACACACACACACACACACACACACACACATACATACATACATACATACATACATACATACATACATACATACATACATACATACATTAATTAATTAATTAATTAATTAATTAATTAATTAACAACGTTTATGGTGCAACCTAGATACGCCTACCTTTGTAAATGAGTTCTGTCGCATTTCCCGGACATACGGTTCTTCCCCATCTCACATAAGTTGATCCAAACCCTGAAGACAACACAAATTAACAATATCAGCGAAATACTCCTGGAATAATACTTTTCAGAAAGTAGTTCTAACGGCTTATATAATGTTTCCAAATAGCTTTATTAAGTACAAATACACCACAATGTGAAAAGAGGGATTGAATGAAAAAGTGCTCTTCACATTTTAGCTTTTGCATGAAGTTGTGAATAGTACGTCCTCTTCTTTCATTTAATTTGTAAAGTCATCATGTACGAGCAACAACTGTATACAAAGTGAGATGTAATTCTTGTAGGCCAGAGAAACACAGACCTTGTAGAATTGTGTGAAACAGACGACACTCTTGCTACAGACCTTTTGGAACTGTGTGAAGCAGACGACAATCTTGTTATGTGACACACTGATTGATTAGAAAAATATAAAGATTTAATATCAAAAGAAAAGATGTCAGCCTCACGAAGCCTTACTCTTAAGCCTTAAGACGTGACAGAAATTGAAAACCTTCCATTCTGTTACACTTTAGGTATGCTTGGCATTTATCATTTTCTTAACAACTTGTATCAGTATGATAATTGAGTAATTATGAGACAAAATGGAAGAATGCTGGGTGTTTGATATTGGATTTGTTCTCATATTGAATGCTGCTCAATTACGCATGATCATATGGCCTTTGAATTATGAATGAAATCCACAACATACCAGCAACATCCGTTATTAAAGGCTGATTATTGCCCAGTTTAGATCACACCATAAGTTTCATCAAATGATCAGGATTTTATATGATCTGCTCATGTAAACGAGCATATATCAACCTTGTAACTTTCTCTTGATTGTATTACCATATAAAGCATTTGCTAAATGATTATGTACAATTATGAAATAAGGAAATTGAAGTATGGGAACGGATTCCCAATCATCTACATCAATATTTTCAAAACGATCACAGAGATTGGACTACCAATTAATTACATCACTGGAATATAAATCATGATATAGTTTGGACTACTAATCAGTTTATCAGTGTGATAAAAATTATAGCAGAGTTTGGATTACCAACAGTTACATCAGTACGATCATAATGATTACAGAGGTTGGATTACCAACCGTTACTTCGATGTGATCAAAACGAGCAAAGAGTTTGGACTACCGATCAGTTCATCAGTGCAATCAAAAAGACCGCAGAGTTTCGTCTACCAATCATTTACATCAGTGCAATCTCAACAACCATACAGTTTGAAGTACCAATCAATTACGTTTATGTAATTAAAACAATCAGAGTTTGGACGATCAATCAATTACATGAATGTGATCAAGACGCTGTAAGTAATATTACAGAACCTCAAGAAGTACGCACATAAATGTTACTGAAGGATGAACCCGGGCCCCAAATATGAATACAAACTGAAAAACATTTTGACAGAGCCTGTTAACATCGTGCAACTTTAAGGCTGTTAGTTAGTGCACAGAAAGTACCAAACAGCGATGTCACTATTTTTGGGACCACATTTTAACATCAATAGCCTAACTATAACAATTACAGAAAAATAAAATGTAACTTGGTCATGCCATGACTGGTCGTATCTTACACAGATCCCGTGTTATCATTATTCTTGATGGCATTATGGATTACACAGATCCCGTGTTATGATTCTTCCTGATGGCATTATGGATTGTACTATATATGTGGAAAGCATTCATTGAAATAATATGTATTTATTCTTGTACAATTTACATCAATATATTGTTATTCAGTCTCACCCAGTATATATTAGAATTCGGTCCTACCCAGTATCTGATGTTATTCGGTCCAACTCAGTACTTTTTTATTCAGTCCTACTCATTGTCTGAGTATATTTATGTTATTCATACCTAATCAGTTTAAACTGTTATTCGGTTCTTCTCAGTATTTGGTGTTATTCGGTCCCTACTCATCATATTGCGTAATTTCGTATTTTATGTTATTCAGTCCTACTCAGTATCTAATGTTATTCGGTCATATTCAAATTCTAATGTTATTCGGTCCTAATCAGTATTTTTTGTTATTCAATCCGACACATTATATAATGTTATTCAGTCCTACTGAGTGTATCTAATAGTATATATCTCAGTATCTAATATTATTCGGTCCTACTCGGTATTGTATGTTATTCAGTCCTACCCTATCAATTATTATTCCGTCCTACTCAGTATCTAATATTATTTAGTCGTACTCAGTATTTGTTGCTATTCATTCCTACTCATCATATTATGTAATTATCCACTCAGTTTATAATGTTATTCAGGTCAAAATAGGTTTTAATGTTATTTGATCATTCATTTTTATCAGACTTTAGCAACACGGTCACTATCAGACCTTACCGTTATGTGAAGAATTCAGCCATATATTTTGCAGAATGTTTTAGTCGAATTTATGAACTACTGATCTTTTGGTATTTAAAAATCATAATCTGAGGTAGAAAGTTTTTCTTTAGCTGCATTGTCAGGAGAAAAGCGTTGCAGCTCTGGACTGAAATGTTTCTTGAAACAATCGTGATTGACCATGCATCCTTTCTACAAGAACATCAATAATTCGGACACTCACCTTTTGATTTATTGTCCATTAACCGCCGAATGTCTTCAAGTTTCCTTGGGATATCCGCTTCAATCGTTTGAAGTTTTTCCTGAAGTTCTGCTAAAGTGGCCTCTACTTCTCTTTGGGCAAATTCGATCCTAATTAGCCTTTCTAATAACTTATACTCATAGTCAAACCTTGGACAGTCGTTAGATTTGGACTCTGCGGTTGTTTCCAAGTGTACGCGAACAATGTGAAGAGCAAACAGCAAACAGAAAATAACCAGCATGACTGTTGGGTGTAATGACGGGTTCTAAAAGCTTTTGCGCTTCTGCGAGAAATATTCTCGTAGATATGAGAAAATTGTAGCGTAGGTTAATGACGTCATATGTACTGCAAAACGTGATTAGTTTTGTTTTTTTCAGCAAGCTATTCTGTTTCGGCTGTTTTGGCTTGGTATGTTCGGCTAATATGCCCTAAATCTTATATGCCCATTTACCTAATTATATATGTTCTTATTACGTTTCCCTCAGGTGTTGAAAGAAAAGAATGCGCAGGTTTTCTACATTAGCATTTTGCCCCAGATAGCTGCGTTTATGTAAGTAGTGTTTTGTGCATTTTGGTTTTTACTGCAAAACAGGTTACATAGCAGTTTGGGCAAAATGTTTGCATTACGCTGTTGTTAGACAATTTTAGACTACATCAAACAAACAATTAGTGCTCAGCATTTAGTCCGACGGTAAAATTTGCATACAGTATGATCAACAAAAGTAAAGCTGAAACGTTTATTTCCTGAAAAGAAGAGCGTGGATGAAATAATGTATTATACGACGTCAAGGAAATTGCCATGGCGTTTATGGTTTATGTGTTCCAGTTTCTTCATTAATCATTCTTGCAAAATCAGTTGGGGGGGGGGGGTAAGTTTTATATTAACAAAATATTTGATATTTCATAAAAAAAAATGAAGTAGATGTCTTTGATCATATGTATTATGCACAATCCAATTATTACTGTTTCCATGATAAAGAATGCAAGGCAATGATTATAATATGATGCATCAAATATGCTTTAGTTTCGAATGGATAGAAATTAAAATTACGATTTGGTCTTTTTTGCGGAACATTGTCACCCATTTTAATATCATGGATAATAAAACCATGAAAATCGAGAAACTAATTGTAATGAAAAGAAATGGAACTTTGCTTCATATGGGGAAAAACTGTTTCTTAATGTAGGAATATATTTGGATACATATAAAAGTCCCATCTATAATACTTAATCGAACTACAAACATAAATTTAAAGTGAACGAACAATATAAACACTCTTTAATAGTCTGACACGGCGTGAGTCGGTCGTACCAACTCTTAATAATGAAACCATATGTAAGATATGACTAAAATCCGCAGATGTGATTTAGTAAAAGACAATAGAATCCAACCGTGAACTGGTTAAAAAAAAACTGCCGTGTTAGACAAACTCGGAAACAATTTAGCATGATGTCTGTATGCTCTCAGGTAGCCTGACACTAATATGTCATGTTTCTATGGTCTGAATTAGCCTGACACTAACAATGTCATGTTTCTATGGTCTGAGGTAGCCTGACACTAACAATGTCATGTCTGTATGGTCTGAGGTAGCCTGACACTAATAATGTCATGATTCTGACTCGGTGTGACTTGACGTTATTACGATTTGAGACCAGACTGACAATCCCGGGCAACCAACACGCTAGCATCTGGCGACTGCTATTGATAATTTCTGAGAGGGAGGAAATACCTCCAAGATTAATGTTGGGATCAACGTGTGATCTTACGCATAAGTAATGATTTTATCAGGGAAAATCCATCTCTTGTGATCCAACTGCGACAAGGTCAGCTTGGTGCAACGATACTTACCCCTGCGATGTTTCCTTGAGCTGATGAGATAAGCTGACTCAGCGAATTCTCCCACGAAAATGCCTGTATGGGGAAATATGAAGTTGAACTTTAGTGCTTCTAGAAAGCATCAATCCTGAACTTTGCGTGTATTTCATACTTCTCTAGTATCTTTGCATAACATTTACCAGTTGAATCATTGAAGGTCTCTGTATCTTTATGGTTAATTATTACACAGGCGCCACCAGAAAACAATCTCTGTGATATTATAGATGATGCAGAGCCGTCTTGGGTTAAATTGCCAAACGTCGAGATATGCGAAATTCCACAGTGTGAACAATATCAACCTTGCATCCAGACGGCATCTCTGATTCACTTATTCGCTATAAATTTGAGTTTATTCCCCGACACATATTCGATACAATCTTCACAGCGTCTCTGCTTGGTTTGTATACTCTTGAAACGGTTGCCTTGTAATCTTGGCGAAATCACTACACGATGGCCAGTATAACGTATTATACAAAATATTTAATACCGCACTGTATTACAGTGATATTCTATGATTTTAAATGTCGCACAAGAGCTGTGTATTAGTTTCAAAGTTTCAATATTACAATGCTGAAGTATACATCTAATCAATTTTTTCTTTGCAATCTTTGCTGTCGTTAATATCTTTACTGGTCATTGATTTGTCGCTGTCTTCACCGGTCATTTCGTTGTCTTGTTTTGTACATCTAAGTCAAGGGAGCAACTTCAAATTTTATTGCACAATTTCCTAAAATGACTTTTCTGGGGTTTTAAAAAATAAATCTCAGGAATTTACATCGATGCTGTTTGAATACAATCCCTAACTCGATCAATGATTAATTGTGAGACAAAATGGAAGCCTGTTTGATGTTTGATATTGGGATTGTTCTCATGCTGAATGCTGCTCAATTACGCATAATCTTGTGGCCTTTAAATTAAGAGTTAAATCCACAACATACCAGCAACATCCGGTATTAAAGGCTGATTATTGCCCAGTTTAGATCACACCTTAAGTTTCATCTAAATGATCAGTGTTTCATGTGATCTACTCATGTAAACAAACATATAACAACCTTGTAACTTTCTGTTGATTTTATAACCATATAAAGCATTTGCTAAATGATTATTTACAATTATGAAATAAGGAAATTGAAGTATGGGAATGGACTCCCAATCATCTACATCAGTATTATAAAAACGATCACAGAGATTGGACTACCAATTAATTACATTAGTGGAATAAAAATCATGATATAGTTTGGACTACTAATCAGTTCATCAGTGTGATCAAATCTATAACAGAGTTTTGATTATCAACAGTTACATCAGTACGATCATAATGATCACATAGGTTAATCGGTGTGATCAAAGCCAGCACAGAGCAAGGACTACCGGTCATTTCATCAGTGCTATCAACACGACAGCAGAGATTCGTCTACCAATCATTTACATCAGTGCAATCTCAACAACCATACCAATCAATTACGTTTGTGTAATTAAAACAATCAGAGTTTGGACGATCAATCAATTACATCAATGTGATCAAGACGTTGTAAGTAATATTACAGAACCTCAAGAAGTACGCATATAAATGTTACTGAACGATGAACTCGGGTCCCACATATGAATATAAACTGAAAAACATTTTGACAGCCCGTTAACATCGTGCAACTTTAAGACTGTTTGTTAGTCCACAGAAAGTACCAAAGAACAATGTCACTATATTTGGGACCACATTTTTATAGCCTAACTATAACAATTTCTTATAGAAAAATAAAATGTAACTTGGTCATGCCATGACTGGTCGTATCTTACACAGATCTCGTGCCATGATTATTCCTGATGGCATTATGGATTGTAATATATGAGGAAAGCATTCACTAAAATAATATGTATTTATTCTTGTACAATTTGCATCAAAGACTGTTCGTCTAGTATAATAGGTTCGTGTGAAATCTGGCTATGATCTTGTGATTGACAACAATCACAACTATCCAGTGCAAGATTAAGTTTACAATTCAAGGTATCCACACCCTTGAGGTTGAGTTTGACAATAATCTGGAGTCAAACATTGATAATTCTGCAGACTTTTCATAAGAAATATTATTTGTCACACATGGTATATCTAAAAAAATATATTTTCAATAGCTTTTTTATAACATATAGTCATATAATATGTTATATAGTCCTACTCAGTGTCATATGTAATCCAGTCAGTTCGGTATATATTGTTATTCAGTCTCACTCATTATATATTATTATTCGGTCCGACCCAGTATCTGATGTTATTCGGTCCAACTCAGTAATTTTTTATAATTCAGAACTACTCAGTATCTAATGTTATTCATTCCTACTCAGATTCTTATGTTATTCGGCATTACTCAGATTCTAATGTTATTCATTACTACTCAGTATCTATTGCTAGTAAATCTTACTCAGTATAAAATTTTATTTGGTTTTACAAATTATCTGATGTTATTAGGTCCTTCTAAGTATGTGTTGTTATTCATTCCAACTCATCATATTATGTAATTTATCCACTTAGTTTATAATGTTATTCAGGTCATAATAGTGTGTAAAGTTATTTGGTCGTTCATTGTTTATCAGACTTTAGCAACACAGTCACTATCAGACCTTACCGTGATGTGAAGAATTCAGCCATATAGTTTGCTGAATGTTTTAGTCGAATTTATGAACTACTGATCTTTTGGTATTTAAAAATCATAATCTGAGGTAGAAAGGTTTTCTTTAGGTGCATTGTCAGGAGAAAGGCGAAGCATCTCAGGACTGAAATGTTTCTTCATACAATCGTGATTTACCATGCATCCTTTCTACAAGAACATAAATAACTCGGATACTCACCTTTTGATTTATTGTCCATTAACCGCCGAATGTCTTCAAGTTTCATCGGGACATCTGCTTGACTCGTTTGAAGTTTTTCCTGAAGTTCTGCTAAAGTGGCCTCTACTTCTCTTTGGGCAAATTCGATCCTAATTAGCCTTTCTAATAACTTATACTCATAATCAAACCTTGGACAGTCGTTAGATTTGGACTCTGCGGTCGTTTCCAAGTGTACGCGAACAATGTGAAGAGCAAACAGCAAACAGAAAATAACCAGCATGACTGTTGGCTGTAATGACGGGTTCTAAAAGCTTTTGCTCTTGTGCGAGAAATATTCTCGTAGATATGAGAGAAATTGAAGCGTAGGTTAATGACGTCATATGTACTGCAAAACGTGATTAGTTTTGCTTTTTCAGCAAGCTATTCGATTTCGGCTGTTTTGGCTAGGTATGTTTGGCTAATATGTTCTAAATATTGTATGCCCATATACCTCATTATCTATGTGTTTATTACTATTCCTTCAGGGGTTAAAAGAAAATTAATGCGCATGTTTTCTACATTAGCATTAACACATCCCCACCCACCCCAAATGCTGCATTTATGTAAGTATTGTTCGTGCATTTCGGTTTTTAGAGCAAAACAAGTTTCATAGCAGCTTGGGCAAGATGTTTGCATTGCACCGTAAAGGTGCATATAGATAGATGATTTTAGACTATATCAAATAAACAATTAGTGCTCAGCATTCGGTCAAACGGTAAAATTTGCATGAAGTATGTTCTACAAATGTAAAGCTGAAACGTTTTATTTACTGAAAAGAAGAGCGTGGATGAAATAATGCATTATCAAACGTCAATAAAATTGACACGGTGTTTATGTGTTCCAGTTTCTTAACTAATCATTCTTGCTATATCAGTTCGATGGGTGGGGGTGTAAGTTTTATATTAACAAAATATTTAATAACCCATCAAAAAAATGAACTGGATGTCTTGGTCATATTTATTTTGCACAATGAAATTATCTTTTTTTCCATGATAAAGAATGCAAGGCAATGATTATCTTGTGATGCATCAAATATGATTTAGTTTTGCATAGTTAGAAATTAAAATTATGATTTTGGTCTTTTTGCATTTTAATATCAGGGATAATAAAACCATGAAAATCGAGAAACTAATTGTAATGTAAGGAAATTGATCTTTGCTTCATATGGGGACAAACTGTTTCTTAATGTAGGAATATACTTGGATAGATATAAAAGCCCCATCTCTGTTACTTAATCGAACTACAAACGTAAATTTGAAGTGAACGAGCATTATACACACTCTTTAATACTGTCAAACGGCAAAAGTCGGTCGTACCAGCACTTAATAATCAAACCATATATATGTACGAAATGACTAAAATCCGCAGATGTGATTCTGCAAAAGACAATAGCGTCCAGCTGTGTAATGGTTAAACATCCTCCCGTGTTAGACCAACTCGGAAACAATTTATCATGATGACTGTATGCCCTGAGGTAGCCTGACACTAACAATGTCATGTCTCTATGGACTGAGGTATCCTGACACTAATGTCATGATTCTGACTCGGTGTGACTTGACGTTATTACGATTTCAGACCAGACTGACATTCCCGGGCAACCAACACGCTAGCATCTGGCGACTGTTATTGGTCATTTCTGAGAGGGAGGAAAAACCTCCAAGATTAATGTTGGGATCAACGTGTGATTTTACGCATAAGTGGTGATTTCATCAGGGAAAATCCATCTCTTGTTATCCAACTGCGACAAGGTCAG
This sequence comes from Unio pictorum, assembly GCA_030141615.1. Taxonomy (NCBI): domain Eukaryota; kingdom Metazoa; phylum Mollusca; class Bivalvia; order Unionida; family Unionidae; genus Unio; species Unio pictorum. The sequence goes on from JARLTB010000222.1 coordinate 283,518, forward strand.
CTTGGTGCAACGATACGTACACCTGCGATGTTTTCTTGAGCTGATGAGATAAGCTGACTCAGCGAATTCTCCCGCGAAAGTGCCTGTATGGACAAATATGAAGTTGAACTTTAATGCGTCAGAAGCATCAATCCTGAACTTCCTTAGGGTATTTTTCAAACTTCTCAAGTATCTTTGCATAACATTTACCAATTGAATCATTTGAGGTCTCTGTATGTTTATGGTTAATTATTACACAGGTACCACCAGAAAACAATGTCTGTGATATTATAGATGAAGCAGAGCCGTCTTTGGTTAAATTGCCAAATGTCGAGATAGGGTAAATTCCTCCACAGTGTGAACAATATCAACCTTACATCCAGACGGCAGCTCTGATTCACTTATTCGCTATAAATTTGAGTTTATTCCCCGACACATATTCGATACAATCTTCACAGCGTCTCTGCTTGGTTTGTATACTCTTGAAATGGTTCCCCTGTAATCTTTGCGAAACACTACACGATGGCCAGTATAAAGTAATATACAAAATATTTAATACCGCACTGTATTACAGTGATATTCTATGATTTTAAACGTCACAAACGAGCTGAGTATTAACTTCAAATTAACTATGTTACAATGCTGAAGTATACATCTAATCAATTTTTTCTTCGCTGTCGTTAATATCTTTACTGGTCATTTCGTTATCGTTGCTTTCTTCACCAGTCATTTCAATGTCTTGGCTGGGCAGTTAAGTCAAGGAAGCAGCTTCAGATTTAATTGCACAATATCATACAATGACTTTTCTGGGATTTTAGAAATAAATCTCAGCAATTTATATCGATACTGTGTGAACACAATCCCTAACTCAATTGATTCATCAGGATGCTACGTCCATCGTAAAATTATGCACCTTTTGAGCTTCTTAGGCAAATGTATAATCACCATCATCATACCCTTGACCTAGTGTACTGTACTGCTGAGCATCTGACCAGTTCCCTCCACTTGTCTCGATCATGTGCCCATATCTGTATCTCCGCAAAACTTTTCCTGGTCCATTCTGTGATGTTGTCAGTCCAATTGTTTATCTGTCTACTTCTCCTTCTGCCACGCTGAACGCTGCCCTGCAGTACTGTTGTGGATAGAATATTGGCTCTAGTGACATGGTCATACCATTTCGGCTTTCTTTTGTTTACTGTGATGAGGAGGTCTACTTAGTGCCTCATGGTGTTATGTACTTCATTTGTGATGTGGTTCATTTGAGAAATCCTAAGGATGGTTCTGTAGCATCTCATTTTACGTGCCTGGATTCTTCGTTGTAAATCTGCTGTCAGGGTCCAGGCCTCACATGAATACAAAAACGATTGAGAGGATTAGTGCTCTCAATAGTCTGATTTTAGTTTTCAGACAGATAGTCTTGTCTCTCCAGATGGGTATTACCTTTTTACCTAGCTGCCATTGTTTGTGCTCCTCGTGACAAAATGTCTGCTCTGTATCTCTCCTCAGTGATTATGGAACCAATCTATTTGAACTGGCTCACTGTTTCCATTTCCAGTCCTCCGACTTTAATCTAGGCTGAGATTTATTTGCCACCATTTGTCATCAGCTTTGTCTTCCCAGTGCTTATCTCCATATAAAGTCTTGAAAATATGTCATCCAGTTTCTTCACGTAGGTTCCATCAATGTCGTCTACAAAGCAGAGGTTGGTGATGTTACGCCCTCCAATGCTGACTGTCCTACAGTGGTTTTCCAGTGCTTCGCTCACGATGCGCTCTGAGTAGAAGTTCAAAAGTGTGGTGACAGGAGACAGCCTTGACGTACTCCAACTGTTGTCTTGAACCAGTCCCCCACAGAACTTTTAGCCTTGGCGTACAGCTGCTTGATAGTATTGGTCAACGTTTTACCCACGTTGTACCTCTTTAGTTTGGACCACAATGCCTCATTCCACAGTGTCAAAATCCTTTTTGAAATCTATGAACACATAATAGATGTCTTGTTGATGTTGCGAGTACTTTTCACACAGAATCCATATGTAAGGGTCATTTTGCTGTTCTAGGTTAAATTTCAGCTTGATGTTCTTTGGTTTGTTAATTTTCTTCCGCCTCACTCGGAAGTACATAATTACGAGGTTGTGATCACTCCCAACATCAGCACCTGGGAAAGTCCTTGTGTTTGCTCTATCGATGCCAGATCGGTAACGGATTTATATATATAATTCCAATTTTTATGAATTAAACGAATTTCCTGTAATATGATTGGATGCAAACGGTCACGTGATGTTGATCAGGAATTGTTTGCACTTCGATAAATTCTGGGACTACTTTCGGTTTTTGAACAGAGGTAACAGATGGGACTGACTAAAATTAAACAAGAATGTTGTCAGTAAACAAAATCTGTTAAAAACCACGGTAACCATTGCCTATGATGTAACAGATGAAGTTTATGAATAAACGTAACTGTGGCAGTAGTCAATTTCTTCGTGTGATTCTGTACATGTTATGTATTACGGGGCGGTGTGAAACGCCGAATGAAAGGTAACTACGCGCTACGTAAATTCGAATGCATTATTGATGGAATAAGTTAATTTGACGATATAAATGATGAAGTTGGAATTATAAAGATTAAATGATCATGGTTGGGTATTTATTGATGTGTAAATTTTACCTAATCACTCACAAAGTTAACATAAAGTCCTTCGGACTTTATTTACTTTGTGAGTGATTTGGTAAAATTTACACATCAATAAATACCCAACCATGATCATTTAATCCTATAATATATATATATGGTGTGATTGACCTTTGCCAGTAATTACGTTTAGGGCTTATCTGGCTAATTCTTTTCTTACTATGAAGCATATTATATATTAGCTAATTTCTTTATGAAATTCAGAACTACTATTCCTATCGTAATATTCAGAGTGGAATCAGTCTTATTTTTGTGCTCAGGTACAATAAGATTTACAAAACTATGTTTTCTTTTTAAAGTTTCACATTGAATTCAAGGAAAATAAATTATTTATTGTATTTTACAAAACGTGTCGGTTTTCACTATTTTTTGTTCCTTAGTTTAAGACTATACAGGAGTAACATTTGCTCACACGTAGCATACGTCATGCATCATTCTTCTATATAGTTAGATTTCCTGGTTTTTATTCTCGCCTTCATTGTACATTTTAATGCTTATTTGGGTGGTCACTAATATAATTGTTAAACAAATAGATTTATGCCACAAAATTATATCCTGACAACATTCTTTATCTGCGAAAATTGTATTTTTTTTTTCATCACTCAATATGACTGAAGTGTTCTTTGAAAACAAGCAAACAAATTAAGATTTATTTCCTTGTTTTAATAGTGAGATTAAGTTTATTACGCGAATATTACTGAATAAGGAAGAAATGCAATACCAGCTTTCTACATATTTCAATGTACATCAATAGAAATTAAAGTCATTATTAGAATGCATTACTTCGTTCTTGACAAGATAGATGCTGGGGTGATGGGGCGTAAATTTATAAAGGGTACCTAATTCGATAAAAAGCATCCTAAATGTATCTGGAACAAACAACGCACTTCAAAAGTCGCCCTTCATTATATGGAGGACAAGGCAAGGATCCACATTTTGTCTGAATGACATACACAAGATGGCTAATGAAACTGCTGGCACCCCCGATTCGCGCTTCCGGGTTAGTATCCACACACACGTTGTTTGTCGACCCAAGTTGAGAATGATGACCCGACATCAAATATCCGTTGTATTCCATCGTCCATCCCGGGTAACACTCTGTTCTACCAGGAATCATAATCGTGGGAGTGCGTGAAGTTTTACACACGCAACATGGCATATCGTCCTCTTTAGACACTGTCGAGAACGGATTTGATTCCGCACTTAATTCATACTCTGCACCGTAGATAACAGCCGAGTAGGCCGTTCCTTCTGCATATTTTCCCCAGACAGGATCCTCAGTCAGGCAAAGAAAGTCAGCAGCACTTCCGGTGTCATTGTAGGATGAGCCTCCAGCAAATCCTAATAAAATGGAACAAATTGCTTGTTCTTGTATTGATTTAAAATATGCATCAACATGAAGATTTTGAAGTCGAATGCTCGAATATGATTCTAAATTATAATCAACTAAGGAGTCTGAAAAAATTTGATCATTGATATGTATATGGAATATATCATTTTTATACAATAATGTATACTCAGTACGAAGTAAAAGCTATGTTACCTAATATTGACAAACACAATTGACTTGTTATGTTGCTATTGTCTGTGCAACTCATATTAACAAACAATATTATCTATCATACTGAGATTATCAGTTGTATTTATATTCAGAAACACGATTGAAATATCATACTTCGATTATCACTGGACCTCATATTGACAAACACCTTTGTTCTGTGAAATTGCGATTGTCAGTTTACCATATATTGACGAAGACCATTGAACTATTATATTTTGAATGTCAATGACCTAATATTGACAAACACTATTGATATGTGTTATATGATTGTCCGTGGACCTCATTCTACATAAATTCCGGTATTAAATGTATTGATGTGCCGATAGCCTCGAATGTGCTAATGTACCAATTGCTTGGATTCTGGCGATGTGCTAAAGTCTTTTGATGTATCACAATAAAATACTTTTAAAATCCATGATTGAATTAACTATAATTCCAAATTAATGATTTAGTTCAAGAATACTAATAAGCACTTTGTAATTCAAGTGGAGAATATTTTGAATCAAAGATTTTTGCCAAATTAAAATTTGGATACAACAATGCTACCGTATTTGCTTCAGATGGTAATGCAAGAATGAGTTATTCTTGATTCAGGTCGCAATTGCCATTTGCTGGAAATACTCTGTCAACGTAATGAAACTTTCATTCTATAGGTTTCTATGGTGGGTATCAAGACTATGAATATGATTACGATTAATAATTATCCGAATAGTTAATCCACAATCATAGATAATAGTTTTGCTATGTATTTTGTTGTTTACGAAGACAATGTCGCTGGTCAGGTACACCATGAATTTGATTTTGAAAATTATCAAGCACAAAAAATAGATGTAACTGGCATAATCAATAATAGAACCACAAAAAAATTACAAATTAAATATACATGCTACCTACAGTCGTATAGAATATTAAAAAGGTATCCAATAAATCTTTTTTTAAATATTGATTACAATATACATGTGATTAAAAATACACAAGATAAATTGGTATGAATTACACCAAGTATACGTGAAGCAATATGATACTTCTACACACGTAAATGTGCATCTGTGTTATGTATATTTAATTTGCATTGTTTTCGAACCTTTTGAATCAATATATGCTATGAGCTATGTAAAAATGGTTTTCTAGCTGACCGAACTCAAGTTCATATTCTACTTGATCACAAACTAATAATACGTAGCTAATATTTTCTCAATGAGTGTCGGTTTAATATTAAGATCATCATCAATAGAAGTAAACGTACTTATCCTGGTCTGAGTCAAAGACAGTTTATTTAGCGTGCTCCTTAGTATAATTTAGTATTTAAAAAACTTGTTTTATTGTAGCTTGCATGGCTCTGAAAATTATATTTTGTTCTACATCCTGTCCCTTCTTTTGTTTCTCATGAATGTTTTCTTCCCAACACCGGAAGTTAATATTACTGTTTTACTTTGTATTCTAGAGAAATGAATTATTTGTTGAAGTTTACAAAACATGTTGGATTTTTCGCTTTTCTATTGTTTTATTTTAAGACTTAGTAATAAGATGCCATTAGATTATTTTTCTCTTGATGTGCCTGATGTTAATATTGTATTCCTGCAATATCAAACAAATCTACCTTAATAATCTCTGATTATTGGATGGTTACTTTATCTTGCCGAGGAGAATAAGGGGTTCTAATCACTCAGCTCAATAATGGAAGAAGGACTTAAATACTTGAACGTGTTGCGAAACCAATATCAAAGTCAAACATTTCGTTTGGAGTGTGAAATATAATCGTCCTGGTACTCATTTAATTTGATTTAGAAAAGTAGCACATTAGATGATCTAAACTATTTTGTCTTCTTGAATCAATACTTTATTAACTTCAACAACATTTGCATTAGCAGACATTTTAAATGATCGATTGAAATTTAGAGCTGAAAGAACCGGTGCACTCCTAAGTATGGCCATGATGTTATCAAAAGCCTCCTAACAAATTCCAAACTAATGAAACTTGGTTGTCTTGCTCAAAACATTGGTCAGGGCTTTTGCAATTAAAGGAAACATTGCATCAAAATGTCAAAAAATATCCAGCCATACCCAAACATTGCAAATAAATTAGCTATACCAATTGTATGATGTATAAGTAATGCACACATTGTTGGAAAAATTAAAAAAAATAAAAGTTTAACCCTGAACAAATTAGACAGATTTGGGATGGTCAAATATTATATATAAAATAAACTTTATCAAAGCGTTTAGTATGGCTTTAGTTTGAATATTCCTCAGCGAAATCGCCTCTTGAGCATTGTATATGCACACATTATAATCAACAAGTATAGGTTGCCTGACTTAGTCTTAGATTAGGGACCAATAAGTCTACAATTATTCTACTAAATAGTTAGTCAAATGCATGAATAAGTGATATTTGAGCCTTATATATCTTTTTATTGGGTTTTCCTACCTTTTAACAATTGTGTCGAGATCTACAGTATTTAACAACATCTCTTATAATTTTCATCCAATAACAATGATTTAAGATCTTATGATACATTTTTCACTCCTCAATGATCTTTCAAAGGTGTGTCATGAGCTAGACTAAACAAATACTACATATACGACAGCAGGACAACTTTTTTAATAAGTCACTGACCACTCGTCACTAGCGGATGCCTCAGATGGTCTACATGTTCTCATAAGGACGGCATTTGTAACAATATAACAAACAGGTACTTCTGTGGCTTCAGTTTCGCTAATAGCCCTCTGAAGAAAGCAGGAGATCTCAGGATTTAATTTATGTTCAACAAGTAGTTGTTGTCTTTTCATTTTCAATAGAATAAAGAGCAATAATAGTATAACAAAACGAGGATCACTGATCAATACCTCTTGAATGATCCAACGTGACCTCATCAAAAACCAGACCAATAAATGTCAGAAAAAAATACTTTCCTGATCAAAATCGTTGTAAAGGGCTTTCTTTGTCCTAGTACTAGTAACTGTAAAAACTGGATATTAGTCAGGAATTTTGTTTTCAATAGGATCGACTTGATCATCTACACAAGTAATGCTGAGAAAAAGATTTACTGACAAAATGAAGTTTTTGTGTCAAGGAATAATTATCAGCTGTTCTTTCTGCAAATGCATTTACTACTCTCTTTTCGCTTTATGTTGATGCATTATTCTTTCTTCTTTCTCCAAATGCAATTATATATCTTTCTTCTTTCTGTAGCTTGAGATTATTTAACTCGGTTTCCATCTTGTCTTTAATTTAAATTATATTACTTTCATTCAGAAACAGACAGAGATTTGCAATCAAACCCCAAAAAAGCTTATCCCAAAAGTCTTTTCCACAAAATACTGGATCAAAATCGTTTTTATTTCTTGCTTACGGCTGAGAGAGATCATTTTAACTGGCAAGCAACAGTAATTAATAGTCTTTTTCAAAGACTCGAAGCATTTCTGAGATGGATATAACAAAACGTTTTCCACGTTAGATAACACTGTGAAAGCTTGTCGGTTGCATTGTATATTTCTGAAATATGTGAAATAATACCTGAGATTTTGACAATTCTAAAACGAAGATAATTTAAAGCTCAAAAACAAAGTTTCCTTAAATATTTTTGAGAAATTTATTTCCTTTGACTAGCCTTCAATTTTCTGTTACGACTCTGTGGTGTTATTCTATCTATTCTATCTAACAGAACAGAGCGACAACCTGTAAGTTTTAAAATTCAACAAATAATATACATGACAGTAGGCGTGTAGTGATTTCAGTTTGAGTGGTAGTGTTATAATGCGTTATAATGCTAGTTTGATTACTAATGTAGTAATGTATAATGTCAGTTTCATTAATGGTGTAGTAATTTAAGTTTGTAAGATAATGTGGTAATTTTAGTTTGACTAGTAGTGTATTAATATAAGTTTTTTTGATAGTGTTATAATTTTATTTTACTGGTACTGTAGTAATTTACGTTTGTATGATAGTGTGGTAATTTTAGTTTGACTGGTAGTGTAGTAATTTAAGTTTGTATGATAGTGTGATAATTTTAGTTTGATTTGTAGTGTAGTAATTTAAGTTTGTAAGATAATGTGGTAATTTTAGTTTGACTAGTAGTGTATTAATATAAGTTTTTTTGATAGTGTTATAATTTTATTTTACTGGTACTGTAGTAATTTACGTTTGTATGATAGTGTGGTAATTTTAGTTTGACTGGTAGTGTAGTAATTTAAGTTTGTATGATAGTGTGATAATTTTAGTTTGATTTGTAGTGTAGTAATTTAAGTTTGTAAGATAATGTGGTAATTTTAGTTTTATTAGTAGTGTATTAATATAAGTTTTTTCGATAGTGTTATAATTTTATTTTACTGGTACTGTAGTAATTTACGTTTGTATGATTGTGTGGTAATTTTAGTTTGACTGGTAGTGTAGTAATTTAAGTTTGTATGATAGTGTGGTAATTTTAGTTTGACTGGTAGTGTAGTGATTTAAGTTTGTATGATAAAGTGGTATTTTTAATTTGACTAGTAGTGTAGTAACTTAAGTTTTGTATTATAGTGTGGTAATGTACATGTGTGGGATAGTGTGATAGTTTTATTTTAGCTAAACAAAACGATATACCTTGACATATACTACTGGGTCACATGAATATGAAGCAATAAATGTCATGTGCAATTTGGGTTCTTGGCTTAATATTTAGGACTTTTAACACTTACTAAAATAAATTATGGTAAAAATGTAGAACTTTTAACGCCTATTGAAAGAACAAAAGGTAACAATTTAACACTTACTAAAACAAGAAATAGTATTTAAAAAATGGGACTTTTCACACTTACAAAATGAAAAAAAATGGTAAATATGTAGGACTTTTAACGCTTACTAAAAAAGGAATGGTAAAAATGTTTAGCACGTTTAACGCTTACTGAAAATAAAACATACATACATACGTCCATCCATCCAGTCAGCCAGACACACACACACACACACACACACACACACACACACACACACACACATACATACATACATACATACATACATACATACATACATACATACATACATACATACATACATACATACATACACAACGTTTATGGTGCAACCTATATACGCCTACCTTTGTAAACCAGTTCTGTCGCATTTCCCGGACATACGGTTCTTCCCCATCTCACATAAGTTGATCCAAACCCTGAAGATAACATAAAATACCAATATCACCGTAATACTCCTGGAATAATACTTTTCAGAAAGTAGTTCTAACGGCTTATATAATGTTTCCAAATAGCTTTATTAAGTACAAATACACCACAATGTAAAAAAAAGGGATTGAATGAAAAAGTGCTCTTTACATTTTAGCTTTTGCATGAAGTTGTGAATAGTACGTCCTCTTCTTTCATTTATTTTTAAAGTCATCATGTACGAGTAACAATTGTATATAAAGTGAGATGTAATTCTTGTAGGCCAGAGAAACACAGACCTTGTAGAATTGTGTGAAACAGACGACTCTTGATATGGTGTCAAACTGATGGATTAGAAAAATATAAAGAAGTAATACCAAAGGGAAAGATGTCAGCCTCACGAATCCTTACTCTTATGCCTTAAGACGTGACAGAAATTGAACACCTTCCATTCTGTTACACTTTAGGTATGCTTGGCATTATAATTTTCTTAACAAGTTGTATCAGTATGATAATTGAGTAATTATGAGACAAAATGGAAGCGTGCTGGGTGTTTGATATTGGATTTTTATTTCATATTGAATGCTGCTCAATTACGCATGATCATGTGGCCTTTGAATTAAGAGTGAGATCCAGAACATACCAGAAACATCCGATATTAAAAGCTGATTATTTTCCAGTTTAAATCACACCATAAGTTTCATCTAAATGATCAGTGTTTTATGTGATCTGCTCATGTAAACGAACATGTATCAACCTTATAACTTTCTTTATTTTATTACCATATAAAGCATTTACTAAATGATTATGCACAATTATTAAATAAGGAAATTGAAGTATGGGAATCGACTCCCAATCATCTATATCAATATTTTCAAAACGATCACAGAGATTGGACTACCAATTAATAATATCAGTGCAACAAAAAACTTATGACATAGTTTGGGCTACTAATAATCAGTTCATCAGTTTGATCAAATCTATAACAGAGTTTGGATTACCAACAGTTACATCAGTATGATCATAATAATCACAGAGGTTGGATTACCAACCGTTACTTCGAAGTGATCAAAACGAGCACAGAGCTATCACTACCGATCAGTTCATCAGTACGATCAAAACGACCGCAGAGTTTCGTCTATCAATCATTTACATCAGTGCAATCTCAACAACCATACAGTTGAAGTATCAATCAATTACGTTTATGTAAATAAAACAATCAGAGTTTGGACGATCAATCAATTACATGAATGTGATCAAGACGCTGTAAGTAATATTACAGAACCTCAAGACATACACATAAAAATGTTACTGAAGGATGAACCCGGGCCCCAAAAATGAATACAAACTGAAAAACATTTTGACAGAGCCTGTTAACATCGTGCAACTTTAAAACAGTTAGTTAGTCCACAGAAAGTACCAAACAGCGATGTCACTATTTTTGGGACCACAATTTTACATCAATAGCCTAACTATAACAATTACAGAAAATAAAATATAACTTGGTCATGCCATTACTGGTCGTATCTTACACAGATCCCGTGTTATCATTATTCTTGATGGTATTATGGATTACACAGATCCCGTGTTACGATTCTTCCTGATGGCATTATGGATTGTTATATATGTCAAAGCATTCAATTAAATAATATGTATTTACTCTTGTACAATTTACATCAATATATTGTTATTCAGTCTCATTCGGTATATATTATTATTCGGTCCTACCCAGTATTTGATGTTATTCGGTCCAACTCAGTACTTTTTCTTATTCAGTCCTACTCAGTGTCTAATGTTATTCGGTCCTAATCAGATTCTAATGTTATTCTGCTTTACTCAGATTCTAATGTTATTCGGCCTTACTCAGATTCTAATGTTATTCGACCTTACTCAGATTCTAATTTTATTCGGCCTTACTCAGATTCTAATGTTCTTCATTCCTACTCAGTATATATTGCTACTAGAGCTTACTCAGTATATAATGTTATTCAGTTTTACAAATTATCTGATGTTATTAGGTCCTTCTGAGTATCTAATGTTATTCATACCTACTCAGTTTAAAATGTTATTCGGTCCTTCTCAGTATTTGTTGTTATTAGGTCCATATTCATCATATTGCGTAATTCCGTATTTTATGTTATTCAGTCCTACTCAGTATCTAATGTTATTCGGTCCTATTCAGTATTTTATGTTATTCAATTCGACATATTATATAATGTTATTCAGTCCTACTGAGTGTCAATTATTATTTGGCTCTACTTATCATATTACGTAATTCAGTCCGCTCAGTGTATACTATTGTTCAGTCCCACTCAATATACAGTAGTATTGGGTCCTACTCAATATCTAATATTATTCCGTCTTACTCAGTATTTGCTACTATTCATTCCTACTCATCATATTATGTCATTTATCCACTCAGTTTATAATGTTATTCAGGTCAAAATAGTGTGTAGTGTTATTTGGTCGTTCATTGTTTATCAGACTTTAGCAACACATTCACTATCAGACCTTACCGCGATGTGAAGAATTCAGCCATATATTTTGCAGAATGTTTTAGTCGAATTTATGAACTACTGATCTTTTGGTATTTAAAAATCATAATCTGAGGTAGAAAGTTTTTTTTAGCTGCATTGTCAGGAGAAAAGCGTTGCATCTCAGGACTGAAATGTTTCTTGAAACAATCGTGATTGACCATGCCTCTTTTCTACAAAAACAAATAATTTGGATACTCACTGACCTTTTGATTTATTGTCCATTAACCGCCGAATGTCTTCAAGTTTTCTCGGGATATCCGCTTCAATTGTTTGAAATTTTTCCCGAAGTTCTGCTAAAGTGGCCTCTACTTCTTTTTGGGCAAATTCGATCCTAATTAGCCTTTCTAATAACTTATACTCATAATCAAACCTTGGACAGTCGTTAGATTTGGACTCGGCGGTCGTTTGCAAGTGTACGCCAACAATGTGAAGAGCAAACAACAAACAGAAAATAACCAGCATGACTTTTGGGTGTAATGACCGGTTCTAAAAGCTTCTGCGCTTATGCAAGAAATATTCTCGTAGATATGAGAGAAATTGAAGCGTAGATTAATGACGTCATATGTACTGCAAAACGTGATTAGTTTTGTTTTTTCAGCAAGCTATTCGGTTTCAGCTGTTTTGGCTTGGTATGTTTGGCTAATATGTTCTAAATCATATATGCCCATTTACCTAATTATATATATGCTTATTACTTTTTCCTTCAGGTTTTGATTTTAAAAAAAAAAGAATGCGCAGGTTTTCTTCATTAGCATTTCCCCCAAGATTGATGCATTTATGTAAGTATTGTTCGTGCATTACGGTTTTTACAGCAAAAACAGGTTTCATAGCAGCTTGGGTAAGATGTTTGCATTACGCCGTAAAGGTGCAGATTGATAGATAAAGGTGCAGATTGATAAATGATTTTATACTATATCAAATAAACAATTAGTGTTCAGCATTCAGTCCGACGGTAAAATTTGCATGAAGAATGATCAACAAAAGAAAAGCTGAAACGTTTTATTTCCTGAAAAGAAAAGGGTGGATGAAATAATGTATTATAAGACGTCAAAAAAATTGCCACGGTGTTTATGGTTTATGTGTTCCAGTTTCTTCATTAATCATTCTTGCTAAATCAGTTCTGGGGGCAAGTTTTGTATTAACACAATATTTGATATTTCATAAAAAAAATGAACTAGATGTCTTTGATCATATTTATTATGCACAATAAAATTATTACTGTTTCCATCATAAAGAATGCAAGGCAATGATTATATTGTGATGCATCAAATATGCTTTAGTTTTGAATGGATAGAAATTAAAATTATGATTTCGTCTTTTTGCGGAATATTGTCACCCATTTTAACATCAGGGATAATAAAAGCATGAAAATCGCGAGACTTATTGTAATGTAAGGAAATGGATCTTTGCTTCATATGGGGACAAACTGTTTCTTAATGTAGGAATCTATTTGAATATATATATGAGAGACCCATCTCTATTACTTAATCGAACTACAAACGTAAATTTGAAGTGAACGAACAATATAAATACTCTTTAAAGAGTCTCATTTAAATATCTGGATCGGATGAAAATCTGGATTGGATGAATATCTGGATCAGATTAATATTTAAAACGGATGAATGTCCGAATTGGATGATCGTATACACGGGATGAATATATAAATGGGTTGAATATCTCAATGGGATTAATATATCGACAGGATTAATGTTTCAATGGAGTTAATATCTGAGTGGGATGATATTCTTAATTTGGATCAATTTTTTAAATGGGATGAATATCTCAATGGGATTAATGTCTCAATAGGATGAATATTTCAATGGGATTAATTTATCGATATGATTAATGTCTCAATTGGATGAATATCTCAGTGGGATGAATGTTTCAATATGATGAATGTATAATTGGGTTCAATATCTCAATGGGATTAAACTCTCATTGCGATAAATATCTCAATCGGATTAATGTCTCAATAGGATTAATATATAAATAGGATGAATATCACAGTAGGACAAATAAATTAAAGTTTAATCAACTGTTTATCTGTTCGTCAAAGCATGGTTTTCTCAGATCGATTACGTACAGTTTTCTCATTTCCCTTAAGTACGGTTTTCTAATTTCGCAAATGGACAGATCTTAATATAAAAGCAAAAAAAAAAAACACTACTGCAAATACTGCAAAATTCTATTTCCACGAATCCTAACCTAGGTTATAACTTCTAAAATAGTGTTTCATCTTTTACCAACTCAGAAATGTCTCAACAAATCCTTTCGTGTTCCGACATAACTCGTTGAAATCAGAGGTAATTCTGTCAAATCAGTTGACTGCCAAGTAGCAATGTATTTAGAGTAATGACATGACCTATATGATGCCCTGAACACATTCGTTTCTGAATGGAAGATTACATGTACTCACTACAAATATTATATAAGAGCAGTATAGACGTGTGTTATGCATATTTTATTTATAGTGTGCACTTGACCTTTGTCCGTAGTTGAGGGTCGAGTTTTAGCCAACCGGACTTTGGTTATGTTTTTGAAGACATTTATTAAACAATAAGTTCAAGGCAAGCCTTAATTACGATTTTGGAATGATCTGGAAGCGAACTTATTAACAATAGTTTGAAAGTTTTCATTACTCTTTTCTTCAGACAATGCCATTTTGAGATAGGCAAGTGGCGATACATATACAGAGAACAGTGTAACAAGCACTTCATTTTGATAAGTTGAGTCTGTGTAATAATTTACTGTTGTTTTCAAATGTAACTTGAGAGGAAGCATTATTTGTATTATTCAATAGAATTACAAAGTGCTCATTAATTTCTTGGACTAATGTACTACTTTGGTATCATTGAGTACTTATTCACATATATTCAGAATTATATCATTGTGATACTTTGTGACAATTGGTACTTTAGTATATTCGAGACATTTAGAATTCATTCGGAACATTCTATACCTTTAGTCTTGTGAAAGGACATTTTATATTATTTGTTGAACATGCTGCTTTTGCTTTCATTCTGTTACATCATTTAAGATAACAGAGTCGTTATACTTGAGAGATCTGAAGCTGAATAAAACGGTTTGAACAACCTTGCAATATTACACGAAAACCTAATTAAACAGGTTAAATCCAACATCGTTGCTCCCACATACAAAGCCCTTAACAACAACCAACAGCCGGGTTGTTGGAAACGGTTTATGCTCATATACGAGAACGTTGTGAAATGGTCAGTTTAAAATGATTTGTAATATCCTCATACCACTTAATGAGATTGTTCCAAGTTACAGGTCTTGTTTAAAAGAAATAATAGAAACATACCTGGAAATGTTCCTCTCCCCCAACCCACAAACCCTCCCCGACAAAAACATAACCAAGCAAAGCCGCACATTCTCATGTTTCGACAACATTTAGTATAAACGAAACTAAAATGGATTTATAGCAAGATAAATAGTGATGATTATTCTAGAACATTATGACTTTCATAATAATCTTTATTTTAAAAAACATTCTGTAGCAAAATACGATGTTGATCATACTCTTTTTGGTCTTTTTGGTTTATGGTATTGGGAGTCTTTGGGGTCTTTTGGTCTTTCTGATCTTTATGTTCTTGTGATCTAAGGTATTGGGAGTCTTTGGGGTCGTTTTGTCTTTCTGATCGTATAGTCTTGTGGTATATGGTATTGGGAGTCTTTGGGGTCTTTCGGTCTTGCTGATCTTTATGGTCTTGATGGTCTTTTATGGTTTTTAGGGTGTTTTAGTCTTTTTGATCTTATGGTCGTTTTGGTCTCTTTTTGTCTCTTTTGGTATTTATTACGATTTTCAGGAATAAATATCTAATATTACGTTTATACAATATTAAGATTATAAAAGGTATCAACTTCATGTTCAATGTCTTTCATCTGAAAAACTTCACCACACAGCCATTTATAGTTATTTTTTAGAAAATAATTGGATATGTTGCAGCTAGAAAAGGAACTAGGAAATAAGTAACATCATTTCGGTACAAAGAGAAATTTAACATAGCTATTGAAAATGGTACAGATAAACAAATAACCGGTAAATTACTGACTGAAAAAGAGTACAAACAAAATAAATGAGACATAATATAAGAAGACCCGTGAAATGTTTGTAAATGACAGAGCTGTTAATATTTTCAAATTATTATAAGATGTTTTCATTTACTCTGTGACATGAATGAAAAGCAATTGTATTTTAAAATTGATAACTTGAACACCTTATAAAATAAAAAGACGAGTACATGACATCAAATGGAATTAGACACTTTATCGGATTCTTTTCTTTCCTCCTGTCATTTACATTATGTTTGACTACCTGCAACGAGTCATTCTTTGCTAGCTTAAAAAGAACACATGGAGTTCAAAGGACTAACACTAGGTAAATGATGAAATAGGAATAACAATATTGAATTTCAAGTTTTAATATTGACAAAATATTTGACAAAAACACGTGCACAGGTTGCTATGGTGTTTAAGGAATCTGTGCCTTTTGCCAAACTTGCTACACAAGTTCCATTACAGTAGAGGAGTACAAACTTTTACCTAGGTCAAAATTAGCATTCTTAAATGTTTCAACCTTTTTCTTATGGTTTCTAAACATTTCACTTTTAAAATGACGATTATAAAAAGATGAGTGAAGGAGATTTAGTTGTAGTTAGAGCAAATATAAAATTAATATCAAAATTAGGATACTTATTTATATTGTATGTACTGTATAATAACTAGCAAAATAGCTTACGTTCAAATTCTTCTACAGCAAGTTAAATATTTCGTACACCAGTAGAATAGAACTCATAATGACTGATACATATTATCTGTGCATTTATGTTGAAACTGACAACGTTTACAGCTTAATAAAGAAAACAATATCATATTTTTCAAACCAGAGATTATTCCATGAACCATGTGCTTAACCTATCGCATTTTACGAACCATAGATTATTACATTAACAAAGTGTTCAATCTATCACATTTTACGAATCAGAGATTATTACATTAACAAAGTGTTCAATCTATCACATTTTACGAATCAGAGATTATTACATTAACAAAGTGTTCAGTCTATCACAAAAAAAACTTCAAAAATCGAAGACTTTACTCAAAATTATAAACTGTCATTACGTCTGAACATGTTCTTGCAAACAGCAAAGAACATGACAAATACAATGAACTTAAAACAATTCAAGTATTCTAGTAATGCATATTTCAAAATCATAATTGGAGTTTGATATACCATCAACTTTCAACTACCTGAAAACAAATATTAAGGATGTGAAACAAAACAAACAAACAAACAAACAGGAATTTACTCAAAGACAAATTGACACAACTTATGAAGCAATAGGTGGCGGTTCAGTGAACATTTAAATCATCGAACATGATTTTTAAAGACTAGAGGTATAAATTGTTATTATAACGAAATGTATGTATGTATGTATGTATGTATGTATGTATGTATGTATGTATGTATGTATGTATGTATGTATGTATGTATGTATGTATGTATGTACAGGGATTCCCAACACTTGACCATAACGATTTAAAGAACTACCGCTCAGTTTTTAATCTCCAGTTCATATAAAAAAATCTTAGAAAAAGTTGTTCTCATCCAACTTGTATCTCATTGTAATTCAAACAGTATTTTTAACAATGTACTGTCTGCATATCGTCCTTGCCACAGTACGGAAACTACTCTTCTGAAAGTATTTAATGACATTCTTTTTGCTTTTGATAGTGAAAAGAGTACAGTCCTCGCCCTCCTTGATTTGTATGCAGTATTTGACAAAATAGACCATGATATATTACTTCACCGTCTCCAGCATGTATTTGACATTCAGAATGTAGCCTTAAAGCAGTTCAAGTCCTACTTAGTGAACAGGACAGAATTGTATCTGCAAGTGGAATACATTCCAGCCCAGTTGATCTATGTTGTGGTGTTCCACAGGGACCTGTTCTCTTCATTCAGTACACTCAGCCGCTATTAAGTGTCATAGATCTCACCAGTTGTATGCTAATGACATCCAAATATATAAGTCTAGCCACCCAACTGAAGTTGATGCTACCATTCATGGAGTAGAAAGGTGCATTTCTGATGTGAAATCATGATGACATGTAAAAGCTGCAGATCAGTGATGATAAAACTGAGGCTATTCTGATCACAACATAAAGATTTTCTCATTCACATCATTTACCTCAGACAATAAATATCAGCATCACCAACATTAAATTCTCACAGTCAGTACGAAACCTAGGTGTTACTCTAGACAGTAACTCACATTGCACCAGCATGTCATGAACATATGCAAGGCATCCTATCTTGGACTGAGACGCATCAGCTCCATTCGCAATTATATTTCAGTTGATGCCCCTAAAACACTTGTGTGTTCATTATTAATTTCAAGACTGAACTATTATAACTCAATTATGTCTGGTTCGTCACAATATCTGCTCCAGAAACACCAAAGAGTTTAAAACACAGCGGGTCGGCTTATCTCTAGAGTACCTCGATCAGAGCACGCCTCACCACGGCTCTGTACCTTACATTGGCTATCAATTCGATACATAATCAATCACAAATGTGTTATCTGTGCTATGTTTCACTGACAGACTCCAGACTAACATACCTATCCAGCCTCACCCATGCGTACACACCAGCAAGTTACTTACGCTCCTCTTCTGACAATCATATACTCATTGTTCCCACTATGAAAACGAAGTCATATGGACAACGTTATTTTGCATACCAGGGCCCGGCGATGTGGAACGAATTGCCCATTGAAATTAGACACAAAGACAGTTGTCCATTTTCAGAGTGCTCTTAAAACTCACTTTTTTCGACAGCAGGAACAAACTTAAAGACCTAATAATATTTTGTATCTTATCTGTTTTCAGCATGTTTTTATGTTTTCCAATTTCATGGTTTTTGTTATTTGTTTTTCTGTAGTGTAGTCATATCGTTATAGATGTTGTAAAGCGCTTAGAGCTTCCAAAGATTAGGCGCTATACAAAGTCCTCAGTATGTATGTATGTATGTATGTATGTATGTATGTATGTATGTATGTATGTATGTATGTATGTATGTATGTATGTATGTATGTATGGATGGATGGAATATATATATATATATATATATATATATATATATATATATATATATATATATATATATATATACTAAAAGTATAATAGATATATAACAAAATATAATCGTGAAATGTTTACTTGATTTTGATTTAATACAAATTTTGAGAAAAGTTAGAAATCAGTAAGCTGAATACAATAAATGTTTTATCTTGTACACAGCTAACATATATTCACTGACGAATTATCAAGCTTCAACTGTTATGATGTTCCATTTGGGACTGACATACCCAGGGATAGACAACTCTCCTTATCTAGCATAACAAATATAATCCGTTTCAATCTGAAATTGGCACCCTAGATCACATGTATCGCATGGATTTTATTACTTTCAATGGCAAGAAAGACATGCTGCTCTTAGATCAATAGTCAAGCATATTGCTGAGCTATTTCGTCATTGATAAAGAAGCTAACGATGCAACATTTAATTTGCAAAAGTTATAAGAATACAAAAGTTTAATTTACTTTTTAAAAAATTATTAACCTATTTTGAAAATGAGAGGTAAAACTTCTATATTTTAAATGTTACTAAATTTCTCTTGCACAATGACATGTTTTTTGTAACCTAAGTTATTACTTCTGTCTGCGTTTTACAATAACATTACTTATATTGGTAGAGATATCATACTTGAAAACATACATTGCTGCAATTTTATCGATGAAAATGAAGTATGCATTTACCACTATTTGATTTTAAATCTGGGATCACATTTGTCATGGATGTAGAAATATGATATCGCTTTACTCGAGATATCTCGGTTTCTATCATTCATAATTTTAGAAGAAAATAAATCAGAATGGAGGAGCTTGTTCCTGTAGTATAAATTGAATTCGATTTTAGAATGTTAAGTTATAATGTGAGCTGTAAAAACAATACGTTGTTTTTATTTGAACAATGATACAGCCAAATGCAACCTCTGATACTGGTAAGTATATATAGGATTTATAGTCCGAGGGTGCAGTCCTCGCGCTATCCCTTTGGTCATAGGTTAATATACCACTGAAATGTTAGAGGTTTTATGCTAAACATTTTTAAAACTCCGTGAATGAATTTTAAGATGTAATATAGACTTAAGGTTCAACAGGTCGAAAGGATCGACAAAATATTGTTGAAAATACAAACGAATCATTTAACTCAATTACAAAGCCAGAAGAGCCAACTACTGAAAGAATTGATTAGATACGAGACAGAATACATGAAACAAAACAACCGGATTTTAAATAGTGGATAAAAATGTTAAATGAGTATGTCTTCCATTACAAAAATGTTCAGAGGATCACGTATGTTTTGATCACTTAATCCACGACAGCACGTCATTTTATATAGTTAGGAAGATGAACTTATCTGAAGTATTGGCATTTTAGTTATAAAATCAAAGTTTTTCAGGGTACAGTAGATGCAACATTTCGAAAAGCAGAGTTGATGACATGTAATTTTTATATATAAAAAAGATATAGCAAAAAAATGCAATAGTGCCGCAAATCTCCCAACATCCGAACTACTAGTGGGGCCTTGAAGTTCAGAAACCTTGCACGATCTCTGATAAGGTTTCTAATCTTAGACACAGTCAATTAGTTGTGATGAGCTAGATTTCAAGAGTGGAATACTCGGAGACCCGCGCTTGTGACAATGGTAACGATCTGAGATCTTTTCTAGGTTTCCATAATTTTAGAGTATTCTTAACACTTCATATTACAAAGACCATGTCGCTAATTCTCTCTCAAACTTGACATGAGATGCCTTTATTGCCATTTAAATCAGTCAGGCACATTGACCACCAGTTCTTGGGTCTATCAGTTCAACAAGTTATGCTATTTTTGTCACTAAATATACATGCGTTAAACGTTCCCATCAACAAGGATATTTATTCAAGCCGTAAAGCACAGATAAGACATGATTATTTTGACATGCAGGTGTGCTGTTATAAATACGTAATACAATTAAGAAATACTTAATTGAAGCCTGTCTATCAATCTCTGTCTGTCTGTCTGAATAATTCGTTTTAAAAAATATTTATTGTTGAAGTCATTTTGTTGCATGTGTAAATCCCCAAAGAGTTAGTGTGTGAAAGTATATGAAAGACTGCTATCATTTAAGTAACAAATAATTGGTTTATACAATCACCAGAAATTACAGGACAATGAACGTAAAATACGAAAGAGTATGAAGTCTATTAGCATTGTTTGTTTTTAGAACATGACATGAACAAACGAAGAAACTTTTTGTATTGGACGGTAATAAGGCAAATGAGAGAAAGATATGCAAGTGTACTTCAAGTAAAACCGTAGGGACCTTAACGAGGTGCGAAAGGTGAGATTTGGTGTGGACGAAAAGATTGGAGTTTGTTTTAAACAGATTATCATTAAAGTAGACAATTTAAAACTAAATTTGGCTTTTTAAAAACAAAACTGTAGTTTTCAATGATTTTTTTTATAGACTCTCTTCAGTGATATGGAAATTAGATTTGGGGGGAACGTGATCCTTATTTAGCATTGGGCCAAGACCGCATTCAACAGCCGCTGAGTGAAGAAATCAAACAATATTTCCAAATAAGAGCGCTTTACGAATTTAAAAATTCACTTTTCATTAGAATATCGTTTGCTAAGGTTAATAGCTTGTAAAGCTAAACATTTTCGGTCTGTTTCTAAAATATGTTGCAGTATATCTGAGTGTAAGAATTATTCACTATCATTCAACGCTGGTTCTACTAGATAAAATGTCTTACTCGTGTTCAGAACCATTACATCGAACGCTGATTCGTCTGGAGTAAAGACCTTCGCAAGTGGTATATAAAATTGATTGAACTTCGAAATGGATTACCACGAAACAAAGATCTCTACTTGCTTCTGCAAAATTCGAGTAGCATCAGAGATTGACAGAAAGATCTCATTTGTAATTCTTCCAAAAAAAATATGAAATTCACATTCCAATTGTAAAAATTCAAACCAAAGTCTGGTATTATTCTTTAGGTAATATGCTTGAGGTCAATAAAAAATTAATTTATGTTGAACTTCAATTGCTATGAATGATGTGGGTCAAAAATTTTTGTCCAATCTAACGGTTATTTTGAAGTTTTACGATTATACGAAAGATATAGCCTTATATTGGACTGGACCAGTCATTCAACTTACTCCGAGTATTCGAGTGATTGATATTCAGTTTCTGAAAGTTTGACTTTCCCAAAGAATCTTATGATGCACAATGTTATGATACTCAATGTTATGATACATAATGTTATGGTACACAATGTTATGATACGCAATGTTATGATACACAATGTTATGATACGCAATGTTATGATACGCAATGTTATGATACACAATGTTATGATACGCGATGTTATGATACATAATGTTATGGTACACAATGTTATGATACACAATGTTATGATACGCAATGTTATGATACTCAGTGTTATGATACGCAGTGTTATGATACACAATGTTATGATACGCGATGTTATGATACATAATGTTATGATACGCAATGTTATGATACTCAATGTTATGATACGCAATGTTATGATACACAATGTTATGATACGCGATGTTATGATACATAATGTTATGATACGCAATAATATGATACACAATGTTAGGATACACAAGATCGAAAATATTCTTTAATTTTAAAATATGCACTCACTTCTCATTTTAAAGGCATTTGCACTATTTGCTTTGAAGTTAACATTTTCTAACATGTTTATCAAATGGAGACAAACAAATGCTGATATAAATTGTAAGCTGCAAACTGGAATTTGTTGAAACTCAGTCATTGAGCATGATCCTCTATAATCCTCTAGATTTATTGTTGATAAAGAAATAACGTAAAATTGTTTTTTGTTCATAGCAACATTGTACGTGTAAATTCTTCCTGAATATCTGGACTGGGCCTGAACGCATCATGTTTTGCATGTTTACACGACGACAACTTTTAAATCTATGAAAATTAATATTCCCTGTTTAAATGAACAATGTATACAAACAAAAAACCGCTATAACCATATTTCAGACATTAGCATTTTTGTCTTCCATTTTCTACCAACAAAATGTACACAAAGGAAAATAGAGTATCTTGATATATCATTGGCTACATCGATAATATGATACCTTGTCTATTTTAGGATCTACTTCACGCATTGATGGTTTTAGGAATCGCTGTATCAACTACAAACGGTAAGCAGCATTCGACAAGAAGAAAAAAACATGTCAAAAATATCCAATGATAAAAACGAAATATTCTGGTTTAGGTTAAACAAACAATTTATACAATTATTACGCCTCTTGGCAGAACGGTTTAAAAAACATTCCCTTCGCAATTTCTTGGCTGAATTTAAACATCAAACATAACGGCATTAAACATAGCGGATGGTGCCCATGGAAATATTAGTATTACGTATTTATCTAACTACTATATGGAAATTCTAAATGAGGTGTGCATTGTATTGGGCCCGATGTAAATTTAACATTATTATATGCTCATTTTTGTCTCTGTTAACTTTACATTGTCCGGATTGTGCAGTATTTTACGATACTGAACACCTTGATATTACACGCATGTGCACGAAACGTATATATAAAAATAGTAAAAAGCTGTGTATTGGGAACTACTTTATAAATAAACTTTATGCACTCATGTTTTAGACACTTTTGGCTTTGATTGATTGAATTTGTTTGTGAATGAATTAAACAAGCTATTTCGTCCATTTGAAAGGAAAGATGATAAATATAACAACGTGGACGAGTTTAGTGAGTCAGAAAGGAACCTTTCAAACAAGCAAACAAAGGAACGTGATATTCTCAATGTCGACAACAAACGTGATAGATGAAGTAACTTAAATACCGTTCTGTTAATGGAAACAGTTATTTAGGGGTATATTCGTATTCTTTCGCAAATAGAATGACTATTACTATTGTTCTCTATGTCAACAAAAATATAGTATTGAAAAGCATGTAGAGGTCAAGGGCTATCAAATATCTATAAGAGACGTACCATTTTACAAGTCTGTCAAAAAATATATTCGAGTCAAACTGCAATTTAAGGTTTTGGATGGAAACCAAGTGCCTCAGAACCAATAAATCAAGACGATGAAAACGTAATATTTCCGCTGGCTAGAAGTACAGTCACACAATATCAGCTTTGCAATTTTCCCCGTGTAACTATTTTGATACAATGTTAGGCTAGAGACAGAAGACACTGTATGATGCAGGCCATAGTTAGTGTCAGCGAGGTATACAGGGCATAAACATGTCTTCTTTATCCGGTAATAAGAAAGGTAACTAATATACATACATTTATTCATCTTGAATTTCCTCAAAACATACTTGCTTAGCTATGCAGATCCAAGTGTTATGTCATGCGAAACATGATACACACCGAAACTGTTCTGGAATTTTGAGTGCATTTCCAACTGAAATACATTCTTCTTACTGCACTCAGTTGACCCAATAATCCAGTCCGTCATAATCAGAAAAGCAGAATCGAGTTGGATCAACATAGAACAAACTCCATGCCTATTGATTCACGTTATGACTCATAATTGTAATTTTAAGTAGACCAAATCTACAATTCTTTTTTAAATTACTGTTGAGCGCGCGACAAAGTTCAGAAACCACTGGGCAGTGCTATGTGTGTATTAATATTTTATTTGTTTATTGATAAATCTACGGTAGTGTATTTCTTTTGAATATAGCATAATTCAATTACTTTTGTTGCTGTGTAATTTGTATAACTAAACATTTGGCAGAATAAGAAAATGAGTATAACAAAACGGTTACTCTATTAGTATGGGAAAATATGAACTCTTTTTCTCGGGTGAATACTCTACTTCCAAAACATCGTGCAGTATTAATCCGAGAAAACGCGTTCATATTTTCCCATACAAATGCAGTAATCTATAATTACGCCTATGACGTTGTGAGGCATTATAGAAATTTAACATATCTGCCTGTAGCGATTGCAAAGTTTGGGGTGGGGTACTTCCAATATATTAATTAAAATATTATGGAAGTTCCACCCTGGCTCGTGAAGTTATAAAGTTAAATTACTGACGAAATAGATGTACAGCTCTGAGCCCCCAGTCAGCACTGCCGACAGTTAAAGTATTTAGAACACAAAGATGAAATTCAAAATAATAATAATTTAATAAAGTTGATAATTTTAAACGATAAACTCAATCACTCGTCTTTCAAGTGACAGCCTACTTCATCCTGCGATTTACAGTGTGAGTTAGATTTTCCCCTGGCCTTTGGTTCTACTCATCTCACCTCTCCCGACTTCTCTCCTTCTTTCTATTTTCTTCCGTCTCTCTATCGGAGACTACTGGGACCACTGTCACTGGTCTGTCCCTCAAAGCTTCTTTTAGAAGCTGCACTTAGAATCCTGTCCTAAGATTTTTCTCCGCCAATAACGCATGGCTGATCGGAATTGCTATCTTCTGGCAATCTTTCTAACGAACTATAGCGAACTAAATCTTGCTGGCAGGTTTAAGGATATCATACTTAGATAAATTAGGGTCCCGTCCCTATCTCGATTCTGACTGGGTAGCTCTGTGGCCCTGTCCAATCGACTAAGCGACCAATTCAACCTGGCTGTCAGTCTGCGGAACAAGAAGATAAGGCACGTCCACTCCTTTGGGCAACTTCTTTGATCTGCACAAGCGCTTCCACACCAAGGTGATAATTGCGCTTCTGACGGCCTTGGTCGGGCTTCCCACCCTAGCCACGGCAAACTTACGTAAGGGATAGTGTTAGCCTGCGGTCATGTTTAACATTAAACAATGGCTTGTCCGAATTACTTTCATTATACATGTTTCTATACTGTTCTGGGTCGGGCAAAACGCCACACTGCCAAATTACAAACAAAAACGAAAACACTAAGAATTTCAAGGCAAGATTCTCTGAGTAGAGTTCATTTTTGGAACTTGAAAAGTACTTTGGAAATTAGTTGTATATACCGATGAGAAAGTTGACCTTAATGAGAGAGAGACACAGAGAGAGACACAGAGAGAGAGAGAGAGAGAGAGAGAGAGAGAGAGAGAGAGAGAGAGAGAGAGAGAGAAAGAATCACAAAGGAAAATTGTTGTATTCTTTAATACTATGATGATTTGGAGGTCCAGCAAGAGTACGTGTAATGAAAGTAAGTTTTATTTGCAGCAGGGTAAGCAGAAGAAAAAAATAGTAAATATAAATGCAATACCTGTTTTTGCGCTTTTCTTTTAATGTTTTGAGAAATATTATTGCTATTTTTCCATAAAGATACACACTTTCCTATCCTAAAATAGTTGTGTGGGATATTTGTTTAATAATTCTCTCTCTCTCTCTCTCTCTCTCTCTCTCTCTCTCTCTCTCTCTCTCTCTCTCTCTCTCTCTCTCTCATGATGGACAGTTTATAACGTGTAACCTTGTTAAATGTAATACGAATGTCGCAGATGAGTTCCTATTATAGGGTCAGCCTTCCTATCAGCATCAGTCTGTATAAAAAAAAAAACAGAATCTGAATTTCCACGATACTTTCCAAATTACAAAGTTACACTCGACACAGAATCTCATCTCTAAGTTTCTACTGTGTTTGCCCGTTCTTGTCTATATATAGACCTAAGCCTTAATGTTAAATATCCAAAGGATCACGTGATATTAAAGACGAAAAATCACATTATTCCCACAAAGCCCATTAGAGACTTATTACAAATAATGCATTTATTTAGGGACCAAGATTTTCATGGACCCTAATAATGATATCCCTCATGTTACAATTTCCTTAGAAACCCCATATGAGTAACATATCAGATCCCTTAGTAGCATCCGTAATATTAAAATTCCCATAGGCCCCCATACCGGGCCTTTTATGTAAATTCACACGAATCACAATACCGTCCCGTTTTTGTATACAAGGAACATTTATACAGGCACTATATTTTTCTCATTTTTGTGAAATAACATCGTACTGTTTTATGGCATATTTGTTTCATACAACCTGAAATTAGCACTTTAAATCATGCTAATGAATTCAGAAGTTACGTTTTAAACGTTTTGCAATCAGAAAACAAAAATAATAACAAAATTTACGCGAATTAAACGTGGGTCGACTAAAGTTCGAGATAAAATAAACGCCACTTATATAGAGTCACATAATTTTTTTGTATTGAATTAAATTACAGTTTGTTTCTTTATATGTCTTTTGTATCTTTCTATTAATGGTACATCGCACAATATTTTTAATTGACGGAACATTTTTTTAACCAATCGGAAACTTTCAGGGGCACATCTGGAATTGATTCGATCGCATATGACATTTAATCAAGCCGAAGTTTATTGCGAAACTCATGGCGGCCATCTAGCATCAATCCACAACAGATACGAGAACAACGAAGTGAACTCCCTTTGTCAGAGAGGTAGGCATCCAAATATACAAAGTTTGAGTAAAACACGTTTTTGTTTACTTCTGCAAGTCTTATAAAGGAAAGAAAGAAATATGGAAAGAGAAGCAGGAGGAGCGAAAAAGACGGTTAAAGGGATACTTTTAGCTCTATTATATCATTTCATATTTCTTTAAATGAATTTTTTTTATCGCAAAGCATCCCCACCTTTTTTAAATTTATGTGCATACAAAATGTTAATATGTTAAAATCTGTCATCTAAAAGTAAATAAAAATGAACACTGCCGCAGATACGCGTATTTTTAACTATACCAAAAAATGAACACTGTCGCATATACACGTATTTTTAAAACTGTACACAAAAATGAATACTGTCGCATATACATGTATTTTTAAATATACACAAAAAAACCACTGTCGCAGATAAACGTATTTCTAATCATAGACACCACTTAAAATTTGTTACAAATTTGAATACTGAAAACAAGATAATCATAGAAAACACAGTACATAATTCATTAACACTAATTTTCTTTAAGTCAGATAAGAAATATTAAGAAGACAAAACAACAACAGATCAATCAATACAAGTTCAGGAGGCTGAATGGAAATGTAGACAGCGACACCACAACACCCTTCCCCATAGATAATAATAGACATAAAACAATTGGAACGTTTCTAAATTCAGATTTCTTTACAATTAGATGGTTGAAAGAATGGCCATAATACACTTCAAATGTTCGAGATTCCGGACGTGTTGACGCCGTGTGTTCCGTCCAGCTATTTAGCCTATTTGTCTTCATGATATTTTGCAGGCATTTCTAGATCCGCTTTATAGTTCTGATGAACAATTTTTGCTAAACTGTGTATGCTGAAAAAAAATAGGTATAATGATGAAAAACATTTAAATAAATGCTACAAATCGTAAGTCTATTATAATTACTTTTATCCTGGAACAAATAAAAGAGGAGTTAATAAGTATTCATTGAATAGCCTAGTATTAGCCTTAAACGCTCATTTTACAGGTGGACAAGTTATTCTCTTTCTAACTTGTAGAGCTGCCTTCAGTGCTTTCGCAGGAATTTTGGTTTCATTGCTTTTAATAAATTTACCGAAAGGAATATTGGGTCGTCATTAACTAATGTTCAGTATATGCATTGCCAAACTCTGCTATTAAATTTGTTTTGTAAGCTTTTGCTAGCAAAATGTCTGACCAATTCTGCATTTATCTGAAAGAGACGACGAATTCATGCAATTTACAATGCCATAATTTATCAACAAATCTCATTTTTAGTCCACTCAAAAGCATATCCTGTACCTTGTTACTTTTAATTATACACCTCTTTGAGTTCTAAATGAATTACAAAATAATTTATTGTATTTGTGTATCAAATGAACTACTGAATTTTTATGGACACACACACACACACACGCACACACACACACACACACACACACACACAGACATACACACACAAACACACACTTATAATTTGAACCACAAAGGTTTCTACGACAGCTATTTTCCCTAAATGTGTAAAACATTTTTAAACCATATATTTTATTCTTTACTTTCTGCCATTGATTCTCGTATTATATTTGTATAGTATTTTTAATTAACTGAAGCTCGTTGCCTATTATGGTAAACTCAAGTAAGCACTGTAATTTTAATCTATCAAGGCCTGGTTCAGCATTAATTTTATACGAGCAATTCAATGAAATTTTGTCTTGGCAATGTATATTTTATGGCCAGAAAGAGCAGCCAAGCCGCATTTAATGACCAGAAGGTACTATCGAGGAATAATCATCTGTCATCTTCAGACTGTCATTTTCAATAACAAGTGTTGCGTACGTTTAATCCATGAAAAAAACTGCATAATAATAGGAGAGGATGTTATTATAAAATAACTGTAATATTGAAAGAAGCTGAAGATTATTACTCTAATGTCGTATTGAAAAAAGCAAATGCATAAAAATAAACATAAGTATCAAGGGTACGAATGCACGCAAATATATATAATATTTTATCATATCAATTAGAATGCATAATTACATATGAAGAAGTTCGGGCATGTCTTAATAACAAAAATGCGTAGCCTGTCACCGTTTTTGCTAGTAAATGTTGGACTTCTAATTATAGATTTTGGAAGCTGCTTAGAAAGGGCAATTAGTGAAATATATAATAATGGAAACAATTAAACAATCCAAGGACATTGTATAGTTAAATGCCTACTAAAACTGCAGAAAAAAATTAACATACAATATCCTTTGTTAATGTTGTATGTAACTTAATTACTGTTTCCTTTGCAAATAAAACACATAAAACAGAATGTTTAGAAAAAACAATATATTGAATGAAGAAAAAAAACAACTAAATTTGAAACATAATCATAAGTACGAGATAAATATACATGTATTATTACTTATTGACTATGACAGACTTTTTAAATGTATATATTTGAGATTTTTGCATCAAGTTCATGCCTACAATAATTTTATCTAATAGTACATTGATTCAAACACTTTTATCGAGATACCACTGCTGCAGTCATTCCAATGGATTTCTTTCAAACTTTGTTAATATTTCTAGAGGGCGTGGAGAAGGTGATCCAATCTCTTTGTATCTATTGTTATTTTTTGCAGCAATTTCAGTTACCTGATTAAAAATGTATGCGATATTCATATTTCGGTAATCTTTCAGTTACTATAGTACATTATTGATATCTTATCTGGCTACAGTTGCTCACGACTGTTGGATCGGTCTCATTCTAACGGACGAGAACGTTTTCAGATGGGTTGATTCATCGCCAGTTAACTTCTTTAACTGGTATGAAGGTACGTTTCATAATAAAATTACATTGATCTGCTGTTATAAACTATTTTGTTCATTAATTTTGGAAATACATAGATGGAAGTATTCGTTAATAACTTAGCTGCGGTCTTTGTAATTAGCTTAATTATACAGTATTGGTTTATGTACGAAGGCTTGACAAAATGTAACGGGGTGTTCGGTTATCAAGCGCTATTAGTACAATATCGCACAAGCCCTGGTCAGAGGTATTGCGCAACTTGGAAAAACAACACTCGAAACCGCCTCCCGCTAATTCTCGTTATCTAGAGGATGACCTCTACGGTGTAATTTGCCCGGTTAAAATGGATATGGTAATCTAAGATGGTATCTTTAACAAAGACAACACACGAGCCCCCGTAAAGATAAAATAAGAATTTAATTAAAATACAAGCAAGAGAAGAATGACACAGTAAATCACAATTTTCTTTCCTTCTGAATATTCTTCGTTCAGAAGCACTTCAAAACCGAAGCCTTAAAATAATGGATACATTAAATAAAAATTCAAACACTAATAAAATAGATGAATTTAGCCGTTAATAGCTGATAGTAAATTTTATCATGAAATCGAGTGTTCATTAACATTGGACTGCCTGGGAAATTCACAATGACCTTGTTCGACGACTGGGTTTTCCTCCTGCGTGCGTCATGACTTTAACTTGCCCTTTTTGGTTGAACGTGGGATTCCACAACTCTGACTTCTGACTTCTTTTCCCTCCTTGAATCTTGACTTCTCGTTATTTCGCTCTCTCTCTTCAAACAAACTATTCTCCTTGTGTTTTTGGCGTCTTACAATCGTTCCACATTCAGTTTAACCTGGAACCACAATTTTTTTACGAACGTCTTTCTTGCAAAGAACGCTCGGAGTCCTGGTAATTACTTCTACCTTCGGTTCTCTCTTGCAGAGAAATTTTCAGACTGCTATAATTCATGTGGTTCGGAGTATATATTCCCTTCAATATTGGGAACGACCCAACCCTCTGATTACATATTTGACCAATCGGAATAAATGCTATTCCTACGGACATTTGGAAAACCGTCTATCAAGATTCCAAAAAAATGCCACCTGGGGTCGAAATATCACCCTACCATTTGTTTCAATTCACTTTGACAGCTTTTCGTGAGAAATTCCCTCTTTTTAAGCCTGTGATACACTCAGTCCGTTTTCACTATAAACAGTCTAACAGTATGACCGAGTTAAGTAAACATTCCTTCGTCCAAACTCTACTCCCAGACAGTTAATTGTCGGCTAGACTAAGAATTAATTAATGAATTTCACTGGCGAAAAATTTGGTACTTGACAAAAATATATTATCAAAACTCGGATGTAAAAATGATGGAATATTTTTTATATAATTATATATTTCATGGTTCATATATATATAACACGGGGATTATTGATTTTTGGAACAGTATAGCGTTACAAAATATTGGGCCTGTATAATTTAAAACTAGATTGAGTCTGTTTGGCGACAAGGGAATGGAACAGGTGGGGTGACGTCACGGTACTGGACTTTACCAACAAAGTTGCAAGTGGCTAACGTCAATCGGGCAAAACAGTGACAGCGGGAAAAAAGCTATAACTGTTGGCGGGGACAGGACATATAACTTGATATAACACCTGGCGGAGCGGGACATATAACGTTCTAGAATATACAAATAAATTTTAAAAAATACATAAACAAAACACATACATTGCCTGACTTGGCGGGAACCCGTACCGTTCATACAAAGAACATAAACATCGCCTGGCGGGGCGGGAGATATAACTTTCTAGACATAGAATCACGTACAAAACAAAACAAAAGTGATGAGAGTGCTAAACTAAGATAAATCTTTATTCAAAGCAACACACTATCTCATTATCTGCTATTAATACAATGTGGAGAAGGAAACAAAGGAAAAATGGTATTTACAAAACACACCATTACGTACAATCACCTCAGTAAAAGAGTTTGTGGTTATAGTCACACTACTCCACATTCACACAAAACAAGCACACTAAGCAGGGACAAGGGTTCTATTGTTAAGGGAAAAAAACAAACACAAACACATACAAACATACACGCGGACACAAACTAAATACACACACAAGCAAACTACACACACAAACAAACGCGTACATACAGAAACACATACACACAATTCTCTGTTAAGAGATAAGGTTTTTGTTAAGAGAAGAAGAAAAAACACATTGATCAGGAACAAGTTGTTTTTCTTGAGGGAAAGAAACGAACACACAAACACATACAAACGTACGCGCCCACACAACAAAAAACACACACAAACAAAATACACATACAAACGAACGCGTGCATGCAAAGACACATACATACATACATACATACATACATACATACATACATACATACATACATACATACATACATACATACATACATACATACACGCGCTTTCTCGTTATGGATAAGCTTTTTGTCAAGGGAACGAAGCAAACACGCAAACACATACAAACGTAGACGCACACGCATACACGCATTTATTTAAGGGATAAGCTTTTCGATAAGGAAAAGAGACATACACAAAAACACATACAAACGTACTCGCGCACTCATATTCACACACACACACACACACACACACACTCGAAAACGTGCATACAAAAGCACATACATACAAATACGTGAGCATGCACACACAATCTTACAAGTCAGGCAAACGAAGTGTTTATAGGAACACTTCTATTTTTTAACATGCAGCCAAACACACACACACACACACACACACACACACACACACAAATATTTTAGCAAATTGGACTAGTACCTCTTTTCTAGATTGTTAGGAGTATCCCTGAAAAGGGCTGTTTTGTTGGGGAGTTATAGCAATCTCTTACCGTCTAAGATTGCGTCATAATTTGACTGCAGCTTTTACGACAGGATAAGATCTGCTTCTGGACAATCGCGACCCTTGGTATTATTGGTTCGTATGCCTTGCACACAAGTAGGGCACAATCTCTTCAGATGTTGTTGGTAACAGGTAGGGCTGACAATGTGCGCTAAGAAAATGGACAATGTATTCGTTGTTGTCCTTCGCCATAACAGGGTTTAGAGGCCAAATATCCCCACATTTCGATCGAAAATGCTTGTGTTGCTCTCGATTAATATACCCATAGTCACATTTCTCACAATAATAACCGTATGCAAGGAATGCGATGATACTGGAAATGGCATCAACAGGTTCACCGTGATTATAGGCATCTTAAAAGTTTAAGAAATATAGAAATTAAATTCTGTAGTGCCAGCCCTTTTCACTGCAGATTGGTTCTGGACTACATGCACGGTTATTGGCTATTCGTTGCATTTTTTTTGTTTTCCTATAACTTGTATCGGCTTTTGCTTCTCTAAAGTATTTCCATGCTCTTGCCTAGACTTATGGTGATTAAATGTAATCACGCTAGAGCTCAGGGCAGATAGAGGTAAACCAAATGATAAAATTTGTTAAGTTTGTATCATACCTTTTGTTTTATAGTGACTCATTTAATATAATAATCTATAATAAAGTTTATCATCAATAGATAGTCAGGTATATATTTTATATAATACTTTTTAAATGACTTCGGCTGACAATGACCTGGATATTTTAACTGATCATTTATAAAAACAAATTCATAGTTTTATCGTGATTTTTCCTTCGCTTGTACAGCCCCTTGTCATTTAAATTATTTTCCCCGCAGGTATTTCCTGATAACTTGTCATTTACTGTAACACAAATTCATTTATGGTTGATGATAAAACTGAGGTTATTCTGATCACAACACAAAGACTTTCTCATCCACATCCTTTACCTCAAACAATAAGTATCAGCAACATCAACAATAAATTCACACAATCAGTACAAAACCTTGGTGTTACTCTAGATAATAATCTCAAATTGCTCCAATATGTCATGAACATATGCAAGGCTGCATATCTTGAGCTGAGACGCATCAGCTCCATTCACAAATATCTTTCAGTTTGATGCCACTAAAACACTTGTGTGTTCATTAGTACTTTCAAGACTGGACTATTGCAACTCAATTCTGTCTGGTTCATCACAATATTTACTCCAGAAACTTCAAAAAGTTCTAAACAAGCTGCTCGGGTCCTCTTTAGAGTACCTCGATCAGAGCACATCTCACCACTGCTCTGTACCTTACACTGGCTATCAATTCGATACAGAATCAAACACAAAATTTGTTCTCTGTGCTATATTTCAATGACAGACTCCATTCCAACATACCTATCCAGCCTCACCCATGTGTATACACCAGCTAGATCCTTGCGCTCTTCTGATGATAATCGTATACTCATTGTTCCCAGGGTGAAAACAAAGTCATATGGACAACGTTCGTTTGCATACCAGGGCCCGGCGACGTGGAACGAATTGCCCATTGAAATTAGACACAAAGACACAGTGGTCCCTTTTAAGAGTGCTCTCAAGACTCACCTGTTTCGATATCAGGGACAAACTTTGCGACCTAATCATGTTTTGTATCTTATATATTTTCAGCATGTTTTTATGTTTTCCAATTTCATTGTTTTTGTCATTTGTTGTTCTATAGTGTAGTCATATCATTATTGATGGTGTAAAGCGCTTAGAGCTTTTAAAGATTAGGCGCAATACAAAGTCATTATTATTATTATTATTATTATTATTATTATTATTATTATTATTTTCTTCTCCAATGCCTTTAACTAATTTCATTTTCTCGCTATTATCCTCCGTGAAATCCATATCATTTTCAAGATTATTTTGATCCATTTAAACAGTGTGTTAAGGCCTGAAAGAGGAATCTATTTTGAAGATTCTGATCTCTAAACGTATTGCATAATATACATATGACGACCAAACTCATGATGAGGTTATCTACATATGACGACCGCACTCACGATTGGGAAATATGTATATGACGAGAAAACTCCTGATGAAGCAAGCGAAAATCCTTTCATAGTCGTACAAACGATATAAACATGTAATATGCATATTTTAATGGTAATCAAATATTACAAAGTTGTTTCTGGTGCTTTCATTGCCTCTCGCAATTACTTTTTATGTCATATCATTTTAAAAAAATAATCTCTCTCTCTCTCTCTCTCTCTCTCTCACACACACACACACACACACACACACACACACGCACACACACACACACACACACGCACACGCGCGCGCGCGTCAACTTACTTTAAAGTATGACCAATGCATCTTTCAGGCCACGATGACGCCACGTACACTATGGGGCAATGTGTGAAAATGTTGAGTCTATCACATGTGGGTGTTTGGGCCAATCACAGTTGTACTGCTAATGACACCAAAGCGTTCGCCGTGTGCAATGTCACCGGGGACGTAGTGACAACTCTGTCCACTGCGAGGACGATGCCCACACAAGCTTCCAACCAGTCGCAAGTACCAGGAGTAACTAACCCTCAGGGTCCGTGGTTATGAATTATCCTATGTTAAGTATACAGATATACTAGATTTCTTCATCTTTTTTTTTTTTATAAGGATGGAAAGATAAAATCTAAGTTGTAAAGACAATCTATCATTCTTTGGAAAAGAAATTAGTCCGTGTGTACATTTACACGATGTGTGCAATCATATCTTATGATACTTGATGCCATCCAAAATATATGTAGTTCCGTGCATTATCATGACATTTTCAAACTTTACTTGGTGGTTTCAACAGAATTATATTACCTTTACAATGGAAAACAGTATGTTAAACGAAGAAAATAGCGAAGGGCAGATACATTTGATGTTCCCAAATTACAGTAAGAAAAAGTATGCAATGGGACGTTTTAAGTGGCATAGGAATAATCATGGCTGCATTCTTCCATAAATCTCTATGTAGGGTTTCCATAACAAATCTCCAAACAAGAATACGATAATAAATATCTGTTCAATGCTACTATAATAAATCTCTGCAATAACACATCTCTGAACAGGTCTACGAAAATAACGAAACAGGGCTGCGATAATTGGTCTCGGTACAGGGCTACATTATAAAACTTTGTACAGTACTACGACGACAATTCTGTACAGGCCTACCATAATAGTATGTACAGGATTACGATAATAAACTGTGTACGATAATAAATCTGTACAGGGCTACGATAATAAGTCTGTACTGGACAACGATAATACGTTTGTACAGGACTACGATAATAAATCCGTACAGTACTACGATAATAAAATTTGTACACGGCTACGATAATACTTATGTACATGACTACCATAATAAGTATGTCTATGACTACGATAATAGGTCTGTACAGGACTGCGATAATAAACTTTGTACAGGACTACGATGATAAGTCTGTATAGGACTACCATAGTAAGTGTGTACAGGACTACAATGCAAAGTCTGTACATGGCTACGATACTAAACTTTGTACAGGACTAAAATGATAATTCTGTACAGGGCTACGAGACTAAACTTTGTACAGGACTACAATGATAAGTAGGTACAGGACTACCGTAAAAAGTCTTTACATGATTACGATAAATAAACTTTGTACAGGACTACTATAAGTCTGTACATGATTACGATAAACTTTGTACAGAGCTACGATAACAAGTCTGTACAGGACTATTATACTAAACTTTGTACAGGACTACGATAATATGTCTGTACAGAGTTAATAAGTATGTACAGGAAAACAATAATAAATCAAATAATTAGCAGACACTGCCCCCTCCCCGGCAGTATGTCAAGGGTGGATTTGCAACACCCACTTGATGTTCGTTTGTTCCGAACACAGGATTTCATCACTTTCCTGTGAAACATGTTATGGCCATGTTATCTAACTGGCTTGGCCAAAATAAGGCGCCAGTCACGAGTTTATATGACCATGTCCAATAACCGGTTTGATACCTCATTGTTCGCAGGACTGGCCTTCGTACATTATTACGCAAAATTATTAGCCTCATGGTCTAGCATATACATGTTGCAATCTGGTTATTTTCTTTACAACGTGACAACGATGCTACACTGAATTAAAAATTACGACAAAGTGAACAAAAGATTTCCTTCAGTAAGACAACTGGAAAATATAAAAATTTACTCAGTTTTCAAATGTGAAATGAACAAAAATAAACAATAATGGTAATAATAACTCTAAAAACAATAATAAGAAATTTATTTTTGTCCAATAAATTTTGTTTGCGAATACAGCTAAGTTTCAATTTATTATTTTGTCCTGAATGAGTGTTTTTGAAACGGTGAGGAGAGAACAAAGGCAAGAGTAAGGGCACAATGTGAAGATTTAAGGCCAATTTCATGAAAGAAGTGTAAAATTAATACGTTAATTCCGCCAATTTTCATGAAGAATTATGATGTGAATGTTACTATTTCTGATTCCAACATTGTCGTGGTCGGATTCTGACTTCCTTACGCGGTGGTGTTACTCTAGCGATATGTGTGATACGTCGCTAATATGTACGAAGAGAGGTACAGGATCGAACTGGAAAACAGTAAGTCTAAGTCTAAGTGTACGGCAGCAATTATTCTAATAATTTTAAACAAACTACACTAGATAATATAGAAGACAAATTACACACTAATCATTTAAAATATATAATAAAAATGTTTAATTTAATAAGAGCTAACCAACTTCACACAATTCTATAATTTCCGAGTTTAAGAATTAAAAGCCAAATAGATTGCCAATGGTGCAATAATGCTGAAAGGTAAAATGTCACAATTTAACACCAAGGTAATTTTCAATCAATGCATTTTGTTAATCCTAATTCTAAACTAGAATATTATTTCCTGTAATTTTCAAAAGTATTTTATTATCAAATAAATTATTTGCAGCATAATGTTGGTAGCAAACTAATTCTACAAAAATAAAAAATAATATTATAGATTACACAAATCAAAATACATTTAAACAATCCAAGAAACACTTTATTTAAAAATTCATGTTGTAGACTACTACTACAACTACTACTACTACTACTACTACTACTACTACTACTACTACTACTACTAATAATAATAATAATAATAATAATAATAATAATAACAACAACAACATGTTACAAGCGTTTCCGAGGCAGATAAAATAATCTCTAAACGTGTTACACATAAAACTCTCGAACAATAGCAATTTACTTTACTCTTGCCTGGAAAGCATGAAGTCGAGGTCTAAGTGTTCGGCAAACAATCTTGACGAAGCCGTGGGAGCGTAGGGTAAATATAGTGATTTCTATTCTTCGAGACAGACGTCGGCTTACAATCTCCAGTTTTACATTAACCTTGGATCACGCATGACCCTCATGCTTCAGCGAGACCTTGTTACGTCAGAAACCTGCTCATTGTACACTCAGACCTTGACTAGCTTTTGTTTTACACCATTGTCTAGGAATTCGCAAATCATGCATTGTAATGGATGTAATTTTATTAGATACATATGTTGTCTTATAATTAAGCTGGCAGAGAGCCACAATATACGGTGAATAATAGCATCTACTTGTTTTACTATATATATATATATATATATATATATATATATATATATATATATATATATTAGAAAATAAGTGTCGGCATTGCTGTGAGCTTGAATTAAATATATACATTACTTATGGCTTTGTTGTAATAATGTAACAAAAATTCTATCAATTTCTTTCTGATGTTAACTTAAATTACACTTCTAAAATCTCTACTTTTCTTAAAAGTATATGAATGCAAATTACAACTCCAAAACTCACACATTCGAAATCTTCCTAAAACTTACATGGTAACACTGATACAAGTCTTAGCGACAGTGTATTTTTACTTTAAATGTTCTTTGCTTTATTTATGACTATCATCCATTATTGCATACGTTTTATACTATTGGTATCCATGGTTACAGGATTTTAAACTATTAGTATCCATGGTTACAGGATTTTATACTATTAGTATCCATGGTTACAGGATTTTATACTATTAGTATCCATGGTTACAGGATTTTATGCGACTAGTATCCATAATTACAGAATTTTACATGACTAATATCCATGGTTTCAGGATTTTATACGACTCGTATCTATGATTACAGGAAATCTCCACAAGCTGTCAATTGACAGTGACAGAAAACATTTCACCATGAACGGGCAACGAGTGTTTCTATCAGGAATCAACCAAGCTTGGGTCGCTTATGCATACGACTTTGGCAACGGTCAATATCAGTACCGACGCGAGGTGTATGAAAAGGTCATTCGAGAAATGCAGGAGAGCGGCGGGAATTCCATTCGTAAGTCTGGGAAACCAATAATCCAATGTGTCCATTAGGTGAATTAATATGTCGGTTTTTTCCTTGAACGGGTTATTTTAGAAAACAAAAGTGTCGGCATTGTTCGCTTAAATTACAGGTCAAGGTTATTTGATTGATTGAAAAAGAAACCCCATCAAAAAATCAAGAATAAATTACAAGAAAATTATTGAGAGCAAGTTTTGTAATATACATGTTGTCATACTCCACTAACCTTAATATTTTTAAAACCAGCCTTATTAATTATTACAAAATGTCATCTACATTTAATAAGACTCGCAGTTTTGTGCACAATAAACTAAATAAAATATATTTGTAAGACTAGTACTAATATTAGTACCCTTACTCCTACGTCATGGACAAATCAAGTTGAGGTTACGACATCGTAGCTATTGCAAGACTAGGTCCGTTTGAAAGAAAACTAAAATCAGCTACATGTTAATAATTGAGATGCAGCTACATGCCCATACAGTTTCCCGTTATCGATCTTACCATTGAAAATATTTGGCTTCCATGAGTAAATTCTCAATTTTAACGTCTTTCATCACCGAAGCCAAGTGTTATTTTCATTCCAAGGAGTATGGATACACATAGAAGGCGAAACGTCTCCACAGTTTGACGGTAATGGTTTCGTCACGGGACTAGACAGGGACGGGACGTTTATAAGTGATATGCGGCAGTACATTAGGTTTGCCGGTCAGCACGGAATCTTGGTCTTCCCAACGCTTTGGAATGCAGCTGTGAAGCAGAATTACCACCACCACCTTGATGGTACATGTTTAAGTTTCATTTTAGGTTGATCTAATGTAGCAATTACAAGCTCATTGCACCTGTTCATCTAACATCGAAAATAAAAATCCGGAGGATATAATATTTTGGTGATAGATAACATTCACTTGATAAAAAAGTTTTAATACAATTGCCTTGAATTCAATTAAACAAATTTTAATTATTGCATTGTTTTCTGTAATAAATCCTGTCTGCTTATCATCTATCAATGGGTAGGCTTTTTAAAATAGATGTTATTTCATCTTGTATGCATCAATGTTGCTTTGATAAAATTAAAATAAGTAACTATGTACATACAGAGACAGGCCCTGACTGAGCATTAGGGAGTAAATACGTCTTACATGAAAAAGACAATAAACAAAGAATGTAACAAAACTTAGTGGTGTTGTACATGCAAACTGTGGTTTGGTAAGTACAACACCTTAATCATTCATTGGGTGTTTGTAGCCGTTTTGCATATTTTGTATTGTGACCCCTTTAAGGTTTAGTTAAAAGTACAGCCAAGCTTCAGTCATACATTGACAACGCCCTCATCCCCATGGTGATGGCCCTGAAGGATGAACCTGGCCTTGGGGGCTGGGACATAATTAACGAGCCAGAAGGAGAGATGATCCCTGGAGAAATGAACACTGACCCTTGCTTCGACAGCCGCTTCCTACAAAATAGTGGAGCAGGTTGGGCAGGAAGGATGTACACTATCCAAGAATATCTCAGGTTTTTATTGTTTTTTATATTCTCCAAAACCAGTAGAAAGTACATCCCAGGTATGCAAACGTTTGTTGTCCGCTAGCCTTCACGTCAAAAGAGAGAAAACGTATATGTACTTCCTCAGGATGCTTAACGACAATTACAATTACTTTATCATTTCTCCGGTGGCGATAATGATTGATGTGGCGTTAATAATATTTGGCATTTATATTACATGTAGTGTTAAACGTTATATACCTTGTGTCATTCCGTAAACCTTCAGTAAGTGTTATCAATGTAGAAGAATGAAAACAACAGACACATGACATTTTTAAGCCTTGTTCATCTGATGATGTTGTATCGTTGTTGCCAAGCTTTTATAAGAATATACGGAGATGACAGAAATCCTGCTCATTAAGCTTATGTGTGTAATAGTACTCTTCACACGCCGCTTTAATGGAATTAATTTTCGACATTATGCATCAGGAGTTTTGGTAAAAACTATTCATGGATGATTATCCAAATAACCTACATGAATTACATTCCATTAATAAATAGTGTAGTACAATTTATCAGGCAGCGGATCACATTATATAGAGAAGGTGATACGGTCTACTACATAGAATGGAAACAATAAAGGGTTGTCAGTAGTGCCAAACAACCATTGGAGAAGATCTCGCCGCAACAAATACAAAAAGCCTATTTATCAAAATGTTTGTCTGGAAATCGTATAATATTGTTCATGTTAATCTTTTTACTTCTCAAGAAGGTAACTGAGAAATTATATTCCAATCTCTTCAAATCGAATTTTAGTTAGCCCATCCAAAGGTCATGTACGTTTTTGCAACTGTTTTAGTATTCCATATGTTTTTTATTTCGATTTTATCTCAAACTTTGTAGGAATGGGCTTATTTTGTGTGTGTGTGTGTGTGTGTGTGTGTGTGTGTTCTTCATGAATGCTCTGCAAACAGCATGACCTTCATGGCAACAATATGGAACACCTACTTTCGACTTCTTTAGCACTATCTTACGCCTTCTTTACACATTTTGGAGCTATGGAATACCTAATTTCGACTTCTTTAGAACGGCTAATCCGAAACGGATAGGTCTTAGTAGAAATAATTTTCAGGACATGCTCTCCCATAATTATGCTCTGAGCGTCTCCATTAACAACGATGTTAATTCTATTGGAACAATATGGAGAACCTATTTCAATTTCTCAAGAACGGCTTAAACTATTTTAATGAAACTTCATAAGAATGTTTATTAAGATATGCTCCGTGAAAATTGTGTCTATATTGGTTCTGACAGTAATTATGTGGTTTCAATAATAATCATCAGCAAAATGATATTTTCAGCTTGTTAACCAGGTATGGCAGAACTGTTTCTTAAAAAATGCTTTATAAAATCTGTGCCTGGATATGGTTTGCTTAAGAACGATGCTTTCATCAAACGTTTTCTTTTCTTTTTCACTTCATCTAACAAGCGGTCAGGTCAGTTTGGATCACGCTTGGATGAATTTTTACT
Organism: Unio pictorum; assembly: GCA_030141615.1. Classification (NCBI taxonomy): domain Eukaryota; kingdom Metazoa; phylum Mollusca; class Bivalvia; order Unionida; family Unionidae; genus Unio; species Unio pictorum. The sequence continues at coordinate 326,078 of JARLTB010000222.1, forward strand.
GGGGGATACTTTATCAAAATTTACGATTCAGATGGCTTCCCTAGCAATGAGGTGGCTTCAATGACAGACATATAGAAAACCTACTTTCTTATAATACGTCATAACAAAATTGTGTTCAGTGAAATATCCAAACAAATCATTTCTCTCAAATTAAATCTGAACGTAACATTCAATAAGTATGCAGACTGAAAATTAAAACAGTAACAAAAGTTGGAATGAATAATTTTCACTTCTTCTTCCTTAAATAAATCCCCACGACTCAATCACGATACTTCCAACGTGATTCATGTCGCAACACAACACACCTGTCTTAATTATCCGATGGGAAGTTACCCCAAACGTGTTCATAATATAGATCACAAGCTCAAATAAACAACATATTTATACATCAATGCAATATACATTAATGGAATAAAAGTTTAATACACAATATATGTATACATAAAACGTTATATGACATTGATATTGTTACTAACCAGGGTTATTTGCTTGACCGAGCAGAGTCAAACCCTATCGCGATTCCGATAGAAGTCATCCGTTTTCCCAGAATTTCCAAAGATTTCCATACAACTTCTGTTGTAAATTAGAAAGCCCAACATGTCGATTCTATTAATAAATTTTACTCTAATTAATGTAAGACCACAGATCTCACAAATTTCCAATTGTCTATTAACAGCACATCTGCATGGTTTCTCTTCATCAACTGTCCGTACCGTCAGCAGTTCACGCCGTAAAACTGTACATCTCCTAACACAGGGAATTATTTTACTACGCCACCTTAGGCCTGTCAAATCATGGTTTCGAGCCACATATCGCCTATAAAACTGCGTCACATTTGCTCACTTGGCCACTTAAAGGGTATCTGCCGACGATGGAAAAATCCCTTCTTATTCATTCCATTGTATTATTTACCAGTCTCTAACCATAAATAATGCACATACTCGCACATTCTATATACACCACTATATTTTAATAGGGACTATAGAACGACATGGACACTCGTGCGGCTCTGACCTGAATTCACCAAAAGTATATCATGGCATCATTAAAACTCACTAACATGTGACGTCGTGTCGTTTGCTTTTAGTAACTGGCTAATTATTGGGGCTAAGGAATATTTCCACTGGACCAAGTTCATATAATCAAAATAAGTAATCACACAAATCTAAGAATTTCTTTAAACGGATCGCTATAACCAAATGCGCATACTCCAAAATTTGTTACAATATGTTATTCCTAAACTGTAATTCCCAATAAAAATATCCTTTCCTTCCAAAGACCGTGGGTGTGGCCCATTATGTTGGGATAAAGAGGGTAAATAGCATATGTTAATATTAGTTGTGTTTTATCAAGTAGGCTGTGGCTGGTCTATCTGTATGAATCAAGTTCTGGCAAATCAAACAAGTATTTGTTGGTCTCGTGGTTTGCGGAGTTAGCTTCCAATTAATATTAATATATTACCAGGAATCTGGTGTATCCATAATATATGGTCAGGCAGGTATTGTGTCATTAATATATGGTTAGGCCGATGTCGTATTATTAATTATGTGTCGTATCCTTAATATATGGTCATACATGTGTCATATCATTAAAATATGGTTAGACATGTGTCGTATCATTAATATATGGTCATGCAGGTGTCGTAGCATTAATATATGGTTAGTCAGGTGTCGTGCCATTAATATATGGTTAGGCAGGTGTATCATTAATATATGGTCATACAGGTGTCGTATCATTAATATATGGTCATACAGGTGTCGTATCATTAACATATGGTTAGACAGGTGTCGTATCATTAATATAAGGTCATGCAGGTGTCGTATCATTAATATATGGTCATACAGGTGTCGTATCATTGACATACGGTTAGACAGGTGTCGTATCATTAATATAAGGTCATGCAAGTGTCGTATCATTAATATATGGTTATACAGGTGTCGTGTTATTAATATATGGTTAGGCAGGTGTCGTATCATTAATATGTGGTTAGGCAGGTGTTGTATCAAGTTAATTAGCAGTTTGTATTGATTTCAGGAAAGTTGAGACTATACCTGTGTATGGTGGAGTCTGGACTTAAAATTAGAAGGTATCAGTAACAAACTGAATTTAAATTAGGTGCGTTTTAATTAGGTACGTTTATGTAATTTAACACCCTATTGTTCTTCAGATTTATTAACTGGCAGGTAGATGCTATACGAAGGACAGATCCACAGGCCCAAGTGACCGCCGGATCCTGGTCTCCTATCTCTGTAACTGACAATTTTGGACACAGGAACATATACAAGGACCAATGTCTTATCAAAGCTGGTGGAAAACAAATGGTACATTGATTTAAATAATTGTAAGCCTTTATATTTTCGTGCAACACATCATCGCTTTTAACTTTCAACTTTTTTCACTATTTTTACCACAGTTCTCAGTGACTTTCATTTTGTTGTTTATCAATTTTCGAAAGGAGTTAAATCATGAGTAGGAACTCGCTGGAGCCATGATGCGAAAAATACCATCAAAACTAATTTACCATTAAAATTCTTGTTACGAAGAAACATTTTTATGTACTATTTGCTTTTTAAAAATGGTGGGGCTATTGAAATCAGAATATAGGTTTTACTTTATGTTGTTTTCATTAAAAAATCAAATATTAATTGAATTATTGGTGATCTTTATATTCCCAATTGTAGCATTATCGGATTTAGGGTTGGTTCGCGTTCAGCTGGGTGTTTCAGAGAGAGAGAGAGAGAGAGAGAGAGAGAGAGAGAGAGAGAGAGAGAGAGAGAGAGAGAGAGAGAGAGAAGAGTGTTCAGGCTCTCTTAAAAGAGTATCGCCATGATGATAAGACACAGCTACATGGAGTTCTGATAGATATTTTAGACAGTGATTGTATGGAGTCCTGATTCATATTTTAGACAGTGACAGCTTTCAGTCCTGATAGATGTTTTAGACAGTGACAGCATGGAATCATGATAGATATTTTAGACAGTGATAGCAATGAGTCTTGATAGATATTTTAGACTGTGACGGCATTCAATCCTGATAGATGTTTTAGACAGTGATAGCAGTGAGTCTTGATAGATATTTTAGACAGCGACAACATGGACTCCTGATAAATGTTTTAGACAGTGATAGCACTAAGACTTGATATATATTTTAGACAGTGATAGCATGGAGTCTTAATAGATATTTTAGACAGTGACGGCATTCAATCCTGATAGATGTTTTAGACCGTGACAGCATTGAGTCTTGATAGATATTTTAGACAGTGACAGCGTGGAGTGCTGAAAGATACTTTATTTCATTATGCATTAATAATTTTTTTTCATATTATATGTATGACTGATAGTTAAATTGTAAGCAACGATAAGAATCCCATGTGGCATACAGCTGGATTTGGCATAAAACGACTTTTAACAATATTTCAATATTTGTAACAAGAACAAGTATGGGTTGATGGGTTGGCTGTATTTGTGAGGTAGTTGTTGTAGTCGTAAAGTATTATATGTTCGGGTATGCATTGAAGAAACATATTTTCTCAAAATTGGATTTGTTCATTTAGGCATGCAGTTCGGATCCCTCTTGAACAGAACCATCTCTCTCTCTCTCTCTCTCTCTCTCTCTCTCTCTCTCTCTCTCTCTCTCTCTCTCTCTCTCTCTCTCTCTCTCTCTCTCTCTCTCTCTCTCTCTCACACACACACACACACACACACACACACGGGAAAGTATCTGTAATATTCATCAGTGTCCATCATTCGCACAGAAAATCGAACTTTAGCCCCAGAGTTTTTTCTCCTGTTGGATCAACTCAATGCGACAACACATCCCTTCATTATTAAGCCGCTTGTTCATGAGATCTCAACAGATGGTCCTTCTGTCCCATTGGCGGCCAAGTTGAACCTGTGCCACATAGATCAATTATTACGTGTTATGATATGTAAAGTTGCACTTCAGTAACAAAGCTTATGGCTTACAGTAGGAAAATACGATTTACATCCTCATACCAGTGAAGTGAGCGGGACAGATTAAGTATGTTCTTCCTAATATGACTGCTTCATCAAGGACGTCATTTAAATTTCTTAAGGGGAGGGGGGTGGGGCAAAACTTAACGGGCTTTTTAATTTTGATATATGGGCCACATCAATTTTACAGCACATGCAAATGTATGGGTGGGTGGGTGGGAATGACCTCTCCAAATGACGTCCCTGCGCTTCATATTCGTTTTTACACGTTAGAAGACTGGGGTCTGGGTCTATTTTGGGACAAAATGATAAACCTTCTTCTTCTCTTATTTATTCTCCTAACATATTATGCTCGTTTAACTTTTTGTGAAGAACACATTTTCCAAAAATATAAATAATTTATTCATAATATCCGATAGTAATACTGGTACTCCCTCCGGAGCCAACCATGCAACGACATTTCTGTAGATAAGAGCGCGCAACTCCACCCAAGTAATAACTGACGACTATTGAGCTGTTTGCGCCAGTGGACTGCGGGCAAAACCCGTATCGTTGAAGAGACTGATTTTGTCTGACTTAGGTTTTTTGTGGTTTTTATTTTAGCATGTAGATATTTCAGTACAATTGCTGATAAATCAAAGAAAGCTAATTCGATCATAATTAATATTAAGATTTGGAAGGATGACATTTGCGAGATAGATGACATACCCGTACATTATTACTTTCGAAAATGTGTTATGAAAGAATGATTTTATCGTCCGCAAGTTTGTATTTTTTTAACAACAGTTTTATTACGGTTAAACCAAAATCATACCATCTAAATGCTAATTTATCCATGGTAAATATAAAAAATCTGTATTTTTTAAAACTATTTACATTGCGAAAATCAAGTATTCTAATATAACAAGATGATTTATGCCCACAGGTAACCCAGTTATAAACTGTCCGAAACCTTTTTAGTTTAAGGTAATAGTGTGCAATCTTTAACTTTGTAGCAGATACATGGCTATCCTCAATTTTATATGTGAACTATTGAGGGTAAACCATCAATGTAACACTGGATTACCCCTATGCCACGTTCTCTCTTGTATCTTTTCTCTTTAAAGTGTATGTTTTCCTGTGATAAACTTTATTTCCAGATTTCCTTTGTGGCTTCAGGTTTTGTAATTTTTTTTTCATTTCAAATGCTTTTAAAGCGACTATAAAAGAAATATTTATGTAGCAAGTGTTCACTTAGGGATCGACCATTTAATATTTTGAGCCGGGGTCTGGGGGGTGTGCAATTATTTTTTAAAAAAATCACACCCCTTAAAAAGTTTGAAAATTCCTTTTTTTTTCCTTTTATTTTCCATTAAATATACAATTCATAAATAGTTATGGTCAGTACCCATTATGGTTATAATTTCGCAATCAAATTTAGACTCAAAATTTCATATTTCAGGGAATGCTTACGTTTTATTCCGTCCATACGTATGACTGGAATGGAAGATATGGTTTAGATGCACCATTTGTGGTAAGATTCGCATTTTATTCGAGGAAGTTTTTTTCTTCTTCATGTTTTCAAAACAATTGCAGAACGTTTAGTGATAAGATAAGATATGGTAATTTATTGTCTTAAATGTTTGATAAATTAGTGCTAATGTAAGATATGGTAATTTATTATGTTAAATGTTTTATAAATTAGTGATAAGGTAAGATATGATAATGTGTTGTCTTGAATGTTTGATAAATTAGTGATAAGTTAAGATATGGTAATGTGTTGTCTTAAATGTCTGATAAATTCGTGATAAGGTAAGATATGGTAATGTGTTGTCTCAAATGTTTGATGAAACAGTGATAATGTAAGATATGGTAATGTGTTGTCTTAAATGTTTTATAAATTAGTGATAAGGTAAGATATGGTAATGTGTTGTCTTGAATGTTTGATAAATTAGTGATAAGGTAAGATATGGTAATGTGTTGTCTTGAATGTTTGATAAATTAGTGATAAGGTAAGATATGGTAATGTGTTGTCTTGAATGTTTGATAAATTAGTGATAAGGTAAGATATGGTAATGTGTTGTCTTGAATGTTTGATAAATTAGTGATAAGGTAAGATATGGTAATGTGTTGTCTTGAATGTTTGATAAATTAGTGATAAGGTAAGATATGGTAATGTGTTGTCTTGAGCCAAACAAAAGGATATGACAATGACATCTCAATCATCAAATATAAAATGTTCACATCGACAAATTTGCAAGCTGCTTCTTTCTTGCTTTGCCTTTCATTTACCCATCCTTTACAATACCTGCACTTAGGAGCTTTATATACTGAGATGCAAGCAAGTTTACCGATTTTTTGATTTTCAAGATATATTTACGACTCTTTTAACCATTGTCTTTATACAAAACTTTTCATTTACATAATTAATTATTACGGGTGTCATATCATAACCACACAAGCTTAATTAATGTCCGGTAACATACTGTCTAAATCAGCATACAAGAGGTCGAGGTTTGAATCCCAGCTGAGTGATACCAAAAACTTATAAAAATGGTATTAACAGCTGCCTCGTTTGGAGCTCAGCATTATAAGGTCGAGATGGAAGACTACACATGGCACATTCTGGGACTCTGTGAAGTAAGATGGCAAGCCCTATGAGAACTCAAAATTGAAGATGGGCATATATTATATTATAGTGGGGAGTTGGACAAGTCTATAAATGGAGTAGGCTTACTTGTAAACAAAGCCATCAAAGGATCCGTGCTTGAATGTCGCCCCTTATCTAGCAGAATCATCTCCATTCGTCTGAAAGTATCATAATTTAACATCAGAATTATCCAAGTCTGTGCTCCAACTATTCATCATGATGATGAAGAAATAGAGGTTATACAACAAACTCCAGGGTATTATAAACATAGTAAGTAAAAAAGACATCCTCATCATCCAAGGAGACTTGAATGCCAAACTTGGCAAAGATGCTCTAAAAGACTGGGATGATCATTGTGGACCTTCTTGCAATGAGCTTACCAATGAAAGAGGGAGACGGCTGCTCGAATTCGCAAGCTACAACAACTTGGTACTAGCTAACACCCTAAGCCAACATAAAGCTTCACAATGCTGGACATGGCACGCACCAAATGGAACCCATCATAAACAGATCGACTACATACTGGTTCAAAAACCGTTACTGAACTGGCATCAATAGTGCAAAAGCAATAACGTTCCCAGTTGTTGACGTTGGGAGTGATCACGACCTCGTCATTATGAACTTCCGAGTGAGGCTGAAGAAAATTAACAAGCCAAAGAAAATCAGGCATCAAATTCAACCTTGAACAACTGAAGGACCCTAACATCTGCAAGTCATTCCATGCCACAATTGGAGGAAAATTTGCTCCACTTCTTGTGATGGATGTTGATGTTAAAGTGATGACATACACTTTCAACACAGTCATGACAACAGCTGCCAAGGACATCATTGGTCTCCATCGCCCAAAGAAAATTCCCTGGGTTACAGAAGAGATTCTGAATCAGCGTGATGCCAGAAGAGACCTCAAAAACAGCAGACACACAACAGGGGCAGTGGAGTACCGAGAAATAAACAAAATTATCAGAAAAAAAACTTGAAGAAAGCAAAATATTGGACAAAAGTGCACAGAAATAGAGTGCAGTCTGATAAAGAATAACAGCAAAAAGGCATTCCAAATTGTGAAAGACCCCACCAGACAGAAGCAACCAAGAGTCAGTACCATTCAAGACGAAAATGGAAAATGCCTCACAGAAGCAAGTGACATTGCAGAAAGATGGACTGAGTATTGTAAAGAACTCTACAACCATCCGTCCACAGGATACTCAGAGGTGCTTTAAGTTCCAAACTCCACAAATGATGATAATTTCCCTAGTCTCAAAGAGGAGGTGGAGTCAGCAATAAGACGCAGTCACTGATTATAACACTCCCAAAAAAGGCCAATCTCCAGCTGTGCCAAAATTACAGAACTATCAGTTTGATCAGCCATGCTAGTAAGGTGATGCTGAAGATCATCTTGAACAGACTGAACCCACAAGCAGAATAAATAATCGCTGAAGAACAGGCAAGGTTCCGGAGTGGAAGAAGCACAACAGAACAAATATGTTACAATTGTTTCGAATCATGACTAGGCCTACGCTAAGGCAGGATGAGTCAAGTGTTGTTCCCCTGGAGACGAGAGAAGTCATCATGGGCTTTTATTAGGCGGAATGGGATCGACCATAGCGCTTCTTTCGCGCGCTTTGTGCACTGTGCACTGTGATCAATCGCACACTCACTCTTTAACTCGTTTACGACAAACAAGCCCCTGAATAACATATAGCTTTAATTATGATACAAGAGATGTGTACTCTCAACTAACCTCGATATACTTATTTGTTAAATTTCCCTTTATTACCACCCCTATTAAATATGAATATTTTAGTTTTATAAGCGTTTCAAGTTAAACCACATATATCTAGATATAAATCAAGTTGATGTATGACAATTACCATCACTACTGCTAGGTGCTAAAAATACAGTGTCATTTTACCATAGCAAGAACTTTGAAGTTGTAAACCTCTAATGGATATTAAGATCCCTTAAATACAAGCTGTGTATGGGGCCCCGAGTGGCCGAGTGGTCAAAGCGCTCTTCGTTACGGATCGCTGTCATCTCACCTCTGCATGGGTTCGAGTCTCAGATTCGGCTAATGTGAATATGTGAGAAAGCTTGCCAGTAGCTGCTCGTGGGTCGGTGGTTCTTTCAGGGGCTTTTCCCGGGTTATTCCTCCACCATTAATACTGGCCGCCATGTATCGTGTGCTGAAAAATGGGGTTAAACCCTAAAAGTACAACAACAAAAAGCTTTCTTGGAACAAACAGCTGATTTTCATTTCTGAAATTTTAATTTTAAACTTAACTTTTACAAAAATGTAGATCTTCAAAAAAAGCTTCATTCTTCCACCATAAAGTACAAGCTACTTTCTATCAGCAAACATCTCATCTCATACCTATGACATACACTGTGTTTACCTATGTATCTATCGTATTTGCGATATAGCATCGTACGTGTTCTATTCTACAGAACGACGCCTCTGCGTATGGCCTCGATAAGCCAATAGTGATTGCTGAATTCAACCAGAAAAGTGGTGGTGGGATGAAGTTGCCCCAACAGTTTGATTACGCATATAACCATGGTTATGCAGGGGCGTGGTCTTGGAGTTACACAGATGAAGACTGGAACGCACAGAAATCAGGAATGAGTTCCATCAAGAACAACCGAAACCCAACGGGCGGCGGTCTTGTGCAACTACCAATGTGATGTCATCAATACACATGCTGATAGTTATCCAATACTGGCGTCAGTCAGTGCACAACTACTACCCATTATAATAATTCCTTTGGAATGGAATTCTCGTCTGGTTGTTTAAGTAATAAAATGTGATACGCCTAGTTCAAATCGTTTAGTATTAATACCTATCACTGCACTCTACTTTTCAAGAAAAATTGAAAATATTATGTATATAGTTTTAGATTTGAATCCTCATCTAACTTTAAAAATAATTATTGTACATATCCATCAACTACATTATAAATGCTCCAAAAGGCAAATCTATTGCTCTAAAACAGTCACCTGATGTTGAAAGTGGACTACCTTAAAAGAACCATTTCCATAGTAAATGATGACCACTCAAGCCTTGAAATTAATACCTGGTAATTGTTCCCACATACAATGCAACAGCAGGTGCATATCTAAGCCTGTAAAGTGTTCCTAAACGTGTTGTTGGATGATGCACAACTGACAAAATGCCATTCCATAAAACTAGGTAACTGTGACCTCCTTTTTGCCCATGGTGAATATTACCATAAAAAAAGAATCTACATGTAAAGCTGATAATTCTTATCTACTGTTTGACATGGTGTATAGTGATATCAAAGATGAACATGCAGGTAAGGTTTCATGAATTTACATATAATAGCAAATGGGAAGCTGAGCTAAATCCAAAAACTTAAAGGCACTAGACATATTTCCCTGTAATTAGCAGTTCCTGCACAATGAATAAAGCAATAAAGTTTCAAGACTGTACAGGAATTAATGTCAAGGAGTTGATGATGCCTACACCAATGATAACAACAATGCGATCAGAAAATGGTGTACTCATATTTCACCCATTTTTCATAGGTCAAGCCATCAAGAGTTGTCTGTTGTATCTCATCTTGAAATGGCTTGTACCATCAAAAGTTGGCTATTGTACCTTGTCTTGACATGGCTTGTACCATCAAGAGTTGGCTATTGTACCTTGTCTTGACATGGCTTGTACCATCATGAGTTCGCTATTGTACCTTGTCTTGAAATGGCTTGTATCATCAAGAGTTGGCTATTGCACCTTGTCTTGAAATGGCTTGCACCATCAAGAGTTGGCTATTGTACCTTGTCTTGACATGGCTTGTACCATCAAGAGTTGGCTATTGTGCCTTGTCTTGAAATGGCTTGCACCATCAAGAGTTGGCTATTGCACCTTGTCTTGAAATGGCTTGTATCATCAAGAGTTGGCTATTGTGCCTTGTCTTGAAATGTCTTGTATCATCAAAAGTTGGCTATTGTACTTTGTCTTGACATGGCTTGTACCATCAAGAGTTGGCTATTGTACCTTGTCTTGAAATGGCTTGTACCATCAAGAGTTGGCTATTGTGCCTCATCTTGAAATGGCTTGTACCATCAAGAGTTGGCTATTGCACCTTGTCTTGAAATGGCTTGCACCATCAAGAGTTGGCTATTGTACCTTGTCTTGAAATGGCTTGTACCATCAAGAGTTGGCTATTGCACCTTGTCTTGAAATGGCTTGCACCATCAAGAGTTGGCTATTGTACCTTGTCTTGAAATGTCTTGTATCATCAAAAGTTGGCTATTGTACTTTGTCTTGACATGGCTTGTACCATCAAGAGTTGGCTATTGTACCTTGTCTTGAAATGGCTTGTACCATCAAGAGTTGGCTATTGTGCCTCATCTTGAAATGGCTTGTACCATCAAGAGTTGGCTATTGTACCTTGTCTTGAAATGGCTTGTACCATCAAGAATTGGCTATTGTACCTTATCTTGAAATGGCTTGTACCATCAAGAGTTGGCTATTGTGCCTCGTCTTGAAATGGCTTGTACCATCAAGAGTTCTCTATTGTACCTTGTCTTGAAATGGCTTGTACCATCAAGAGTTGGCTATTGTACCTTGTCTTGACATGGCTTGTACCATCAAGAGTTGGCTATTGTACCTTGTCTTGAAATGGCTTGTACCATCAAGAGTTGGCAATTGTGCCTCGTCTTGAAATGGCTTGTACCATCAAGAGTTGGCTATTGTACCTTGTCTTGAAATGGCTTGTACCATCAAGAGTTGGCTATTGTACCTTGTCTTGAAATGGCTTGTATCATCAAGAGTTTGCTGTTGTATGTTGTCTTGAAATGACTTGTACCGTCAATAGTTGGCTGTTTTATCTTTGTTTATCTCTGTAACTCATATTAGCTTTTAAATGTGGGGAAGTCATGAAAGAGCTTTTTTCTATAGCTGTAATCAAGAACATTGATACATCATCATGATACCATCATTTCCTATTTGTCAAATGTCCAGTGCTCACTAATTTGATATGTACAGCCAACCCCACCCACCCATACCCACACAAACACATTGCAAAAGATTTGTGTCTTATAATAAATAAATACATACACATGTAAAGTAAGGACAATGGCTATACAAAATGTGTCAGTAGGCCATATATTGTACACCCTTTTTATTAGAATAATGCAACAATTAACACACTAAGATACAAGATAGAAAGATAGAGAGAACAAAATAATATTAATATGATTAAATGTTTATTGATAAAAAAAACATTTAATATTGCACATGGTTTCTACACTGAATGTTATAACAATATTCTTCAAAGGTACGATATCATATTTTTCTGAATCAATGCAAATATCTCTGAGTAAATAAAAATACATCTGAATAAGTGTGAAATATTTTTTCGTCTTATTCATAACACAAACACGTCTTCTAGTTGTAATTAGCGAGAAATCTTATCAGATTAATTAAATATATTAAAGGTACAAATATACAAAAATATTTACAGTAAAAAATGATCCTGTGGTCTACTATGAACTGAACATCACCATTTTTGAATTGTGCTTAAGATAACATATTTATTCTTCACAGTCAGGAACCAAGACTGCTAAGGTCTTGTTGGAATCACTGGGAACTTATTTGAATATTGTGAAAATAGCTGATATTTATACTATGGGTGTGGCCCTGGGAAAACTAATTGGGTAATTCCTATAGAAATCACCCCGAATTTCACATTTGATTTGACACTATTGAAATAAAGAATACTGACTCAAAACAGGAATACAAATGAAATTGACAATGTAGATTTAGTAAATGACCTGAATGCAACAATTAACTAGTCAATCATGTATAAAATGTAGGCCCAGTGACCTATTACTTTCAGGAACGTTTTGTTTTCACAAGTCAATTCAAAATGTAGTGTAACTCTTGTGTCAACAACGTGACAGAAACCAACCTTAACACATAGCTATGTCAATTAAAACACAAACAACAGGCCACAGTGACCTAATATCTACATTAGGCAAGTAATTTCAAGAATGCTAAAGCATGCACAAAACTGTATTAACCAAAAGCAAATGATGTACTGGCAATCTACATAAAATTATCCCTTACTTAAAGTAATTGCAGTTTGATTTGTAAGGTACAGTTACCTACTTTTAATAGTATGGTGTTACATTCACTGGGGTACATTTACACAGAAAGTTGAATTGTAAGGCACAGTTACCTACTTTTGATAGTATGGTGTTGCATTCACTGGGGTACATTTACACAGAAAGATGCATTGTAAGGCACAGTGACCTACTTTTGATAGTATGGTGTTAGATTCATTGGGGTACATTTACACAGAAAGATGCATTGTAAGGAACAGTGACTACTTTTGATAGTATGGTGTTGTACTCATTGAGGCACACCTATAGAGAATGTTAAACTGATTTAAATGCAAAACTTAACCTACAAAGGATAGATGGATGGATGGACAATCAAGGTGTACATTACATTGCACTCAAATTCTCTTGTCAGGGCACACAAATTAATAACACACATCAATTTATTATTTAACATATGTATCAGATATGCTTGTACAATTACAACAAATTCCATCAAACTGATACAAATAAAAAAAAATGACTAATTTATAATCATAAAAAATAGTGTATTCCACAACAATTATTTTAATATAAAATATATCTGACAAACAATGTATACCTGGAAATTATTAATGCACAACAAAGCGGTAAGAAATGACAAACATCTGAGTACACACCCCCCCCATACACACACACAAATTAATACAGTCCCTTTCTTATGAGACCACTCATGCTGCAATAAAATCATGGAACTAAATGTCCTGCCTTGCTGCTGGATGTATTGGCCTTTGATTTGAGGGTACAACCTCTTGGTGCTGGATACACTGGCCTTTAATTTGAGGGTACAACCTCTTGGTGCTGGATACACTGGTGGCCTTTAATTTGATGGTACAATCTCTTGGTGCTGGATATACTTGCCTATAGTCTGAGGGTACAAAACACTTGGTGCTGGATATATTGTGCTTTAATTTGAGGGTAGAGCCTCTTGATCCTGTATACATTGGCCTTTAATTTGAGGGTACAACCTCTTGGTATTTGATACAATGGCCTTTAATTTGAGGATACAATCAAATGGTGCTGAATACACTGGCCTTAAATTTGAGGGTATAGCCTCCTGTTGCAGGCTATAATGGTCTTTAATTTTAGGGTACAATCTATTGGTGCTAGACACACTAGCCTTTACATTGAGGGTATGACCTCTACATGCTGGATATATTGGCCTTTAAATTGTGTGTGCAACCTTCTGGTGCTGGATACATTAACCCTGAATTTGAGGGTACAACCTGTCATATAAGGATTTTATAAGAAGGGCCATCTATAATTTAAGAACAATACATAAAGAACTGATTTAAATAAACTACCTGGACTAGATCTGTCACATAAATATTCCCATCTGGTGATATTTATGGCCACTGAGACCTTTTGATTTTATACAGACACATTTAATATTGGAAGTAAGAATCTTATTCCCTGATAGGTCTTTTGAAGTGTTACTTTTTTTTCTGGCCCTTTTGTGATCTAATAAATGTATAGGTTTTTTCAATTATTTAACACTGCATGCTTGATACTGGCAAACATATATTACAAGTACAGCAGTACGCATGCAAAGAACATTGTACTTTCCACTAAGATCTTCTCTGAGAATAAACCAAAATATGCTTGAATTTGGTTTTCATGTTCAGACAGACAAGTTTCCATGTGTCTTAGAAATGAAGCTTGACCAGAATTAACAAAACCCCAACTATATCAAGATGGATCAAAACCCAAACAATATAAATTCTGGCAATCAAACACAGCATATGTAAAACTGAACAGTGGAATAAAAAAAACACAAAATCAGGGGTAGCCTAAATAGAACCAACATCTGTGTGCCATATATCCATGATACATCAAAAGTCCTAGCTGGAGTTTTCAGACAACATGGAATCAATGGATATCACAAACCATACAACTCTTCAAAACAACTTACACAAGTAAAGGTCAAACATAATTAACCAGAATCTTGTCTACCAGTGTCATATTAACTGGAATCTTGGCTAGTCTTCCTTGCTTCTGCAGCAAAGTCAGACTTAAGCGTTTCTTCTTGGGAGATAATGTTGCAAGATTAATTTGCTGTATCATGAAAGTTGATTCAATGATGTTAATTCACTGTGTAATGAAAGTTGATTCAACGATGTTGCAAGATTAATTTGCTGTGTCATGAAAGTTGATTCAACGATGTTGCATGATTAATTTGCTGTGTCATGAAAGTTGATTCAATGTTGCAAGATTAATTCGCTGTGTCATGAAAGTTGATTCAATGATGTTGCAAGATTAATTTGTTGTCATGAAAGTTGATTCAATGATGTTGCAAGATTATTTTGCTGTGTCATGAAAGTTGATTCAATGATGTTGCAAGATTAATTTGCTGTCATGAAAGTTGATTCAATGTTGCAAGATTAATTTGTTGTGTCATGAAAGTTGATTCAAGGATGTTGCAAGATTAATTCGCTGTGTCATGTAAGTGGAATCTATGATGTTGCAAGATTAATTCACTGTCATGAAAGTTGATTAATGATGTTGCAAGATTAATTCACTGTGTCATGAAAGTTGATTCAACAATGCAGCAAGATTAATTTGTTGTCTCATGAAAGTTGATTCAACGATGTTGCAAGATTAATTCACTGTGTCATGAAAGTTGATTCAACAATGTTGCAAGATTAATTTGTTGTCTCATGAAAGTTGATTCAATGATGTTGCAAGATTAATTCGCTGTGTCATGAAAGTTAATGATTCTACCATAGACAGTTCTTTGATCTTATAGCTGATTTTGACTAAAATGAAGTACTCATGCCGGATGTGTAACTGAAATAATCTGTAGAAATTCTTAGAAAATCTGAATTTTCAAAAACGGAAGAGAAGAAATCAATTAGCACAGAAAGTGTCAAATTAAGAAGTACAGAACTACAAAAATTGGTTTCTTCATATCTTAATTTAATATCAGGGAAGTTTAAACATCACATTAGGAAATAAATATCTTTCAAGACAGTATATTTTTAAAAGATAATATCATTTAAAACTGACAGTAATCTTTCCAAAGGCAATATGATTTAAGAGTAATCTTTGAAGACAATATTTAAAACAGTAATCTTTCCAAAGGCAATATGATTTACGAGTAATCTTTGAAAAGACAACTGCCATATATGGTAACCTTACTCTCATCTTTCGACTTTAAACATACAGAATAAAATTACTAATATATTTTCTACTGTAATAAATTAAAGAGGTCTAATGGTTTTTGTGAATATCATTAAGAACAAAGACATAGTATCTCAAAGTAAAAATGGGTGAAAACAAGTTCTGAGCACATCAGATGTTATAATCTGAAGCAATAATTAGCACAGAAAATAATAAATACTAATTGGATAAATGTTGTGAGATGTCTCAGCATTAATTGCTTTAGTCATGGAACTTACAACCTCATCTGCTATGAATCAAAATGCATTATAAAACATAGGGAAGAAAAAAGCAAATACCAGTCACTACATTTTTAATAACTAACATGAATCGGGTCAATTATCCCCAATTATGACTGCTGTTACTATCTTAGATGTGTAAGCATATGTATATATGTTAATTTCCAGGAAAGGTGTTTTTGTATAGGGTTGTAGATATGTGATTGTAAGTTGAGTCCAGTTGTAAAGAACATAGACCCTGACCTGTTATCATATGATGTGCTGGCAGGTTAGAGTCAATGTTTCTGCTATTGATTATTCCAAACATACTGCATAGACCCAAATATGCCAGTGTATTATGAGAGCAATCAAGATCTTTGCAGCTGGAATCTTACTTTTTGCACAGGGTTAATACTAGAAAGATACTTTTTGCACAGGGGTAATACTAGAAGGATACTTTTTGCACAGGGGTAATACTAGAAAGATACTTTTTGCACAGGGGTAATACTAGAAAGATACTTTTTGCACAGGGGTAATACTAGAAGGATACTTTTTGCACAGAGGTAATACTAGAAGGATACTTTTTGCACAGTGGTAATACTAGAAAGATACTTTTTGCACAGGGCTAATACTAGAAGGATACTTTTTGCACAGGAGTAATACTAGAAAGATACTTTTTTGCATAGGGGTAATACTAGAAAGATACTTTTTTGCATAGGGGTAATACTAGAAGGATACTTTTTGCACAGGCTAGTAATTTAATGACAACTTTTTTTTACAGAATGCATTATATCAATATAGTTGACATACCATATATAATCACTTTTAGTTCAAGTCCAAACTTCACAGACCCAGATATGCCATCATATAACACACTAGCAGATCTGTGTGTAATAAATTTATTAATCAGTAGAAAAGACAAAACTAACCCTGATCTGCTGGTACAATAGGTGATGACAGACTTGAGTCTATTTTGTTTGCAGTTGGACTCAACTTATAAGTGAGAGTAAATGGTATATCACCAAGTATTTAATCTCAAAGGATGCTGAATTCATGATAGCAGTTATAACACAGGATGATAAATTCAGGATAGCTGTTATTACACAGGGTGCTGAATTCATGATAGCAGTTATAACACAGGATGATAAATTCAGGATAGCTGTTATTACACAGGGTGCTGAATTCATGATAGCAGTTATAACACAGGATGATAAATTCAGGATAGCTGTTATTACACAGGGTGCTGAATTCATGATAGCAGTTATAACACAGGATGATAAATTCAGGATAGCTGTTATTACACAGGGTGCTGAATTCAGGATAGCTGTTATTACACAGGGTGCTGAAATAAACTGTTTCGTAAGAGAGTATCTAATTCACAGTCCCAATTTTCATATACAACAGGTGTATTCCATAATATAAATGTATCTTTACAAAATCTATTATATTATGTATAACCATCATTACAAAATGTATTATCTCAATGTCTGGTTATTAATTAAAGTATCAGGTGTACAATGTCATGTAATCACCAGAGAAGCTATTATTATAATAGGCAAATAATTTCCAAGACATGTTATTAAATATGATGATGGATCTGTAGGACAGCTGTTATTACACTGTATTATTACACTGTATTATTACACTGTATTATTACACTGGGCATGCATTCTTCATAATTGCCATTATCAGAATACAAATTTTGTAGGACTAAAATTCATTATTACATCATGCATATTCTGTATGACTAAAATCATTATTACATCATGCATATTCTGTATGACTTAAGTCATTATTACATCATGCATATTCTGTAGGACTTAATTCATTATTACATCATGCATATTCTGTAGGACTTAATTCATTATTACATCATGCATATTCTGTAGGACTAAAGTCATTATTACATTATGCATATTCTGTAGGACTTAATTCATTATTACATCATGCATATTCTGTAGGACTTAATTCATTATTACATCATGCATATTCTGTAGGACTTAAGTCATTATTACATCATGCATATTCTGTAGGACTTAAGTCATTATTACATCATGCATATTCTGTAGGACTTATGTCATTATTACATCATGCATATTCTGTAGGACTAAAGTCATTATTACATCATGCATATTCTGTAGGACTTAATTCATTATTACATCATGCATATTCTGTAGGACTAAAGTCATTATTACATTATGCATATTCTGTAGGACTTAATTCATTATTACATCATGCATATTCTGTAGGACTTAATTCATTATTACATCATGCATATTCTGTAGGACTTAATTCATTATTACATCATGCATATTCTGTAGGACTTAAGTCATTATTACATCATGCATATTCTGTAGGACTTATGTCATTATTACATCATGCATATTCTGTAGGACTAAAGTCATTATTACATCATGCATATTCTGTAGGACTAAAGTCATTATTACATTATGCATATAAATAGTAAATCTTTGGGCAGTACATGCCAAACAGATCCTGCATACTCCATTGTATTTCATATAAATAAAGGCTGTGTTATCTCAATTGTATCTCCTACTATACTATTGTGTAATAGCCTAAGCTGTTGTTATTATAAAAAAAACGTTATCTCCGGGCAGCTGTTCTTACACAGGGTGTGTAATCTCCAATGCATTCCAATCAATGCCTTGGAAGAATGGGTGTGTCTTCACTTCCTCTGCACCAATCAAGCCAGATCCTAACCTCTCTCGTGGATTATAACAAAGCAACTGCAAGATAGGCAAGTAACACTGTAATGCAATCATTTACACACGAAGACCTTACAAGACAAGTAGAACTGCAGGTTTCACTACCTAATTAAAATTCTGACTTTATGCTTCAGCAAATTTAAGCTTGTAAGATATGAATTTAGAGTCACACATGTGACAGTATTCAAAAAGCAAGAGGAGACAGAAATAACATTGAACAAAGACTTATCCATCATAACAATGGACACAATATCATTTTCATATTGTGAGTGAGGATGAAACATTCTAAAATTTTGCCAGTGAACTCAATATTTTCAATTCAAATAGATTCACTAAGAACAGTGGGTATTCTTCACCTGAACTGTATAAGCTATTCTTATATTCTGTTTGATTTCCAAAATATTAAAACTGCAGAAGAAGATGGAGGAAATCAATATATAAAGAAAGCAAATGCCACTGAATGAAACAGAATATATACCTCTCTCAAAAGCCCCTCAGCCTCCACTGAGATGTGATCAGGTAAAAGAAGATGGGTGTGAGAATTAATCCCCCCTGGGTGGCAGGAAATCAGCGTCTAAAATAAAGAAACATTACATTAATGACTGAGTGCCACATGAAGCAATACTAAAATAAACGTTACATTAATGACTGAGTGCCACATGAAACAATACTAAAATAAAGAAATGTTACATTAATGACTGAGTGCCACATGAAGCAATACTAAAATAAAGAAACGTTACATTAATGACTGAGTGCCACATGAAGCAATACTAAAATAAAGAAACGTTACATTAATGACTGAGTGCCACATGAAACAATACTAAAATAAAGAAACGTTACATTAATGACTGAGTGCCACATGAAACAATACTAAAATAAAGAAACGTTACATTAATGACTGAGTGCCACATGAAGCAATACTAAAATAAAGAAACGTTACATTAATGACTGAGTGCCACATGAAGCAATACTAAAATAAAGAAACGTTACATTAATGACTGAGTGCCACATGAAACAATACTAAAATAAAGAAATGTTACATTAATGACTGAGTGCCACATGAAGCAATACTAAAATAAACGTTACATTAATGACTGAGTGCCACATGAAACAATACTAAAATAAAGAAACATTACATTAATCACTGAGTGCCACATGAAGCAATACTAAATTAAGCAGTGATACCATCATATTTGGAGGGAAAAGTTGAGTTGGTGGGGAGTGGGGGGCATGTTTGGGATCAAGGTACCAAAATCCCTTGGTGAATAGGATTTGATTAGGCAAAGATCACTCCTTAAGAAGTATAAATGACTCTAAATTTATATCTTTTTGTTAATAGCCTCCCTTAAACATAACAATGTTGTAATGTACTGTATTATAAAGGACTGTATAAACAAGCAATTCAACGATTGGTGATGTTGAAATTCATAGGAATAATTTGTAATGAATTTCAACACAAGAATCATATTATTTCTAATGTAATGTCAAGTGATAACAAAAATGAGATGTAGAAAGTTTGGTTTCATATCATCACTTGGATAAACAATGAAGTTTATGGTAAATTCTGAAACCCTGTATGTCTCATTCTGCATGTCTTTCTGACTTTAATTGATTTTGAAGGATCTGATTATCATCCATGTATTAAATTAATGTCTGCATGTACCTTGCCAATTCAGAATACAACTTTGAGAACATAGAAAATCTACTCAAATTTTCTTACAAATATAGCTGACTGTGACTTGTAATAAACTTTTCTTTCTTCATGGTGTTTTATCAGTTGCAACTTTCTGTATGTGACTCAATGTACATAGGCTAAGGCACATTTTCCTCTAACGTACCTTGCAATGTGAAGAATGAAGCATAATGTGTACATAACGTACCTTGCAGTGTGAAGAATGAAGCATAATGTGTACATAACGTACCTTGCAGTGTGAAGAATGAAGCACAACATGTGTACATAACGTACCTTGCAATGTGAAGAATGAAGCACAACATATGTACATAATGTACTTTGCAGTGAGAAGAATGAAGCACAACATGTGAACATAACATACTTTGCAGTGTGAAGAATGAAGCTCAACATATGTACATAACGTACTTTGCAGTGTGAAGAATGAAGCTCAACATGTGTACATAACGTACCTTGCAGTGTGAAGAATGAAGCATAACATGTGTACATAACGTACCTTGCAGTGTGAAGAATGAAGCACAACATGTGTACATAACGTACCTTGCAGTGTGAAGAATGAAGCATAACATGTGTACATAACGTACCTTGCAGTGTGAAGAATGAAGCACAACATGTGTACATAACGTACCTTGCAGTGTGAAGAATGAAGCATAACATGTGTACATAATGTACCTTGAAGTGTGAAGAATGAAGCACAACATGTGTACATAACGTACTTTGCAGTGTGAAGAATGAAGCATAACATGTGTACATAACGTACCTTGCAGTGTGAAGAATGAAGCACATGTGTACATAACGTACCTTGCAGTGTGAAGAATGAAGCATAACATGTGTACATAACGTACCTTGCAGTGTGAAGAATGAAGCACATGTGTACATAACGTACTTTGCAGTGTGAAGAATGAAGCATAACATGTGTACATAACGTACCTTGCAGTGTGAAGAATGAAGCACAACATGTGTACATAACGTACCTTGCAGTGTGAAGAATGAAGCTCAACATGTGTACATAATGTACTTTGCAGTGTGAAGAATGAAGCACAACATGTGAACATTACATACTTTGCAGTGTGAAGAATGAAGCTCAACATATGTACATAACGTACTTTGCAGTGTGAAGAATGAAGCACAACATGTGTACATAATGTACTTTGCAATGTGAAGAATGAAGCACAACATGTGTACATAACGTACTTTGCAGTGTGAAGAATGAAGCTCAACATGTGTACATAACGTACCTTGCAGTGTGAAGAATGAAGCACAACATGTGTACATAACGTACTTTGCAGTGTGAAGAATGAAGCATAACATGTGTACATAACGGACCTTGCAGTGTGAAGAATGAAGCACAACATGTGTACATAACGTACCTTGCAGTGTGAAGAATGAAGCATAACATGTGTACATAACGTACTTTGCAGTGTGAAGAATGAAGCACAACATGTGAACATAACATACTTTGCAGTGTGAAGAATGAAGCATAACATGTGTACATAACGTACTTTGCAGTGTGAAGAATGAAGCACAACATGTGAACATAACATACTTTGCAGTGTGAAGAACGAAGCTCAACATATGTACATAACGTACTTTGCAGTGTGAAGAATGAAGCACAACATGTGTACATAACGTACTTTGCAGTGTGAAGAATGAAGCTCAACATATGTACATAAACGTACCTTGCAGTGTGAAGAATGAAGCACAACATGTGAACATAACTTACTTTGCAGTGTGAAGAATGAAGCACAACATGTGTACATAACGTACCTTGCAGTGTGAAGAATGAAGCACAACATGTGTACATAACGTAACTTGCAGTGTGAAGAATGAAGCACAACATGTGTACATAACTTACTTTGCAGTGTGAAGAATGAAGCACAACATGTGTACATAACTTACTTTGTAGTGTGAAGAATGAAGCACATGTGAACATTACCAGAAATGAACTGGTCATAGCAATTATTCTTGCATTGAAAAATTGTTCCATGTTAAAACTATTTTACATAAATCGACATGGCAAATGTTGGAGATATAGATCATAATTTGGAGTGTAAATGTTTTGTGCAAATACTGGAGAAACTCCATAAGAATTAGACTTGTTTTTTCTCTAAAAGGCATTTAAATTCCAAATAATTCAAAATTACATTTTTAATTCAGCAAATTTCTTTATTTCATCTTTACAGAATTTTTTGCAATATGTAAAGCAGAAATGTGTCCATGTGTCTTTACCACACACCCTGCCAAAATGTCTGCTAGGCGATGGCAGGGTTTGTGAAAATGTTTTTATTCAGTAAGTTCATATTTACAAAGATTACAGGGAAGTGACTATACATTAAGAATTTGCTCAAGAAATGAAACTGCAAAATTTAGGATGCATGAAAAAATGGAAGAAAGCATCAGATATTGATACTGAATAACTAAACCACAAGTATAACTGGTGTACCAAAATTTCAAAGAGTTATCTTAAAACACCTTTACCAGTTTTGCACAAGAAATGAAAGTGTGGATACTGATGGATGAATGGACAAACAATGGATAAAAGCATTAAAAATACTGAAACTGAAGAATTCGCAATTATTCAAGAAAAGGGCACATTTGGTCTACTAGTGTATATATATATATATATATATATATATATATATATATATATATATATATATATATATATATATATATATATATATCCAGATATCCAGTTTTATACTAGTACAATAAAGTTTCATACTTGGTACATAATATCAATTTTCATACTAGTACAATAAATATAAAGTTTCATACTAGTTTAATAAATATAAAGTTTCTGACTAGTATAAGATATCTTGAATGTTTTCTAGTTATGTTCCAGACACAGGATTGTGATGGATGGATGGACTGACTGATAGACGAAACCAATTTCAATTCTCAATGGATGGAATTGGTTCAATGAGATATGGTCCTAGTTATGCAAAACACAAGTATAATCTGGAAAGCTCCCAATTATGATGACAGACAGATGGACATACAGAGGGAATGAGGGCAGGAGGGAGGGACAGACAGACAGATAGATAGATAGACAGATAGACAGTTCTAAAAATCATTATACACACTGACTTACTGAGTGCATATTTCAAGAATTTACCTTTCCAACAAGTAGTTCATACAACAATGCCCCCAGACTCCACCAGTCACACAGTTCTGTGTACTCTCCTATTGTCCTCACCTCTAACATAAAGAATATGAAAAGACCATGAAATATCGAACAAAAATGGATATATATATATATATATATATATATATATATATATATATATATATATATATATATATATATATATATATATATATATATATACACACATACACACACACATGCCAATAAATAGACAGAGACATAATATACCGTTCAAAAGAATTTGAGCAGCTGAGACCACTTTGCATTTTATTATCTCCTTGTCATGAATTTAAAACATATGAACACTGACATTTTCAAAAAGCACCTTTTGCATTGGTCAACTTTTGCAACCACATACATGTAAGTCTGTAAGCATTAAATTTCTGGAGTAGTTAAGTGTATATAATGCATCATAAATGCATGACAAGATATGCAAGAAAAAAATGTCTGTCATAATTACAGGTCACAACTGGTACTCCAGGGTCTACTTGTAGGCTTTGGGGTTTTAAAAAAGAACATCCAATTATAAATCAAAGGTTATCTTCAAAGTTCAAAAGACTTTCAATGGATTTTAACAATAAGTTCACCATTCAAATGACATTTGTTTGTTTTTGATGACTGTTTTATAGTATAAAACTGAGTTATAAGTTTCAAATATTAAAGACCTGCATACAAAAATGGGGGACGAAGCAAAACCTTTTTGTTGGCATTGTTGCCATGGACATTGCCACTGTATCCCCAATTAATTTCATAAGCAAGAAATGGAACTAGCATGCTGTTAAGTCTGAGTCGAACTCCAGACACTTCAAATCTAACAAATATTGGAAAAACTTATCCTGGAGATGTGGATATGAGATTAAAACAATTTGATGCAATTATATTCAAAATTTGTCTTTAAGTGTGAAACACAAAAGTGATTCATAAAAATGTATTAGTTAATTTAAAAGGCATCAAAGGTCTCTCTCTCTCTCTCTCTCTCTCTCTCTCTCTCTCTCTCTCTCTCTCTCTCTCTCTCTCTCTCTATATATATATATATATATATATATATATATATATATATATATGGTAGCTGTAAGTTCCATTCACTACCTTAAATCAATATGTTGAAGTATAAATATGGAGAAAATGAACTGAGAAAAAGAATAAGGTTTTCTAACACTAGTATTACTGAAAATGAAAAAGAAAACATAAAAAGTGAGGCTAGAACATGAAATTAGATTTAATACTTATTCAAATCCATTCTTTATTAAGTAAAAAGGTGGAAGCATTTAAATCCTTGTAAAATAATGTCTCATTTTATCTATACATACTTAATCCCAATTAACTATAAAATACTCTTGCTTAAAGCATGCTTACTAATGAAACAATAGGTATGTACTCTACAGTGATGTCGATTAAGTCTGCTGGTATACACAAAGAATTGTCAGGTAGCTAATTCTCAAACTATTGAAATAAACAACATTCTCTGAAACTATTGAAATAAACAACATTCTTTGAAACTATTAAAATAAACAACATTCTCTCAAACTATTGAAATAAACAACATTCTCTCAAACTATTGAAATAAACAACATTCTCTCAAACCATGGATAATTAGGTCTGATCTTTCACACATTTTCACATTTGCCACAAGTATTCATTCAGCATGAATAGGCATGATTGATGAAACTGGAAGTAAAATCTAGTGACTGAAGTTGGTTCATACATAAGGCAGTCAGAAACAATGGAGTTATTTCATTGTGTTGTCAATTCAGTCAGCATCCTCAGGCTGACACTGCTAAATGCAGTGAGCATGGGGCAGCTGGTCATGTGCTTGGTTCACATGTGGAATGATGACATTATTCGAACTGACGTGAACAAGTCTGATTATTACCACTCTAATACTACATTGTTAATGCGATGGTTGTCATAAAGTAATTGATGGCAGAACGTTATGGACAGAGGTCTTAACACATGTATTTTCATAACTGATTACAGTATTCATATTTACTCCCATTTGTTTATATTCCTTATTGATTTTGAAAACAAAAAGCATCAATGACATACAAATTGCATAAAACTTAATTATTTCATTCATCAATTTATACTTTCTATCCTGACTTTAACCAGTTGGCCCCTAACATTGTCATTTTGTTCGCATTTCAAACAAGATGGAAACTGTCAATGTAAACAACCAAATAAACTGTTTCCTGTCCTCTTCTGGTTTCTAGAACAGTCCATTTCAGATAAAATGGTGTTATCTGCATCTAATCTTTGTAATGTCAAGCTTTCATATTTAAAAAATATTGAATAAAAAAAGATGTATAACACTTTCATATAGATGTTAACTCCCAAAATTATGAAAATATCAAGAATTATTCTTAGCTTATCAAAGATGGCAAACTACATAACATCTGTCTGAAGAATAAAACATACTTGCCCATGCAAATAAGGCAACTGTGTTCTTCAAATAACTCACTTTGGTTTGAAACATCAAAATGTTGACAATCTTAAGGACCGCTTTGAAGAAACAATAAACTCATGAACAAAATGGCCAAGTTTACTGCATTTTTTATATCCTTAATACTTTTTTTAAAATTTAAATCTAGGTGGGTACAATCAAAGAGTATGGCAAGTGAATAATACAACTTGGTATTGTAGTTTGCATTGTCTCCCTTGATGTTGTGTGCAGCTATATAATCTTTACAGTTTTCTGATTTATGCTCATACAGGCTGTAATATTGTTTAATCCATTCAAGTGATTGCTGTTTATTGTTGGCAATGTTTCATTCTTTGCATTTTTCAATTAGGGTGTTTGATGAGGTTAATCCTTGGAATTAAATACCTCTAAATAAAGTAAACTCTTACAGAAAAAACCCCCGCAATTGGGAAGCACTCGCAAAAATGTCATCTTTTTTTATTAATATTGTGTTTTTAAAATACAAAACACTGAAAACTAAAACGCACTGAAAGAAAATGATACTACTATATACTAGTTTTAACATACTTCAATATTATTAGTCTCAAAACCAAGTAAGTCGTCCTGAATTTCATCACTATCACGGTTTTGAAACAAAGTAACTAACCTAGTGTAGATATAGTTCAATGATTTTTTGGGCCTACCTGGAGCTACGTAGAGATGTGCCAGGGCTTCAAAGTCCAGATGTCTGTCTATCTGATTTATTGTGCAAAAGTAAGTCAGAACAACATGCCCCTGTTCTCCAAGCAGAATATTGTCTGGCTTTAGGTCCCTAAAATGACAGAACCAAAAGTGTTAACAAGAGTTAGGTCCCTGGAACGACAGCATCAAAAGTGTGTGTGCATACATACATACATACATACATACATACATACATACATATATATATATATATATAACTTCTTCAAACATAAAAAAGTGGCCTAGTAGTAAGTAATGCAGACACAGCAGGGCAAGTAAAATTATCTTGCCTAACTAGCCCAGGCAAGAGACCATTATGCCTCCATTATTCATACTTGACTAGGAAACAAATGGAATTTGTTGTCCCTTGCTCTGGATCATGATTCTGATGGGGATTTCAAACTCTGTCATAACAGAAATACTGCTGTGCTTCAGTCTGTTGTTGTAGGGTTTAACGCCATGCTTAAGCCAGAGAGAGGCTATATATGGTGGGCAGTATAAACGGTGGAAGAAGAAGACAAAAAAACCCGGAAAGAACCACAAAGTTACAAAAAGCACTGGCAAGCTTTCTCATGTTCCCACATTGGCCAAGTGATTCAGTCTGTAAAAATTTAATTTTAATATTCTTTTTAAAATGTGTGTGTGTGTGTGTGTGTGTGTGTGTGATTAGGATTTTTAAAGTAGCTTTAACAATTTATACCTAAGTCTTACAAAAATGGTACTAACAGCTGCCTCGCTTGGCACTCAGCATTAAGAGGGTAGTGTTAGGACTGGTCAACCTGGTGTCAAGATAATGTGACTGGGTGGGACATTATGCTACATATCTGCGGCATGATGCCCCAGTGCTAGACATCACTATAAACTGTCTCACTGCAGACATCATAGCGATATGACTGAAAAATTGTTAAAGCTACGTTAGAAATCCTAATCAAACAAACAAACACTTATCCATATGATGATGATACCACTTTCCATAAGTCCTATTTTAATATAATAACTCTGAACAACGAAACTAGGTGAAGATTTCTATCAAGTTCACTACTGGTGCTGGCTGTATAGTATGATTATAAATCCCCTATAAACCATGGCAACGTTTCTTGGAATGAAGCAGAGATTATCAGTGAATAGATATCTAACTCTTGAGCTATATATCTTACATAATCTAACGGAAAATGTTGACAAGAAAAACTTTTGGGAGTTCATGCTGATATGAATTGTGACCTCTGGTAGTGTAAGCATTTGAAATGTATTTGTTCTATGGTAAACTCAAGAATTTATCTTTTACTAATACAAATTGTGACTAGTGTAAGCATGTGAAATGTATTTGTTCTGTAATAAACTCAAGAATTTATCTTTTACTGATACAAATTGTGACTAGTGGAAGCATGTGAAATGTATTTGTTCTGAAATAAACTCAAGAATTTATCTTTTACTAATACAAATTGTGACTAGTGTAAGAATGTGAAATGTATTTGTTCTATGGTAAACTGAAGAATTTATCTTTTGCTAATAAGAATTGTGACTAGTGTAAGAATGTGAAATGTATTTGTTCTATGGTAAACTGAAGAATTTATCTTTTACTAATACAAATTGTGACTAGTGTAAGAATGTGAAATGTATTTGTTCTATGGTAAACTGAAGAATTTATCTTTTGCTAATACAAATTGTGACTAGAGTAAGAATGTGAAATGTATTTGTTCTGTAATAAACTCAAGAATTTATCTTTTACTAATACAAATTGTGACTAGTGTAAGAATGTGAAATGTATTTGTTCTGAAATAAACTGAAGAATTTATCTTTTACTAATACAAATTGTGACTAGTGTAAGAATGTGAAATGTATTTGTTCTGTAATAAACTCAAGAATTTATCTTTTACTGATACAAATTGTGACTAGTGTAAGCATGTGAAATGTATTTGTTCTGAAATAAACTCAAGAATTTATCTTTTACTAATACAAATTGTGACTAGTGTAAGAATGTGAAATGTATTTGTTCTGAAATAAACTGAAGAATTTATCTTTTGCTAATAAGAATCGTGACTAGTGTAAGAATGTGAAATGTATTTGTTCTGAAATAAACTCAAGAATTTATCTTTTACTAATACAAATTGTGACTAGTGTAAGAATGTGAAATGTATTTGTTCTGAAATAAACTGAAGAATTTATCTTTTGCTAATAAGAATCGTGACTAGTGTAAGAATGTGAAATGTATTTGTTCTGAAATAAACTCAAGAATTTATCTTTTACTAATACAAATTGTGACTAGAGTAAGAATGTGAAATGTATTTGTTCTGAAATAAACTCAAGAATTTATCTTTTACTGATACGAATTGTGACTAGTGTAAGAATGTGAAATGTATTTGTTCTGAAATAAACTGAAGAATTTATCTTTTACTAATACAAATTGTGACTAGTGTAAGAATGTGAAATGTATTTGTTCTGAAATAAACTGAAGAATTTATCTTTTACTAATACAAATTGTGACTAGTGTAAGAATGTGAAATGTATTTGTTCTGTAATAAACTCAAGAATTTATCTTTTACTGATACAAATTGTGACTAGTGTAAGCATGTGAAATGTATTTGTTCTGAAATAAACTCAAGAATTTATCTTTTACTAATACAAATTGTGACTAGTGTAAGAATGTGAAATGTATTTGTTCTGAAATAAACTGAAGAATTTATCTTTTGCTAATAAGAATCGTGACTAGTGTAAGAATGTGAAATGTATTTGTTCTGAAATAAACTCAAGAATTTATCTTTTACTAATACAAATTGTGACTAGTGTAAGAATGTGAAATGTATTTGTTCTGAAATAAACTCAAGAATTTATCTTTTACTAATACAAATTGTGACTAGTGTAAGAATGTGAAATGTATTTGTTCTGTAATAAACTGAAGAATTTATCTTTTGCTAATAAGAATTGTGACTAGTGTAAGAATGTGAAATGTATTTGTTCTATGGTAAACTCAAGAATTTATCTTTTACTAATACAAATTGTGACTAGTGTAAGAATGTGAAATGTATTTGTTCTGAAATAAACTCAAGAATTTATCTTTTACTAATACAAATTGTGACTAGTGTAAGAATGTGAAATGTATTTGTTCTGTAATAAACTCAAGAATTTATCTTTTACTAATACAAATTGTGACTAGTGTAAGAATGTGAAATGTATTTGTTCTGTAATAAACTCAAGAATTTATCTTTTACTAATACAAATTGTGACTAGTGTAAGCATGTGAAATATATTTGTTCTGAAATAAACTCAAGAATTTATCTTTTACTAATACAAATTGTGACTAGTGTAAGAATGTGAAATGTATTTGTTCTGAAATAAACTCAAGAATTTATCTTTTACTAATACAAATTGTGACTAGTGTAAGAATGTGAAATGTATTTGTTCTATGGTAAACTCAAGAATTTATCTTTTACTAATACAAATTGTGACTAGTGTAAGAATGTGAAATGTATTTGTTCTGAAATAAACTCAAGAATTTATCTTTTACTAATACAAATTGTGACTAGTGTAAGAATGTGAAATGTATTTGTTCTGAAATAAACTCAAGAATTTATCTTTTACTAATACAAATTGTGACTAGTGTAAGAATGTGAAATGTATTTGTTCTGAAATAAACTCAAGAATTTATCTTTTACTAATACAAATTGTGACTAGTGTAAGAATGTGAAATGTATTTGTTCTATGGTAAACTCAAGAATTTATCTTTTGCTAATAAGAATTGTGACTAGTGTAAGAATGTGAAATGTATTTGTTCTATGGTAAACTCAAGAATTTATCTTTTACTAATACAAATTGTGACTAGTGTAAGCATGTGAAATGTATTTGTTCTGTAATAAACTCAAGAATTTATCTTTTACTAATACAAATTGTGACTAGTGTAAGAATGTGAAATGTATTTGTTCTATGGTAAACTCAAGAATTTATCTTTTACTAATACAAATTGTGACTAGTGTAAGAATGTGAAATGTATTTGTTCTGTAATAAACTCAAGAATTTATCTTTTACTGATACAAATTGTGACTAGTGTAAGCATGTGAAATGTATTTGTTCTGAAATAAACTCAAGAATTTATCTTTTACTAATACAAATTGTGACTAGTGTAAGAATGTGAAATGTATTTGTTCTGAAATAAACTCAAGAATTTATCTTTTACTGATACGAATTGTGACTAGTGTAAGAATGTGAAATGTATTTGTTCTATGGTAAACTCAAGAATTTATCTTTTACTGATAAGAATCATGACTAGTGTAAGCAAGTGAAATATATTTGTACTGAAATAAACTCAAGCATTTATCTTTTGCTAATAAGAATTGTGACTAGTGTAAGAATGTGAAATGTATTTGTTCTGTAATAAACTCAAGAATTTATCTTTTACTGATACGAATTGTGACTAGTGTAAGAATGTGAAATGTATTTGTTCTGTAATAAACTCAAGAATTTATCTTTAACTGATACGAATTGTGACTAGTGTAAGAATGTGAAATGTATTCGTTCTGAAATAAACTCAAGAATTTATCTTTTACTGATAAGAATTGTGACTAGTGTAAGCATGTGAAATGTATTTGTTCTGTAATAAACTCAAGAATTTATCTTTTACTGATACGAATTGTGACTAGTGTAAGCATGTGAAATGTATTTGTTCTGTAATAAACTCAAGCATTTATCTTTTGCTAATAAGAATTGTGACTAGTGTAAGCATGTGAAATGTATTTGTTCTGTAATAAACTGAAGAATTTATCTTTTACTGATACGAATTGTGACTAGTGTAAGAATGTGAAATGTATTTGTTCTATGGTAAACTGAAGAATTTATCTTTTGCTAATAAGAATTGTGACTAGTGTAAGAATGTGAAATGTATTTGTTCTATGGTAAACTGAAGAATTTATCTTTTACTGATAAGAATTGTGACTAGTGTAAGCATGTGAAATGTATTTGTTCTGTAATAAACTCAAGAATTTATCTTTTACTGATAAGAATTGTGACTAGTGTAAGCATGTGAAATGTATTTGTTCTGTAATAAACTCAAGAATTTATCTTTTACTGATACGAATTGTGACTAGTGTAAGCAAGTGAAATGTATTTGTTCTGTAATAAACTCAAGCATTTATCTTTTGCTAATAAGAATTGTGACTAGTGTAAGAATGTGAAATATATTTGTTCTATGGTAAACCGAAGAATTTATCTTTTGCTAATAAGAATCGTGACTAGTGTAAGCATGTGAAATGTATTTGTTCTGTAATAAACTCAAGAATTTATCTTTTACTGATAAGAATTGTGACTAGTGTAAGAATGTGAAATATATTTGTTCTATGGTAAACTGAAGAATTTATCTTTTGCTAATAAGAATCGTGACTAGTGTAAGCATGTGAAATGTATTTGTTCTGTAATAAACTCAAGAATTTATCTTTTACTGATAAGAATTGTGACTACCGGTAGATTAAGAATGTGAAATGTATTTGGTAAACTCAAGAATTTATCTTTTACTGATAAGAATTGTGACTACCGGTAGAGTAAGAATGTGAAATGTATTTGGTAAACTCAAGAGTTTATCTTTTACTGATAAGAATTGTGACTAGTGTAAGAATGTGAAATGTATTTGTTCTATGGTAAACTCAAGAATTTATCTTTTACTGGGGATAAAATGTTGTCTTTGATTGGAAATAATTTTACAATGCATTCATTCTTCTTCTTTTGGAGTAAAGGTGCACAATTTGGAAAAACAACAAGAAGAAGTAATAATGAAATGATTAACAAACTTCAAAGTAAAGGCAGTAAGAATTATTGTAAATTAAACATTTGATACACCATCCAAAATTCCTTTCTTGGAATTGAATGGCTCCCAAAGTTGAATTTAATACTTGGCAAGTCAGAAGAACAATACCAAGAACCTAAACTGAAATCAATTACAAATGATCATGACAGAACACCATTTACAAAAACAAATTTTAAAAATAATTGTTTGCTTAATCTGCCGCCATTCTATGGATTGAGATTCTCAAAACTATTAGGTCAGATACAAAGCTAAATGTGTTATAAAAATCGTAAGACTATTACCTCAAAAGACACTTTGTATTGTAAATTTTTAAATACATACACTCCAATATATTCTATCAATGTTCATCATATACAGAATGCGCTTAGTATTTAATTTATGCATACATGCTTTACTATTTTATGGTGTATTTACATAGTTTGTTTATAATGAGTTACACAAATAAAATAAATAAGTCATTATTATCATTATTATTATTAATATAATTATTATTATCCAAAGGCTGTAGATCTAAGTACAATAAAAGCTATTGTGAATGTGCCACAGAGCACAGTACTTGACCTGGTTCAGTCCTACCTCGTTGCTTATTTGATGCCAACTTCCTTTTGAGTGAATGGTGTTAATCTCTAATGGACTGGCATCCAATCAAAAAATGATTTTAATCTCTAATGGATTGGCATCCCATGAAACAATGGTATTAATCTCTAATGGACTGGCATCCCATCAAAGAATGGTGTTAATCTCCAATGGACTGGCATCCCATCAAAGACTGGTATTAATTTCTAATGGATGGCATCCCATCAAAGAATGGTGTTGATCTCTAATGGACTGGCATCCCATCAAAGAATGGTATTAATCTCTAATGGACTAGTGTCCGTACTACTCATTTTGCATCAAACTACCCTATTCATGTGATCTAGCCCAACCAATGGGAAGTTACTGAATCCTTCTAAAAATGCTAAAACCCCATAGCAAACAAGAAATTGAGCCATAGGTGCCGTTAAATCTCATTAAAATTGTTATTAAAAATGGTCAACACATATCTCTGTAATATCTATCCATTTATAGATCATATGCAATACTATATTCTTAACAGATCCAGGTCACTTACACAATGCAAGATAGTCAGTAAAACTTACAGAAAATGAATAAAAATTATAACAATTAAATAAAATCATGTACCTGGAGTTACAAAAAACATAGATATACATAATGATTACACTTAAGTCTGGATTTCCACTGTGCTGAAATTTCAATCACAAAAAAGTCTTGAATTCCCAAAAATTGAAATATCAATCATACAAAAAAGTTGAATTCCATTGAGTTGAAAGGTTAGTCGCACTAAAGTCTTGAAGTTCACACTTGGGACGTAATTGAGCATATCATCAACTGACTAAACTGAAGGGTACATCTAAAGTCTTCAAGTCGACTGAACTTTTAATTGTCAATCACACTAAAGTCTTTAAATCCACTGAATTGATAGGTCCAGCACACTAAGGTCTTCAAATCTACATAATTGTTGGGACAAAAGAATTATACAACTTCAACTCAACTCTTTTCAGTATCAAATAGGCTAATTAAATTGATTATTAAAATATGTCTATATAGGCTGATATATATATGTAGATACATGAAAATACTTCCATTTATAAGCCAAAATACAGAGATGACTAGAAAATATACGTACATCAAAAGATTCAATTTATGTACCTACCTGCAAATGCTGACTAGAAAATAAATTGACATCGAAAGAGAATCAAGCTATATACATAGCTGCAAATGATGACCAGAAAATACATGTACATCTAAAGATCAATATGTGTACATACCTGCAAATAATACCCTGTGAATGAAGATGAGACAAAGCAACAACTATTTCTGCTGCCCAACGTTTGATGAAAGTCTCTGGAATTTTAACTTGCTCTGGATGAGAATCAGAGAGATCCATCTGCTCAAAGAATTGTGATATACTCTTAGCTCGTAACCTGGATGGTGATTTCACGTCTTCCTCTGTTGAAAATGATCGGCTGAACTCCTTGGAATTAATTATATTCAGTGATAGTTTTCGTAAAGTGGAACCCTGTCGGTCTGACACGTTTGAAGATGATCTTGACCTCTCCTGTGAAGAGTGGAGCTCTGGCCTTGTGTTGCATACTTGTGAAGCAGATATTTGTCTACTATTACCACATGCAGCTGAATTATTGAAATTATCAGGCTTTAACTCCTCTTGTATAACACTTTGATTCGGAACAATATCTACTGCATGACTGTTTATATCGGAGTCACTCTTTGTAACTTCTGCCTTGTGATCATTAGTAAAGTCTTCCTCCTGTAGTGAGTCAGACTGACTACTTGAAGAATCTGCTGTTCTATACATATCATATACATTTAATTCTTCCACACTATCACTTGTGGCAAGTTTTGATTCAAAGTTGTGATCGCTGGCATTGTTTGTTTTTTCTTCTGAATTTACATTATTGCCCTTTGATAATCCCTCTGATTTATCTTGTGAGAGAGTTCTTTCAACCAATTTAAGCAACTGTTTGGCACTTTCTATAATATCATTACCGTCAGCCTCTGTCACGCCATTGGACCCCATATTAGTTGAGGCTAAAATCCCGCTGGTATTATTTACTGAGTAACTCCTATTTTCACTCTGAATATTCCTGTCACAGAAAACAGTGTTTACATCTACTGGATTTTCCCCTTCACTCTCAATGATCCCAGCAATAATATCAACTTGGTCAGACATATTATTGTTGTGTTTAGAAGAATCATCAGCACTGTCAAAGCTATTGATACTGAAATATTTTAAAGGCGTTTTGTGTGTACTTAACACATCCTGAAACTGACAATTTGGAGATATGTTTGATTCATTGTCTGCAGTTGGTGTCTCCATGTCCGACATTTCATTATCCCCATCTTGCCCCTCCCCTGATGACAAACTGAAATTCCTACAGTAATCCATCCTGTTGTTTGAATCATTGCTACCTTCAACACTGCCATTATACAAACTGTTTGTTTCTTCATTTTGGTTAACATGGTGAATGGTAATGTCCAAGCTATTACTACCTTTTGAAAATTTCACAACCGATTTTCTGTCAGTGTTATCTGAATTGCCTGAATTTCTCCTAGCATCTTTCATCACCAACAATGTCTTGTCCTGCTCAGGTTTCATAGATTTATGTAACTGATTGCTGACTTTATCATTTTCATTTGTGTGTAATTTGCATCCAGCGTAAATATTGCGGCCTCGATCTCTTCCCATAAAGTTATCTCCAAGCTGACTGTCCTTGTTATGAGACTGTGCATAAGAGAGGTATGCACCAATGTAATTCCACAATTTACCTCCACTTGCATATTGTAAAAGTAGATAAATGGCATTTTCTGTCTCATAAAATTTATGAAGCTGCACCATATATGGGCAAGAAGTTGGCAAGATATTTGAGGTTTTCTTACACTGGACACTTGATTTATACACAACCTGAAATTTGAAGAAGATGACAATGTAAATATGTTCAGACAGTTCATAGATAATTATAATGTACTGTTATTAGAGAAACAGTTCAGTATTAGTTTTTGAGCTCTTGAAAGTCAAAGGAAAATATAATTTTAAAACAAAGAACTGTTTCTAAATTTAAGAAGATTCCATAAAAATGATGAACAAGGTTTATCTGCAAAAGTAAATGTGTTATAAATCTAAAGATAGCTGAGACAACTTCCTGGTCTGTAGTAAGTAAGAGCACATGTATGACTTGTGATTAAATATATGATTTTTTGTTTGTTGAAATGCCATTAGAATATACATACAACAATTTAAAGTCTAGATAGACATCTAACCAGATGATATCAGAATACACATTCTAAAATTTAAATCTCAATAGAATTCAAATCTGATGACATCAAAATATATGTCCTAAAATTTAAGTCTTGATAGACTTAAAAACAGATGGCATCAGAATATGTCCTAAATTTTAAGTCTAATTATACTTCTATTGAGATGATATGAGAATATATGTCCTAAAATTTAAATCTCAATAGACTTCTAATCCGATGACATCAAATATACATTCTAAAAATTAAGGCTAATTAGACTTCTATAAAGATGGCATCAGAAAATATGTTATAAGATTTAAGACTCAACAGACTTTTATCAAATGCATAATCTGTTCTACTGAAAACATAAGGCACCATATTTTGTTGTGTACAATACACAACTTTCTACTAAACTCATTAGACAATCCTGTTGTGTACAATATATTCATTCCTACTAAAATCATCCTTACTTTTCAAGTTTTATAACAGGTAATGTTATAGTTTAGTTGCACACTGCTCATCTAATATCCTAGGCTTCAGCATTTCTCATCTTAGTTGATATATTGCTAAAGGAAGTCAATCCACCATTTTCAATAATGAGATGACTAATTCTTTGTTCAGCAGAATTCGAAAGGCATTTACAATGTTTACTGTGTCTCTATTTTTACCCAATGTGGAAAAGTGCAAGTTTTTGACACTTAAATAAATAATATGAAATTTTACTAGAAATTAAAATGCCGAAAGCTATTTTTCTTTTCTTTTAATATTTATGTAATGTATGTCCTGAACAAACAGAAAAAATCCTTACTTTCTATTGGACTCCAAGTTGCAAATGCACACTCCCTTTTAACCAAAAGAAATATAGGTAATCCATCTGAGCATATGGTCAATATAGAGAATTTGACAGATTTGCAATAAATCACGTACATTACTGAATCATGCAAATGGAATACTCAAATCAATAAATATGGAACTCATTAAACTATTTTGCTAAAAAAAAATCAAACATATGTACACCACATTAAAATCTTCCAAAAAATAAATACATTATTTCTCCAACGACAAGCCTTGGGGCCAGCCTAAAACATTATTCCAATGGCTGATGATGGGCTTTATAATTAAATCAAAAGATCTTTAGTTAATTTTGGAGAGATAAAATTTAAAGTTGTAATAGGAAGGCTTATCATCAAGCACTGATTAATGGTTGAATGGACTTATCAGCAAGCACTGATTATTGGTTGAATGGACTTATCATCAAGCACTGATTAATGGTTGAATGGACTTATCAGCAAGCACTGATTATTGGTTGGATGGACTTATCATCAAGCACTGATTAATGGTTGAATGGACTTATCAGCAAGCACTGATTATTGGTTGAATGGACTTATCAGCAAGCACTGATTATTGGTTGAATGGACTTATCAGCAAGCACTGATCAATGGTTGAATAGACTTATCAGCAAGCACTGATTATTGGTTGAATGGACTTATCAGCAAGCACTGATTTAATTTAATGAACAGACTTATCAGCAAGCACTGATAATTGGATGAATGGACTAATCAGCAAGCACTGATAATTGGATGAATGGACTAATCAGCAAGCACTTGTCATTGGATGAATGGACTTAACAGCAAGCACTGATCATTGAATGAATGGACTCATCAGCAAGCACTGATCACTGGATGAATGGACTCATCAGCAAGCACTGATCACTGGATGAATGGACCTATCAGCAAGCACTGATCACTGGATGAATGGACCTATCAGCAAGCACTGATCACTGGATGAATGGACCTATCAGCAAGCACTGGTTCCTGGCCCATGAAAAACACTAGACTTATCAAAAGAGCCTGACCTATTAAGTTTCTGGCCCATCAAAAGTGCTTGGTGCAAGAAAAACACTAGACTTATCAAAAGGGCCTTACCTATTAAGTTCCTGACACATCAAATGTGCTTGGCCCATCATACACACATAAGACTTATCAAAAGGGCCTGACCCATTAGTTTCCTGACACATCAAAAGTGCTTGGCCCATCATAAACACTAGACTTATCAAAAGGGCCAGTCCCATTAGGTTCCTGACCCGTCAAAAGCATTTAACCCATTAAAAGGGCTTAACCCATCACAAGGGCCTAACCCATCCAAAAGCTCCAACTGATTTTTAATACAAAAAGATCCCTGATGTCTTGCAAGCTGTATGAATTCAAAGTTGGAAGACTGTATTTCCTGTATGTTGAGTCACAAAGAGCACAGAAAATTTGTAATACACATGAAGAAAAAATATACAAATTTCAATGTACTCTACATTAAAAATAGAATGTTTCTCTTCTTCTTTATGAAACCAAAAAATTACAACAATACCTTCATTACATATGTTTCATCTGTGCTTTTATCCAGAACCAGCAGAGATTTGTCTATGGTTCCAAGGACTTTGAAGTTTTTCAGTTCTGACCGGGAACCTTGAAGGAACGCAAGAGATGGATCTGCCTCTCTGAGCAGAGATAATGCACTGTTGACCTGTAAGAAGACAGCACACTGGAGTTTAATGTCAGATCGAATTTTATACATGGTAACAATTTAAGTAAGAGAACTGCATATGGTGGTTATACTGTTTAATAAACATATCATTTGGGCATTAACCTCTGGTGAAAGTCCTAAGGAATGGCTGCAGGTACAATGAATACAAAATTCTGCAAATTCCAGTACTCGTAAGAAATCCCTCCCCTTTCTGTGAAATAAAGTGATACATTAAAAATGGTAACATTATCAATTTATTGAAAGATGGCCATGTCACTAGAGCCAACAGTCTATCCACAACAGTACTGCAGGGTAGTGTTCATGGTGGTAGAAGGAGAGGTAGACAGAGAAAATAGTGGAGTGACAACGTCACAGAATGGACCAGGAAACGTTTCGCAGAGGCACAGGCATTGGCACATGATCGAGACAAGTGGAGGGAACTGGTCAGATGTTCAGCAGCAAAGTGCCTCAACGACCACACTAGGTCAAGAGACTGATGATGATGATGATGATGATGCACATGCACTGCAACATTAAATGCCTGAGAAGAAAACCTGGAATTAGCAATAATGTTCAAGCACAGAAACTGAAAACCTTAATGCTGAAGAACAGTAATGGAAAACCTTAATGTAGCTGGACAGAAACTAAAAGCAATAATATTCAAGCACAGTAATGGAAAATCTTAATCTTAAAGAACATTAAATGAAAACCGTAATGCTGAAGAACAGTAATGGAAAATCTTAATATGATTTTTGTTTCTTTCATACTCATATTATCAACCTAATTGCATACATTTTTCCAATCCTAAACCTCTGCAATAATGAAAAAAATCTTTGAAGTTATTTTCAACTTAATTGAATCAATTTGACCTCTCTTAAAAAATTCTGAAATAAAGAAAACAATCTTTTAAGCACATCTGGATGTTAGTATCAACATTATTCTTGAAGCACAAACATTATTACTTGCAATGAAAGTCTGCATCACATGCACACAAACAGAAGTTCTTGCAATAGAAGTCCTCATCACATGCACGCAAACATTAACATATGCAACACATCATTATCACATGCCACAAATAGGAACTCTTGCAATAGAAGTCCTCATCACATGCACACAAACATTAATATTTGCAAGATACATCCATTATTACATGCACACAAACAGGAATAGATGCAAAGAAAGTCCATATCACATGCACACAAACAGGAATACAAGCAACAGAAGTCCACATTACAAGCACACAAACATGAATATCAAATAGAAGTCCTTATCACATGCAATATGAATACTTTCAAAAGAAGTCCACATCACATGCACATAAACATGAATACTTCAATAGAATAGTATTTACAGTAACAGTTTCAAGTTTCAGGTGTAATATTTTTTCAGATTCAATTAAATAATTTTAATTGACAGGTTGGTGAATGTAAAAATCATCACTTTCTGCTATAATGTTAGCTATCCTAAGTGTCTTCCTAGTCAAAATCATCACTTTCTGCTATACTGTTAGCCATCCTAAGTGTCTTCTGAGTCAAAGTCATCACATTCTGCTATATTGTTAACCATCCAAAGTTGTTGCTGTTGTTGTTGTTGTTGTTGTAGGGTTTAATGCCATTTTTCAGCACAAGATAGGCTATACATGGTGGCCAGTATTATTGGTGGAGGAAGAACCCGGGGAAAACCCCCATAAGGAACCACCAACCCACAAGAAGCTACTGGCAAGCTTTCTCAAATAACTACATTAAACTCGAAAACCCACCCAGACAGAGGTGAGATGACAGTAATCCGTAACGGAAAGCGCTTTAGACCACTTGGTCACTCAGGGCCTCTAGCCATCCTAAGTGTCTTCCAAGTCACCAAAACACATACAGTTTAAAAGAGTAGCAGGACAAATCCCATGGTTGATCAAAATTGACCATTTCATGAGTTTTCTGGCATTTACAACTGTTACATATATCTGATTTAATAAATTGTTTGTCAGTTTAAATTCTTTTTTTCTTCAATACATGCTATTGTAATATAAATTTATTCGCTAGAAAATCGGTTGGCCTGAATTATTCTTTGGTAAACAAGTAATGTTGACCTAAATCCTGACCTGATTCAAGATAAGTAGAAAGTGGCAGCCACGTAAAAAGGTTTTACTTTTATTTTAAAATGATTGGTTGTTGCCAAGGTTAAGATGGGACTAGTGAGTTATGAAGCAAACAACATTTTCTTCTTAAAGTAAAATGACTGGTTCTCGTCAGTGTCATGTTATGAGTATGTGATATAATCGATCATGTGACTCCTTTCTCCCCATTCTTGAATTTGGGCTTTTACAAATGACATTAAGTCAATTTCTTTTTTTGTAGCCAGTTTCTGAATCCATGTAAACTTTACTTCAGTTCAGTTGGATTTTAAAGGACTAATTAGTTTGGTTGTGTTGCTATCATTTATCACATTTTTGTATGAGTATGCTAATTTAAGGTTACCATAGTTTAATTACATTACATTCTCCCAAAAAAGAGCAACAGTGTTTGATTGATTGCTAGTGGTGATTTTACCTGACACTAGACTGGTGCTGCTAGTTCTTACACAGGTTGGGTGTGCATGCCTTTAAAAGTTTCATTTAGTCCACCCCTTTGTTTGATTAAAAAGATGTAATTAACGTGGTAACACAAGGTCAGGTTTTAATTCAGTGCAATAATACATCAAAATACTTATGTAAATCAAGTAACAAAAGACCATCGGCACTTAATTAGGTTCTCACAGAAACATTTGCGGACATGGTGTTATGGTAGATTGACATATTTCGCATTTGAATACAGCAGGGCTCATTGTATTTATGATTAATATACTTGAGCTGAACTAAAAAAACAAAAGGAAAATGCATTTTATTTGAAAAAAAATTATTTAATTGGCATTTGTTTATTAAAATGCTGCCTCAAGTAGGCAATAGTGTCAATTTTATTGATCAAAATTTTTATGCATATTGTGTGTTTTTTACGATGTACAAAGAATGTTGTTTGGATAGAAATTTTAAGAAAATACATACATTTTTAAAGTAAAAATTTATAATTTCATAATTCAAATTTCCAATTCATATCAACTGTTTCTGATGATTAAGCGAGCGATATATCAAG
The DNA here is from genome assembly GCA_030141615.1 of Unio pictorum. Classification (NCBI taxonomy): domain Eukaryota; kingdom Metazoa; phylum Mollusca; class Bivalvia; order Unionida; family Unionidae; genus Unio; species Unio pictorum. The sequence continues at coordinate 368,106 of JARLTB010000222.1, forward strand.
ATTTTAGTTACTAATTTTTATCATGATTTTCTTCGTGTTCAACAAATTCTGGTAAAGTTTTGGGCACTTGCCAGTTTTAAAAAATGGGATCCGCAATTGACCCTGCATTATAAATGGTTTTATAAGTTATCAGGGCGTGAGGTATTGAGGGAGTGGTGTATTTGTATAAAAAGCAATTAATCACTTTCCCAATTATCTTCCTGTACATGCTTTAAAACTTTCATCCCCTTTATTAGAATCAACTCTCTCCAAAATCAAAAGCTATTAAATTTGAGCTTTCTCCATTCTGTTTCAAGGCAGGTCTGGGTTGCATGGTTACATAAGACAGCCAATCAAAACTTAGCAACAATGACTGGTGTATTAATTTTACCAGACAAAGCCAGCATAGTCTTCCATGAATTGTTTAAACTTACTTATAAGACAGGTTGAATTACAAACTGCATATCCAGATATGGCACCACATACTGCACTGGCAGATCTGCATTCTGTGCAATTTGTTACGAGTAATCAGCAAAACAAACACTACAGACCCTGGTATACAGGCACAACATGATATGGCAGATCAAGATCCATGTTGTTTGCAGCTGACTTAAAAGCAAGCATACAAAATATATTTGCCAGATTTATCTAATTCTTGGAACTATGCTTACTTTTTATGCCATTCTGAGTACAAGGATTCTGTTGCATATTTGAAACTGTATGTGAATCATGCATGCAATACTGTGGCAAGTGTCTTTCAAGTAGTAGGAGTGCGAGATTTATGTTCCATTATAAACAACATGGTTATAAGAGCTATATGTCAATACGTGTGTGTGTGTGTGCGTGTGTGTGTAAGAGAGAATTTGGATTTTTAAAGTAGCTTTAACATTTTTTCAGCAATATTTATATGATATCTACATTGTGCCAGTTTGCAGTGAATTCATGCATTAGGGCATCATGTTGCAGACATGGCATCATGTTCCACCCAGTTACATTATCCTAACACCAAGCCAACCAGTCCTAACACTAATTTCTTAATGCCGAGTGCCTTGCACCATTTTCTAAGTAAGTCTTTAGCATGACTCTGCCAAGGTTTAAACCTGCATCCTCCCATATCCAATGCAGATGCTCAAACCATTGAGGCCAACATAGCCATCATCATCACTAACACTGCATGGATGTAGTGACATCATGGATGTAGTGATATCATGGATGTAGTGACATCATGCATATTTGAACACAGAGCTTCAATACAATCAGACAGAAGGGAGTAGAAATATATGTGTAATTAAGATTGAAAAGTGAAGGATACATACTGCCCATCTTCTCTCATCTTGGTTTTCCTTGGAAAGGTATTTGTTGTACAAGTCCTCAGCCTTAATCAGATATTGGGCTGTTTTCCTCCGGACAGCATCACGCCTAGCCTTGTTCTTATCACCTGTGTTTTCATTATCATTAGAAACAAAATGAGTTTAACACATTGTTTTACACTCATATAGTGAAATGAAGTGCAATCTTTGAAAACTACTTCTAACAACTTCTGTACAAAATGTCAATATTGACAACACTGTTTTCTATGTCAACACTGCAAAGTGATATATCTTGTCTCCTAACTCCTAATTTGTACAGCCCTCATTTGTACAGCCCTTGTCTGTACTACCAGGGAGAATTTTTCAAAGATTTTTGAGGAGTTAACAAAACGTTTTCAAATGAGCACCATTTAAAAATGAAATTCAAATTTCTTCCTTATTTTAGATAGTTTATCATTGCATACAAAAGATAATTGTATTAGAGAAATACAGTTCCAACTGATGTCAATTGTCTTTTGATATCTATATTAGTTTTTTTGAAAAGGGGGTATATGTAAATAACAAATATTTCGGATGAAAAAGTGATATATTTTATTTAGTTTAAACAGATTTATGATAAAATCCAAAAGGTTTTTCCTAAATTCAAGGAATTTCCTAACAAAATAAAAAAAAAATTCAACAATAAAACCAGTCTTTAAATTCAAATTTTCAAACAATCCTCTTGAATTCAAGGATTTTTAAAGTTTTATATGAAAAAAGTAAATATTAATGCAGGCAAGACAAAAATCAAACAAAGTAAGGATACACTGTATTTCAAGAATAAACAAATTATGTAAGGATACACTATATTTCAAGGTTAAACAAATTATGTAAGGATACACTATATTTCAAGGTTAAACAAATTATGTAAGGATACACTATATTTCAAGGTTAAACAAATTATGTAAGGACACACTATATTTCAAGGTTAAACAAATTATGTAAGGATATACTATATTTCAAGGTAAAACAAATTATTTAAGGATACACTATATTTGAAGGTTAAACAAATTATGTAAGGATACACCATATTTCAAGGTTAAAAAAATTATGTAAGGATATACTATATTTCAAGGTTAAACAAATTATGTAAGGATATACTATATTTCAAGGTTAAACAAATTATGTAAGGATACACTATATTTCAAGGTAAAACAAATTATGTAACGATACAATATATTTCAAATTCAAACAAATCAGACTGAGTAATTAACAGAAACTGTTAATGAATAATATATTATCAGTTTTAATTATTCAGTTTTTAATGCTCAATGTAATTAACAGGGAGAGAAAATATGATCATTGTGCCTGATCCAAATCTGAATACTTACAACTTTCAATTCTGTAAGCTCAATCCTTTTATTTGACATACCGTACATGTACACTTATCCAAACAATTTCTGAATATTTAACTATGCTGTTAAAAGGTGATACATGTTACAAAAACAATGTGCTTTTGTGGGCACAAAACCACTCACCTAGATATCATAAGAACTGCTCATTGATAACACTAAACAAACTCAACCATTTCAGACGTAATGTCACCAGTCTAGTTGAAATCTGATCCGAAATACAGCCTGTACATGTTAACAAGCACAGCCCATCATACATGCATGGAAGTCAATTATACTGAAACTCATCCAAGATATTCATGAAATAAGTCAAATATATAAGCTCATTCTGTGCAAAATTACACCATTCAGAGTGGTAATAGCAATATCAAATGTAAGAACATTTCATTTATACAACAAAATCTCATGTTGTCCAGCATGAGATTTTGATGATATTAGCATACTGGTGGGGGAGGGGGTGTGGCTGAGTGGTAAACCAAACCTAATTTTAATTATGTAATGTTTACCTGCTATTATCGTCAAGTCCAAGCTGAATATTCTCTCCTCAAACTAGTTACTGGAGTCCCAGAATTTCTTAGTCTTAGCAAACATAAAGAATACCTTCCTCTTTTTTTACTTCAGTTTTGTACTTAGATTCCCAAGGGCAGTGGACAGTGTGGTGTCACTAACCCTCCAGATTTTGGGAGAAACAACATTTGAAAAAGACAAAGGAAAATTGTAGCCCATACAGCACTGGAAGTGACAAAAAGATGAGGTAATCTTATATACTTCAAAAGTGATGCCCCTTTTACTTTTTATTTTTCTTCTTGGACAATTACACTATAACACTAAATGTTTGATCCTGTGATTGAGTAACTCATGAAAACATTAGCATTTCTGAATATGTGGTCAACATGAAATGAGATGCACCATGGAATTTTCTATTCCATATCTCGCTCTCATTTAACTTTGGTGTTCAATCATTTTCTACCAGCTTTATTATAATAAATACCCAAGTTTTTAAATTATTTTTCTTTAAAGTAATAAAATAATAAATGATGTATTACAACAGTCTCTTTTATCATTATCTCAGAATCTGAATAAACTAAATCTTTGAAGTGTGTGAATTTAATCTAAAAAATCTGCTCCACTATATCTCCTGAACTTGTCAACCAACAGGTCAAGATGGTTGCTGCAACATGACCAATGGAGGCACAGGATACTGGCTGGGTTGATGGATCTATCAGGATAAGCCATAATGTGGAGATCCTGACTCAATGGAGAACCTGCAGAATTATTTTGAAAGTTAATAAGGCATAAGAGAACAGATGATCTTTTTTTAAGGCTGAAATCACCCACTGCCATGGGCTTATGAGCTGGGTAAGGAAGATATATAAAACACAGCTTGTTCACTCTCAAAGTAAACTTGGCCACAAATAGTTTTCCCCACAGATTAAAAAGCATTTCTGGTATCAACTGGTCCAGACACTATACCATAGGGACTGTATTACCCAATCTGAACAGGTTGTCGGTCTGGATTATTTCTTTCACACAGAATACGGTGGACTCGGAGAAAGCACATTAGTAGAGTTTCCACTGATGCCTAAGGTATGCCAGTACAAACTTCATGCTCGATGTGGCCACAACACAGCAAAGGGTTATGAGGTTGACTGCATTTCTAGACTGTTTAGATGAACCATCACTTCTTACTGAGACCAAAGTCGCTGAAGAACTAACCCTGCTGGCTCCAGGTAAGCAACCTATCCTGAATTTAAATGGGACAGAAACAGAAGTCTTATTTGGTGAAACATGAACTCTCTCTTACTTGATCAGGAAATTTGTCACCATGTTCACAAAGACCTAAGAAGATTTGGTTGGAATGAGACCCAGACAAGGCATTATTGACCAATGGAGGCATAGGTCTTTCAGGAGAGTGTCTCTGAAGACATTATGCATCAACTAATTTTCAAAATGATGAAGAACTTGATTCTCTATGAAGCTCAAGCAACCAATCACCCTGGTCAAGACTCTGTGAGTGGAGGTGAAGCTCAATGGCTGAAGCAATTAAAACACCTCATGGATGAGACTAGGCTGACAATCTCAGTCTTGAAGCATTTTCTCACAGAAATGTAATGACCAAAGATGAGCCAAAACTTTCCTCCTTTCTTCAATACCAAAAAGATATGTCAATATAAACATGGTTTGGTTGTTTTTCACCCTTTCAACTGCTCACTTTGGAAGAAGGATGTCTACCTTTCCTCTTAGATAAACCAGTTTTGGTTGGTTAAAGAAAATGCAGGTATGTGCATGAGTATTTTCCCAGAAGCAAAGCTAATAGCTATGTTTTTAAAGTGGAAGACATACAATGTCCATGATGTTCAGGGAAATATCTACAAAAAATATTAGTGATGCAACTACTGGGGTGCTGAGAAGAGGAAGATGCCAAAATTCCACAAAAGTGACTGCTTCCTCAGGAAAGGTGGAGTATTCCAAAACTTTGTCCCTTGGCCCCATCGACTACTTCATCTACCAAGAGATTTGTGGGAGGGCACTTTGAACTGGTACTGACCCTTTGGAAATGTCTGGTGAAGAGGTCCCTATCATAGGTCCTGGTGTAGATGTTTCCTGGCTGGATCCAATGGTCAGAATGAAGGCCTGTGACCAGTCTTGATGTTCCTTCAAATACAACTCACTCAATTTTATTGATGTCACATAGGGGATAATACCAGCAAGGCACATAGCCAACTCAAGCAGTGCAGAACTCAAAAAGTTTCTTGTGAGACCTTAGACATATCTCAGGCAGTGGAAAAAACAAGGAGAATGCATGCCTTATTGCATTTTATCATACCTTCCAGAAAATGAAGAAACTTTACTGAAGAGAATAATTCCTCATCCAAGAGAATGAAGGAGACAGCTAAAGAGATCAGAATGGGAGGTGATCATTACTAGAGTTCGAGTATTCAACTCCAGGGCCTTTACTAAGAGACAAGCCCAAGTCCAAGCCAATAACCTGTTCTAGTAGGTGAATGGGACTAATGACACTCTCTTGATAGTCCTGGAAAGTGGTAACCTGCATCCTTTTATGGCCAACAAGGGCAAAGGTCACTGAGCATATCCCTGTCCTATCATGCCCACCTTAAAAACCAAGGCACGAACATCCATAATGCCATGGAGGAGGGGATTGACCAATTTCCTTGTGAGAGGACAAATCTTTATCCTTCGCTGACAATGATGGCATAGGCCAAGCACCTGGGATCCTCGACTCTTTTGTGAAATCTAAATCATGGAGGATGCTACTTGTTTCTGCTCCATAAAGTGCATTCACTTCACTAAACTTGGAAAGGAGGGAGTTGTCTTTTGATGAGGAGGAGGGAATGGGGCCTTTCCTCCTCCATCAGTAAAGGAGGCAACATTCTGTCAAGTACCACTCTTAATCTCTCCACAGACAATATATTAAACATTTGTCCATGCATACACAATTAGCAGGTGGCATGTGTTTTCTATGTGGACTTATTGTGCCCGTACTTAACTTCATCCTGTGACATATTAAATTCTGAATGAGAACCAAATATAATAAGAACACAAAATAATGGAACAATGGTCACAAATAAAAGGAACACAAAAATACACTCAAATAATGCACTGACTTGTGAGAAAAATATCACAAAAATGTATATGGTTGACTGAAACATTTTTCATGAAAATTGGAATGAAGGCTAATCGTATTGAGTGATTTGGTACATTTGTTACTCACATAAAGTCCAAGAAAAAGAATAAGGTATTCTGTATGTTGACAATGACTAAGAATCAGACTGGAATCATGTTCTTTTCAATTCTTGGTCTCTAATTACTAACTGGAGGAGGGAATATTTACCTTGAACTGGTGACTTGGAATCCAAGAAAAGGTAAGCAATGTAATTATAACAGGTAATGTATTACTAAGAAGTTCGATTAATCCAACAATGTAAAAATTCATAATTACATCATCCAAATCCTTAATAACATATCTTATAGACACAGTTTTCATGAAAATCTTAACAGAAAAATATTTTTTAAATGATAAAAATCTCAGCCAATCAAATCCAAGCTCACCCTATTAAAATGTGTGGATGCTGGTTGTGACCACACTCATCGAGTATTTTGATCAGTAAGCCTTCACCAAGTTTGGTCAAAAACTTTCAGAAACACAGCCTCCACAGTTGTAACAACTTCATTGAATCAGATACAAAATCAACATTAACTACCAGTGAATATTTGCATGAATGTTGCTCATCATCAAACTCCATTTCTGACATGAGCCTATATACAAAGTTTGATCTACCAGGAGTACCACCCTAATGAGAGGTAACATGTTCAGCCAATCATATGCAAGGTTACAGTATTAATGTGTTGAGCCCGGTAATAATGAACTTATCTGAGATCTTGAAGATATAACCCCAGTATATTCCAAGCTTAATCAAAATCTGTACAGAAATGCAGCTTCTGGAGTTGCAGGAAGCAAATGTTGATGGAAGACACATGTCTGACATAGGACCATACAAGTGGCACACACGACCTTATGGCCAGGTGAGATAAAACAATACTAAAACAATAAAGAGTTGTAGTTTATAACCTACCTTGAACACCCTGTAACAAAATCCCAACTCCACTTTTGTAGCTATCAAATGCTAATTCATAATTTCCATTGGCTTCACACTCCTGGGCAAAACTGATCTTATTGGCTGCCTTGTAAATATAGTCTTCCTTGCCCCCTAAATCCATCGTGGAAATGCTCTCTTTTGTGGCAGAACGCTGTCTGTACGGAGATAAATTACTCTTTCTATTTACTTGCTGGCTAGTGTTAGAACTTGTGCTAGATGTTGACTCCAGGCTCGTAGAACTTCCCGACAAAACTTGTGAAATGTCAAGGTCTCCCTTTCCATAAATAACCTTTGACCCACTTCTGGGCAGGGGGTCAAACTCACTGAGATCTACTTGTGAGCTGTAGTATACAGAACCTGTCCTGGACCCAAATGTGTCATCTGATGATGATATTTCTCCTGTTACAGTACCATCTGTATCACTGGCATCACCCCCCATTATCTGAAATTTGTAATAAGTTGTAAATATGACTACCCTTGCTAACAGGAACACACGATATACAAACAGGTATGGAGGAAGATATAAAAAGCAACCCATGCATAAAAATTAGGTCATACTGATCTGCATTCAGTATGGTAGAGTTACTCATTCCAACTTCATCTGACGAGTTACATTCAGGTGAAATAGGGTCAAAGAGATTGATACAGCATTAAATTACTCAATTTACAGTACTGTATGGTCTAAAAATGTCAAAAGAATATCCGAAAATATTTAAAATACTCATGTCTACAAATGAGTACAACGAACAACACCTTATACACTTTCATCTGGTTAACAGTCGATTATGAACACACTAGTAAGATATCGTTAATTCAGGAGATTATTTGCAAATGGGTCTCAATTACCTCACCCTTTGGTCAAAATGTCATTCTAAACTAAACTTAATTTTTTTTGTTTTAGACCTTCCATGATGGTATTGGAGCACTCCAGTGACCTAGTGGTTAGAGCACCTACCTCAGATGTGGGAGGTCACCAGTTTGAACCCCAGCCGAGTCATCCCTAAGACTTTTAAAATGGTATTAACAGCTGCCTGAGTCACTAGGCACTTGGTATTAAGAGGTTTATGTTAGGACTTGTCCGCTTGGTGTCAGATAATGTGACTGGGTGGGACATCATGCTACTTGTCTGCGGCATGATACCCCAGTCCTAGACATCACTATAAATTGCCACAATACAGACATCGCAGCGATATGACTGAAAAATTGTTAAAGCTACTTTAAAAATCTAAATTACACATACACACCATGACTGTCCTCTTAAAGTTAGATGTCAGAATCTTTGGTTTCTTTATTATACAATGTGCAAGCCATCCACAGAGTCTTGCTGAGGTACTTACTTTAAGGCAAAACGTAGGCTGCAAAACTTGTTTCCTTTTTACAGTGACCTTTGTTCTTTTGACCCTGTCGCCCCCCCCCCCCCCATCAACATACCTCTTATATTAAGCATAAGACATGCACAAACTTTGGTCAAGATATGTGGTATAAAACTTATGTTATTATGCCAAAAACATTTATCTTTTTATCAGTCAATGACCTTAACATTTGACCTATTCACCTCAAAATTAACTTGTTTATTTATTAACGAATGTGTGTGTCAATTACAAACTTTACTGAAGGTACATGTAGTATTTGTTCATAGATTTCTTCCATCTTACCTGGTAGCAAAACACAAACTAAAGAATGGGCCAAACTACCATGGATAACAGAGACTTGTTAGAATATGCTTGGGAAATTTTTAACATCTTATCAATAAACCAATGACCATGCTCCACAGGATGAAGCAGATTCTGATTTGGCCATGAGTGAACTAACAGCTCAGGTTATACAAACAGATTCCAGGGAAATCCATGCTGACAGGATCCCTGAGTGGATCACAATTTTATGACAGCTACTGTATGAAAGCTATGTGAATCAACTCTCAAGGTATGTCAGTTAAATAATACCCACATTACAAAATTATACAAGTCCAGCATCTCAAAACCATCAATAATTATGTCAGATGTGTGAATTAAATTATCCAATCAGTAAGATTTGGCTTCATTAATGAGGTTAGAAGATTCACTAATGATGAGGTGGACAAGGCAACAGTAATAGGTAATGTACTGCTGCTATTAAGACACCAATTTTTCAATCATCTCCTTTATATTTCATCTAATGAAATTTCAAATCATATCAACTGTGTGTTTATGACCAGTATTTGTCCCATTTACATTTTTCAGAATGTTAATAAAGTAAATCTTGCTAATGTCAATTCCAAAGAAGACCATATTCCTGTTTCAGAGTAGACCAGATTTCTATCTGAAGGACCACATTCCTATCTCGGAGTGGACCACATTCCTATTTCAGACTGGACCAGATTCCCTCCTATCTGAGTGGACCAGATTCCTGTCTCAGAAATGGCCATACTCGTCTTAGAATGGACCACATTCGTATCTCTGAATGAACCATATTAATATTTCAGAGTGGACCAGATTCCTATCTGCAAGTGGACTATTTTCATATTTTCAAGTGGACCAGATTAAATCTTAATGTGGACCATATTCCCATCTCAAATTGGACCATATTCCAATCTCTAATTAAGCCAGTTTCTCTCAAAGTGGACCCAATTTCTACCTCAAAGTGTACTAGAAGAATATGAAATGGATGATTTCTATCAGTTATGTACATACCTGTAGACCTTTGTCTTCATTGTCAGTCACCTGAATCTGTTCATTTAATTTCACTGTGTCTGCTTCCATTTCTGAACATGTAAATATATATTAAAAAAATATGTAAGTAGCATTTAACAAGAGGCCCATGCTGGCTTGAGATCTAACATCTGGATAACATCTGCCTGACAGCCAAATGCAAAAGCAGTTGGCCAAGACAACAGGATCAGGAGATTCTTTCTGCTGAAATTTCATCCACTACTTCTAACCTAACTACATACATGACAAAGTCTAAATAACTCTTTTATATTTGTTTATTTTAATGGCATTATGGTATCATTTTTCCAATATTTAAAGGCACCAATGTCAGGATGATTTGTGTCAAAGTTTCAAAGTTGCTCAAATTTTGATAATGTATATTTTTAGACCAAAGTGTGCACATACTTTCTACTTTTAGTAACAGAGCCATATTTGGCAGTGGAATGGCATATCTTATCATAACTGTAAATTTAGTTTTTAACAGTTAACTATTTTTTAGTAATAGCAGCCATACTTGATGGCAGAGATTGGTATAATTTTAATATAAAAAATAAAAATCCCTTAATGTAAGAATACTTTTTGCCATATTTGGCCATATTCTGTTGAGCAAGTTTTTTAAAAAAATCATTTAAAGAAAGGTATTGCCACTTTTAGCATCTGTGGCCATATCTGTTAAATACTTTTTCAGAAGAAGTAGTTTTAAATTGTTTCTGTTTTTAGTAATACCAACCAAATTTGGTGGTGGATTATTTGTACAAATCTGAAAGCCCTCTATGCCAGGAAGGATGCATTGAGTTAAGTTTGGTCAAATTGACTGACATTTTTTAAAAAAAAAATATTTTCAATGTTTCTCTGTTCTTAACTGCGCTTGATGACAAAATGCATGATTTGTACCAAATTGAACATTCTCTCTTCCCAAAACAAACTTCAGCCAAGTGGTTTTCTTTACAAGACATTTAAAAGGTTTGCTTATTTTTAGCAGAGGAAGTCGTATTTTTATGTTGGATCAGAAAACTATCATTAAATCTGAAAGGTTTTCAGGCCAACATGCTTTCTCTCAGATATCATCAAATTCTGTTTTATGCTTTTTAAAACGAAGTTGTTGAATGGTTTGTCTTTTGTTTGAGATGGATTGAAATATTTGATGATGGATAAGCACTACATGTATTTGTATAAAATTAAAACTCCTCTAGATCAAGTGCTTTTTGCTTAATTTGGCCAAATGTTTTTAGGCTGAGTGTTAGATGAAGTTTTTAAAATGTTTTTCAACTTTTAGTAACAGAATCCATTTTGTGTGCATCTTTTGTAAGATTCTGAAAGGTCTTCCAGTATGCCTTAAAACAGCTTTTCTAAATTTCTCAGCAGTTTGGAAAAATAAATATTTTAATGATTTTCCTACTATACAGTAATATTCATAATAACTGATGAAACACCAGTAATATTTGTAAAATAACTCAATGGTCTTCATTCCAGGATGCTTTCTGTCAAGGTTGGTCACAATTTATTATTTGGTTCTGGAGAAATACTCTACAAGGGTTTTCTATATTTTTTTTTTTACTGTCTCCATGTTTGATGCTTGTTTGATATCATTTCTAAAATTGCAGGACTTGAAATTAGGAATTTCTTGCCTTCTTTTTCTTGGTCCAACAGTATGCCACAGCATAATGGCATCTCTTGAGTGAGTTATGGAGCATCATTATTGTTGACAGTGTAATTTCTGTGACAATTTATGAAAATGTAATTTTTGGGACGATTTATTATAAGTGTAATTTCTGTGACAATTTATGAAAATGTAATTTTTGGGACAATTTATGATAGTGTGATTTCAGGGACAATATACGATGGTGTGATTTCAGGAACAATTTCTGAAAATGTAATTTTTGGGACAATTTATGAAAATGTAATCTTTTGGACAATTTACAATAGTGTGATTTCAGGGACAATAAAAGATAGTGAGATTTCATAGACAATTTATGAAAGTGTAATTTCAGGGACAATTTATGATAGTGTGATTTCTGAGACAATTTATGAAAGTTTTAATAACAAATCATACCAAGCTACTTTCTGTCAAATTCTGTATAGCTGTCATGAGAGAAAAAAAGTAATTTAAAAACTTATCCTGTTTTAGGTAGTGGTGCCTATGTTTAATGGCAGATCAATTTCACTCGTACCAACTTGAAAAGGCTTCAAAATATCATGTTTTCTGTCCAGTTTGGTCTAATACTATTCAGTTTGGTCTAATTCTATTCAGTCTGGTCTAATACTATTCAGTTTGGTCTAGTACTATTCAGTTTGGTCTAATACTATTCAGTTTGGTCTAATACTATTCAGTTTGGTCTAATACTATTCAGTTCTTGGAAGAAAAATTTATTTCAGTCTTTTTCTATTTTCAACAAGAGCAGCAATGTATGAAAGGTCTACATGCCAAGATTTTTTCTATCACATTTTGTCAGCAGTTCTGAGGTCTTATGTTGTTTTCTAGTCTGGTCAAACATTTTTTTAGATGAGAAGTATCAATTAAGGTCTGTTCTACCTTTTGCAATGGACGTCATTTTCAACTGTGTACAAGCATCATTATTACAAATTGAAAAAGTCATCATGCAATGGTGCTTTTTGTCATGTTTTGTCAAATTATCATCAATGGTTTTGAAGAAAACAAATCTTAAAGCTTGTTATTTTCTTAGTATCAGTAGACAAATCTGACTGTGAATTGTGATCATTTTGAAAAACTAGAAAATCTTAATACCAGGATGATTTCTGTCAAGTTTGTTCAACGTTGTTTCCGAGCAAATCATATTTAAAAGTTTTTCTATTGTTTGTAATTGTGTGCAAATCCGAAAGTTAACTGCTAAAATTTTAAGTCTTCCTGCCTAGAAGCTTTCTGTTAAACTTGACTGAATTTTGTTCAGTGCTTATGGAGAGGTTTGTTTACACGTTTTCAATATTTTGTAATGGTGGCGCTCAAGGCAAATCAAAATCATGGGTAAAATTATTACAAATTGGAAAGTTCTTCCTATCTGGATAGCAACTTTATTTTCCTTCTAATTTGATTAAATTCTGTTTAATAATGGTACTGATACATCATGGCAAATTGACATCAATTTTACAAATTGGAAGGCCTCTATGCCAGGATGCTTTGTGCCAAAATTGTGCCCATGTTTTTCTTGAGAAGTTAACAAAAGTAACTATTGATGGATACATGATGCATAATGCAAGAGAGATGCAGGGCCATACCACTAAAGTTTATGGCTATGTGAGCTAAAATCCAATTGAAGATATTTTGAAGCAAAATATTGATTCCCTAAGTCTCTGACTAAACTCTCACAGCTATTAAGTTTATTATTTGCTACATTTTACTGCAGTAAGTGTGAGAAAAATGTTACTTTCCTGCATATTAGCACAACATATTGTACATAGAAGTTGACAAAGGTACTACTAATTTCTACAATTTATTTGTATTAGTACATATTTCATTTCATTGCCTGATCAAATAAACATTACTATATAAGCCTCCTACCTCCCGAATCCAACCCTACCAAAAAAGACCCAAAAATAGTCATTTCTGTCTAGGTTATATAAACAAGGGCAATAACTCTTGCCAATTACCTCTCTTTCCCACAACCTGGTTTGCAACCTTTGCACAGCATTACTTCCCAAGTCTATTTCAATGGAAATTATCAGAAGCCAAATTGTGTAATTTGATTATTACTACACGTGTGGTATATATTTGTTTATATTTTCTCTAGATATCTGAATGACTTTGTCATTTGCAGACTTAGTCTTTTTAGACTCACTGTACCAGAATGGTGTCCATGCTATAGCTGAACACCTGTTAATGTGATTCACAACTTAGCACCCCAGTGCATATTTCTACATTACCCTGTTAGTGACGGTTGTGATAGTAGCATATTATTTACATGATGAATTGCTCTTTATACTATTTTATATACCATATTTTCACGTATACGAGACGCGTCTTGTATAAAATTTTACTTACCCTGCACACTTATGGCATCTTATATTCGTGGGCATCTTATCTAATTATTTTTTTACAAAGACAAATGGTAAAATGTGTGATATTAACACTATCAAAAATGGTGACTTCAATTTCTCAACAGAACGAAAATTAAGGTCGATATTCCCGTGTTTGCGTTCCTAGTTTTTAAAACTATTGAATGTTCAGTACGTAATTACCATGTGTACCGATCCAATGCAGGTGAATGTACCCAGTTGGCAAGATTTTATCTCAAGTTTGGCCATCTTGCCTTCCTACATCTATGAACTCATTTCCTAGGATTCATCTTCTTAAGCTCCTCTTCCTCCAACTTTCAATCACATACATTCTTCTCACTGCAACTAAATTCTCTTCCAGCAGCTCTGTTGCCATGCTCCTTGGCAAACTTGCTGACATCTAATTTAAAATCGGCCATATATGATTTTTATATCAGCAACGTGAAAATTTTAAATGCTCAAGATATTGATCACTCATTTATTTATAACAAGAGACTGATCTCACGTATACCGCTGAAGCCGAGGCCTTGCGATCTAGAGGAAGGTAAGGTCAAACGATAGCTGTTGCGGGGCTGCCTCAAACAATTCTTTAACTCCAGCCAAAACGGTCAATGAGGCCTTGTTTACAAAAGGTGAGTGATCAAAACATTGGAGATATCTGTGTCTATTACAAAGGAAAGTAGTCGCTTTGATGCACGTGGTTTGAAAACGTTTGTTAAAATAACTGAATATTTATATAGTGTCCTGGAATCTAATAAGACCCAACTCAAATAGTCTCATGCCTTCAAGTTTCACTTCACTGAAGCAACTATCATACAAAACATGCTTCCAGACAGCATTATCCTCAGCAAATTACATGGCCTTTAAGTTGACCCGATCTTCAGTTCAGATCAGATGGCTCATTGGTGCCCTTGACCCAAACAGGCTTTGTAGCCAAGAATAGGTTACCGTCAGAGAGGTGTCATATGCTCACTCCCATTCATAGACAGGTAAAGAACAGCAACTCTGTTTGTAGTATGAGTCTCAATCTTAACACATTAACCCCTGAGCCAAACAGCTAATCAGTCCCCGACAGCATACTTGCACAGATTACTTATATCAATGTTAGCCTTACAAGTGCCTCTATTACTGTGACCTGCTGAGAATACTTAGCTTGCAGATGTTTTCAGAGGGAGCTACTGGTAATAAATGTTATTTTCTTATTTATGTTCCTTTAATTAATCTAAAATTTGGCAAAGCTCAATAAAATCTGTACAAAAATGGTTTAAATTTCTTACTACATGAAGAAATAAAACTGATGCATAAAGATCAAATGATTTTCTTGCCAATTTGTTTCTCTTGCCATGAATAATCCATATAAAATAAATCACACTGAATAATTAACACTATCAGCACTAGAAATTCATTTCATTTTATGTTCACAGAAATTTCACTTGTCATCTCTATTGCAAACTTAACCTCATGTGAATACTTCATCAGATGCTGTCAAGTAAACATCTACTTCCAGCAGCTGATTCTCATAATTTTCTTTATTTTCTAATCTAAATAATTCCACTATTCTTGCAGCAAATGAAGTCAATTTTTTCCCTTCAGCAATGTTCAATCTATATATGTAATATAAAATGTTATTGGTTAAACTGCCTACATAAATAGCAAATGGCTTCAAATGAACCAATGGTTTGCACCAATTTAACTTGTCTTGTGGGATACAGGCGAGGACAAATACTGCCACTCAAACTCGGATACCAGGATACAAGCTACATAAATTCAGCCATGTTATCGTGGCACTCGGGAGATGAGGGAGGTGTTATTGATGCAAAATGGCAACTCATGGCATATGCAAATGACTCTTTCTTCTAGTGAAAGCATCAGTGCAGAATAGCATTCCTCAAGCTCTATGTTTGTGGCTAAGGTGGGTTATATGCTCTGTCTCAGCAAATCAGAATCATCTCATGAAGATTTCAGCTCATAAGATTTGAGTCATGTTTGCAAGCCTAACATTTGAACAGATCAATCTGAGCCATCATAGAAGCAGTTGGCTGGTAATCAACCTTCCCAGCTTTTATCTCAGACATGTAGCTTCATCATGACAAACTCAGGATCTGGTGAGTCCTGTAATGGCAGTTCAGATGACCACTAGACCCAGTTAAGAGTCGACCCAAACTATTCGCTTTGCTGGATTTGCCAGTAAAATTTTGAAGGTAAGAAGATTTCACAACTCGTCTTCTTAACTGTATGGAGGTCAAAATCATGTGACCTTAGGCTGTGGTGCTTATCAGTAAAGAAAAACAGGTTATCAATCACATGGGGAACTGTGCCATAATTCCCTAGAACAGTACCTGATGTAGAGGTTGAATGTTCAGCATTCCCTCCTAGAGTTACCTATTCTCCTGCTAAAGTTAATATCATGGGTCAGGAGGGGTGTGTGTGTGTGTGTTAGGCTTTGATTTTTAACATAGCTTTAACAATTTTAGTCAGTGTGGCAGTTTATAGTGATGTGTAGAACTGGGGCATTATACCACAGACATGTAGCTTTATGTGCCACCCATTCACATTATCCTGACAACAGGTCAATCAGTCCTAACACTAACCTCTTAATGCTGAGCACCAAACGAGGCAGCTGCTAGTACCATTTTTATAAGACTTTGGTATGACTTGATTGTGGTTTGAACCTGTGACCTCCCCCATCCAAGGAGGTGAAAGCAAATTTAAAAAATAAATTATGTTTATTTGAGAATACTTACCCAATCTTATTACTTAAGAACTCTTGCAATCACCCTGCCATTCAAGCAATTGTGTTCAGATATCACTTGGCTTAAAAGCTATTGACACCTGGTAGTGGAAAGGGGAAATAAATGGAAAGAGTTATTGCCCTTTGTCTATATAAAATAGAAAAGACAATTATTTTTTTGGGTATTTTTAGTAGGGTAGGATTTAAATTGTATTATGCTTATTTCCTAACACTAAGGTGATCAGGAATGTATTCTTAGAAAAAAAAATTTACTTAAAAAGTTGCTTCCTATCTTTATACAAAAATTGTAAAATTCAAAGAAAGGTATGGTAAATGTAACACTGCAAGAGATCTTTGTTTACCTGCACAAGTGTTCATAGCTTCAAAGAGCCAGCTTTTGCTGTGCTTTATCTGTGTGGTGCCAATGTCCATGTTTTCTTTGGAGAGGGGATCAAAAAATGACAAATCGGCATCAGGCAGTGGGGTACTTAGACCAGACTCCAAGTCTGTGGTGTCAGTATCATCATCATACGAGTTGAGGCTGATGTTATCTGGCACCTGAGGTAAATTCCACATCTCCTCTAGTTGTTGCTCATTGTTCTCACTAGGATTAATAATCAGAGAGCATATTTGAGTTAAATTTCTCACACTGGACAAGATATCTGAGTTAAATTTCTCACCAGGGTTAATAAAGAGAGTTAAATTTCTCAATAACATTAATAGAGATGATATGTTTAAGTCAAATTTCTCTAGCTTTAATAAAGAGAGAACATGTCTCAGTTTAATTTCTCACTAGGTTTAATAATGAGAAAACATGTCTCAGTTTAATTTCTCACTAGGTTTAATAATGAGAAAACACGTCTCAGTTAAATTTCTCACTAGGATTAATGAGAGAACACATATGAGCTAAACTTATAAAATATAATGCAACCTGTTATATAGATTTTAATTTAAATTTGATTTAATTTAATTGTTTGTTTGTAAGTTTATTTTTTTAAATTCCATTACATGCTATTGTAATGTAATTTTTTTTACTGGATTTGACAATGTCAAAAAATTTAATTCAGTAGTATACAAATAATATTAGAAACTTTGCATCTAATGCTGACATAGTTCCTGACCTTGATTCAGAACTAGTATAAGTTGTGATAAACAACTTTTAAAAAAAAAAGATTTTAATTTTTTTTTCAGAGTAAGATTCATAAAGTAAAATTGAGGCCATACATGGAGTATGTGACAATAACATGTATCAATTTGGTTTTTCTAGAGGATTGACCCACATCTGGGCATCTGTTTTGTGTTGTAGCTAGACTTATTATTGATGTTTTGAGAAAGAATAGTCATTAGTGCCTTAACACTTGAGAAGTTATAAAGTGTTTTATGTTGTGACAAGATTTTGGGCTAATTATTTTGTTTTCTTCGAATTATTTGGATTTCAGGTTTGTTTTCCCTTGAAATACTAGTGCTCAAAATTAATTCTTAGACAAAGACAGTTATCAAAATTTACACAGAATTCAAACACTGGAATATTATTTTCTGTGATTCAACAAAAAACTGTTGACACACCAGTATGATGCTGATCACAGCATACATCGTCACCTTCCATTTTGGATTTTCGGGAAGCAAACTCGTTTTATTAGGACTTTTTTTAATTCGGATTATTCTTGGATATTTTTTGGATTTGATTAATAGAACCACAAGTTTATTTTTTCATTTTTACCTTGGTTTTCTACGGAAATAAATTATTTGCTCAACTTTATAAAGCTTGTTGTCTTCACTTTTTCCTTGTTACATTTTGTGAGAGCCTAACACGTAACAAACCCATTTTATATGAGTTCAGCAAATAATACACAAATACTTAACAAATATGACCATTGGCTATGTTGATGCATAAGCCAACAAGTCATTGGAAAAGTGATACCTGTGTCTTGCTTTGCTTTTAAATAATACTTCCTTAGAAAACATTGCAAAAATTGTATAAAATGAAAGAACATCAGATTAAAATGCATGGAAATTTTCCACAAGTCAAGAAGTTTTAGAATCAATATGAAACAGACATGCTCACTATAGTGAATCTGTAATATTTTGGCACAGCAATTTTGTTTTTGTTTTGGATCAGGTCTGTTTGCAGCAGCTAGATTCAGAAGCCAACCAAGAAATCATGTAAATGTTTATACAGGAACAAACTTAAATGAAACTATTTGAGTATTCATTTAACATACACCCATAAAGTTAGTAACCATGTGACAGTATTACAACTACTTACCTGATGCTTTTACATTTGGATTATGGTACATATATAATTCAATATATACCAGGCTATTCCAAACAATAGCTAAGTCATTAAAAAAACAAACTACAATAAACATAAGAAACAACAAGTGAGATAACCCTTAAATTAAAATGTATAATCATAACTATGGTTTTGTGTTAATGCACAACACAGACATCTTCGCTAGTTAAGATACAGAAAGCGTAACCCCATCTACACCTTGGTGGATCATACAGGTATTTCAGAGCTTTGTCCTAGTGACATCAATTGAATTTCATGATTTGTCTCCCTTAGTATGTAATGCCAACGAACCAATAGCATGGAACAGTCATGACTATGTACCAGAGAGAAGACATTACATGTTTACTTTAGGGAAAGAATGTATTTGTACAAACACGGACCGACAGTGGAAAATTGCTTATTTATGTGTCCATTCAAGTTGTGTGCTCCACTTGTCTCGACCTTGCAGTAACAGAGTTTAAATTCGAACTTGATTTTGATTGGATGCAATGGCTTACCACCATATTGAATGAATTTCACATACCTGAAACACCAAAATATCTCAATGATCTGCCAAGTACACCTTGGTTAAGACAGCTCTGAAATACCTGTATGATTCGCCAAGATGTAGATAGGGTTAACACACCAGAACCTTGGCTAGCAAAGATGACGCCCAGAAAAATTAGCAAGCTTGACTGTAATAGCAAATTACCTAACCCTGTTAATATGACTGGTTCTATTCCAACTCAGTCATATCAACTTCAGTAGTTCTACTTGCAAAGTCAGTGTGAGAGCACTGATTTATTTCAACTATTCATTGGAATTACAAGGTGCTCATAAACTTTAGCACTAAGTATCTATTTTTAAATTACTGTGAATTAATTTAGAGGTACTTTGAATTATATCATTTTTATACATGAAGACTGTTAGAATCTCAATTGTACACAAGTCTATTGGCAAAGAAGCACAAAAGATTGGACATCATTTGGAACACCACTGGAACACATTTCAAAACCTCAATACTTTTGTTAGATTGCATGCACAATACTCTAAGTTATTTTTACATTTTCACTTTGTATTCTAAGGAGAAAATTATTTTTTTAATTTTATAAAACTTATTGGTTTTTGTTTTTTTCTTAGATTAAAACCATAGACTCATATGAAAATCAGGAACTCATCCAGGATATGAATTTCTTTACAATATTTCATGGAAAATACAATTACTTTTCAAATTTGAAATCATGGAACTTTCTTACCCCCTGGTATTTTAATTTTGCATATGTGAGTAATCTTTACTGAAACCAACAAGCCTTCACCATTGTCATCTAAAGTGGAGAATTTTGTTTTCGAGCCAACACCAGGAAGGTTAGCATCCTTGAAAAAGGGTGAAATGCTTGAGCTTGCCAGGCATTATTATTGTTCTGAGGCAAACTCTAAAAATGGATGAAACATGAAAGAATTGTGAATTTTAATAATTCTACTCAAAATGATACTTTTCTAAAAGTTCATGTCAGAGGTGAAATACTATCTTCTTTTCAATCACATGATTATGTACAGGATACATGCAGATCAGGAGAACTTAAATGACTTTTCACTGGCCAGTTTTCAGTTTTCAATGACTACTCATTGTATCAAGTGTTCTACTTTCAGTTACAAATTTAAATATAAGAAACAAATAGAAAAACAATATAGATAAATACAAGTATAATGTAATGTGAAAGGGAAAATAAAAAAATGTCTTTGTAACTGGACCTGGATGTTAACCATTGTGCTTTAGCTTCTAAACTTTGTTCTCCAGTTGCAACTCCAGTTCATTCACTTTAGAGATGCTGCCAGGAATTCTGATCAAATGGGGTGATGGGTTCCCACTCGTCACCAAAAAATGGATGGAGTAGAACAAAATGGAGGGGGAGCAGTAAATGGACATAGTTCAATATTTACCTAACACTTCAATATCCATCTATCTTTCTTCCATCTCAACTCTGTACGGAACCTATTGAAATTAAAATATTTAAAAGGTGTCGCTTCTAGTTGTAAAAGCACTGATCTGTTGATTTTTTTTCTGAGTTTAATCTATTCCTTATCTGTGTATTTATATTGTTCTGGGCTGAGATACTGCTGAAGGAGCATATACATAACTAGCTTAGCCAGCTGGAACAAGCATGGAAACTGTCTTGTGTTGTGTACCATTTTCCACCACTTGGAAATTGTCCTTTATGGTTGTTGTGTACAATTTTCCACAGCTCAAAAGTATTGTTTTTTGGATACTTTTGCTCCAAAATAATATTTTTCACTAACACAGGCTCTGCAATGCTGCTCCTTCTTTAATTGATGCTACTATGCCAGATTTCTCATCTGTTAAATAATGCTGTATTAAGGTTTTAAGTCCTTACATGCCACTGTCTGCTTGTTCAGACAGAGGTATTTTGATCAAATAAATATCTTTATTTACTAACTTCATTTTTAATTTTTATTTATTGAAAATAATCTGAACCCTTACAGGGTTAGATGTAGCTATGCTCAAGGTGTTTTGAAATATGCATTTTTAATGAGAAGTATTACTTTATTTGTATTTACCAGGGTCTCATTATTGCCTATTTATATTTTATTTTTACTCACAAACTGTAAGATATATTAAAATAAATTGCCATCATCGCTATCATCAGCTAATCAAAATCAACATAAAAAAATTAACAACACTGGGATTCAGCCATTTTGGGTTTTCCAGGTAGCACATATTGTATGCAAGCACATGTACACATTCCCTGATATATGGTTTAAGCTATGACTGAATGCTTTATCCAGGACCCAGTGTGACAATGAAACTAACAGAAGTGAAAGAGAGTGCACACATTAATGAGCTCATGTGAAAGGGGTGCAATGCATGATTACTTCTTGTGGATTATGATAACGGTGGAATTGGCAGGATATAATGGAAAATCAAACTGTACTTCCACATATGACACAATGTAAAAAAAGATTACTTCAAAGTAAGATTTTCCATCATAATTTATTTTTATGCAAAATATCTAATATTAAATGACTTTCAAAGACCAAGGTGAAATATTAATGACTATTTTAAAGCATTCAATTGAGGTGTTCATTTCTCGATGACATTCACTGACCATTATTCAATGTGCAGAAACTGTATGTAGAGGCTTATTAACATCATATTAAATTCATTCATTAAAAATCCCTGAGTAAACATTTCCCTAAATTAAGCCTTCAATTGATGGTTACTATCAGCCAGTTGTTGCACTTTGCATTAAGGAATAACAAACAAGTTTACCGTTGAGAAAGCATTTTGTGTCATGGAAAAACAAATGACTTAACCGTTGAGAAAGCACTTTGCATCAAGGAATAACAAAATGGGTTTACTGTTGGGAGAGTTGTTGTTGTTGTTGTAGGGTTTAACACCATTTTTCAGCACACGATAGGCTATACATGGCAGTCAGTAATATTGGTTGAGAAGAACCCAGGAAAACCCACAGACAGAACCACCGACTCACGAGAAGCTACTGGCAAGCTTTCTCACATTACCCACATTAGCCGAATCTTAGACTTGAACCCACACAGACAGAGGTGAGATGGCAGTGATCTGTAACGGAGAGCACTTTAGACCACTCGAACACTCGGGGCACCCTCTGTTGGGAAAGTACTTTGTGTCAAGGAACAACAAATCAGTTACACACACACACACACACACACACACACACACACACACACACACACAGACACACACACACACACACACACACACACACAGTAATATATATATATACATAGTACAAGCATACAAACATATATTAGGCTAGAGGAGTTACAGTGCAGTTATAAAATATGTGTAAGTGGGATATTGACATCCAACATTTTACAATCTGTTATGGATCTCCAAAAACATAAAAAGAACATGCTTAAATTGGTTTAATGCAAAATAAGATAAATAAATTTATTAAAAATAACACTGGGCAATAGATTTATTATTTTCTGAATGCGTTTCTTGCTTATCAACAGAAATAATTACAGATACATAACGTCATGACTTACACGTCAACATAAAGAACATTCACCTAGCAGTGATAGCTTCATTCTAAATTTTATCAGGAACAGCAACTTGTCCATAATGTGTGCCGTGAAAGGAGTCAACTAGAGTGCTGTAACATTCATTCAAAGACTATCTGAATATAATACATGAATTGATTTCTTGTGCAACATTCAAGGACATTGGATTAATAGATGGACTGGCTTTACCCTAAATTCATTTAAAGGACATTTAGATTTATATTCATTCTTCTTCTGTATTTATGGTACATCAGTAAAATACGAGTCATGATTCGGAATATTTTTGGAACATATTTGGATTACTTGGAACTATTGGAATTGATAAAATTTTTAGGATTTTTGGAACTCATTCACCATACTATAAACTGTTTCTAATTCTTTCACTTTGTACTTTAGACAAAAAAAAAATAGTATTTAAAATTAGAAAGAACTTATTGATTACATCTCTATTTTGATATTTGGTTTAAGCCCATTTGAGATTGTAACAATTTAAATAAAAATTGTTCATAAAGAACTAGCAGTTGTTTTGTCAAAACATCCATGGTAGTTATATTGGTCACGCAAAATTGCATTTCTTGACAAAAAAGCACCTGTCAGTGTAAACAATCTGATCCCAGATTATAATGCAAAAGTGCTTATAACTTTTGTGACAACCCCAAAAAATGGTCAACAGAATTTCAAATCCATACATGAAATGCATGTATATTTCACTTTGCTTCATTTATCATTCATTGCTCTTTATTCAGCATTTGCATTCTTCATTTTCTCCAAATTACATTCACCATTTCATCTGCATTCATTCAGCAATTCATCTGTATTAATTCTGCATTTCATCTGCATTCTGTTTGCATTATATTTTCATTCCAGTGGTAAAATCATCATTATGTCGTTATTGTCATTAATAATGACAACTATCTAAATTAATTTTTTTAACTTTACATACCTGTTTTGTCGAGCAGACTCTGGTTCACTTGAGGGTGGAATAATCAAGGCAGTCTTTATTTCCGGCTTTGGGGAATCAGGTGGCCATACAGGCTTTAGGATGCTGACTTGTTCAGCTAGGACTGGAATTAATTGATTCTCTGTACCAAGAATGCCAAGTTTTGATGGCTTCAACAGCTCTCCTGACAGACCCTCCTTGACAGTCCCACCCTAAAATTTAATTTACAAATGCTATCAAACTTGTGCAGGTCAAAACGGTTGCAAGTGGTTGCAGTGGACAGGTGGCATATATATATATATATATATATATATATATATATATATATATATATATATATATATATATATATATATATATATATATATATATATACACACACACACACACACACACACACACACATTGCTCTGTTACATTTACTGAAGATGGTGATTTTGGTAAGTATGATGGAAAAGTCCAGGTAAAAAAATAACAGCTTATTAGGTTTTAATAAAATTCCTTCCCTGAACACCTTGTTTCTTTTACATTGAACAGCCATAACACATAATTAGCACACTGTATAAACTTCACAATTAACATGTTTTCTCTTTCTAACATCATTTGGTTTACAAGAAAATAAATAATACCAATGAAAACTCTGATATTGAAAAGAATATTCTTTACATGCATGTGTAATGGATGGTCCCTTGTAAGATGGTTACTATACCAGTACGTTTGTAATAGCTAGGTTCACTATAACAGTAAGTTTGTAATAGCCCGGTTCACTGTACCAGTAAGATTTTAACAGCTAGGCTCACTATGCCAATAAGTGTCTAATACCTATGTTCACTATCCCAGTAATCTTGGAATAAGTAGGTTCACTATAACAGTGTGTTGACAATAGCCAAGTTCACTGTACCAGTAAGTTTGTAACAGCTATGTTCGATATATCAGCTAGTCTTTAACAGCTGAGTTCATTGTACCAGCAAGTTTGTAATAGTTAGGTTCACTACAGCAAAGAACCATACCTAATAAATACAAAACAAAATGATTCCAGATAGAAGTGTTATTATACTTTACATCCCAATTTTGTTGATATTCCATCAAATAGCATCATATAAATAGCCATCAGTCCTTTGACTAGCTAAATGAAACAAAATGCTAATTTCTCAGTACCAACACCTCAACATTTTGGTTGGAGAGTTTGTATTTAATCTAGTCTGACAGGAAGTAATGTTTCCATGCCCACTTTTGTTGGAGTAGGGTTATGTATAGGATCTAAGCTATGTGACAAATGGGATAAGATACAATTAGTTCTGTATAGGAACAGAGCTAGATGACCAATGGGATATAGTAAATGAGTCTAGTTTTGTACAGGAACAGAGCTTAGCCTAGATGACAAATGGGGTAAGGTAAATGAGTCTAGTTTTGTACAGGAACAGAGTTAGATGTATAATGGGATATATTAAATGAGTCTAGTTTTGTACAGGAACAGAGTTAGATGTCTAATGGGATATAGTAAATGGGTCTAGTTTTGTACAGGAACAGAGTTAGATGTCTAATGTGATATGGTAAATGGGTCTAGTTTTGTACAGGAACAGAGTTAAATGTCTAATGGGATATAGTAAATGGGTCTAGTTTTGTACAGGAACAGAGTTAGATGTCTAATGGGATATAGTAAATGGGTCTAGTTTTGTACAGGAACAGAGTTAGATGTCTAATGGGATATAGTAAATGGGTCTAGTTTTGTACAGGAACAGAGTTAGATGTCTAATGTGATATGGTAAATGGGTCTAGTTTTGTACAGGAACAGAGTTAAATGTCTAATGGGATATAGTAAATGGGTCTAGTTTTGTACAGGAACAGAGTTAGATGTCTAATGGGATATAGTAAATGGGTCTAGTTTTGTACAGGAACAGAGTTAGATGTCTAATGTGATATGGTAAAATGGGTCTAGTTTTGTACAGGAACAGAGTTAGATGACTAATGGGATCTAGTAAATGAGTCTAGTTTTGTACAGGAACAGAGTTAGATGTCTAATGGGATATGGTAAATGGGTCTAGTTGTGTACAGGAACAGAGTTAAATGTCTAATGGGATATAGTAAATGGGTCTAGTTGTGTACAGGAACAGAGTTAAATGTCTAATGGGATATAGTAAATGGGTCTAGTTTTGTACAGGAACAGAGTTAGATGAATAATGGGATATAGTAAATGGGTCTAGTTTTGTACAGGAACAGAGTTAGATGTCTAATGTGATATGGTAAATGGGTCTAGTTTTGTACAGGAACAGAGTTAAATGTCTAATGGGATATAGTAAATGGGTCTAGTTTTGTACAGGAACAGAGTTAGATGTATAATGGGATATAGTAAATGAGTCTAGTTTTGTACAGGAACAGAGTTAGATGTCTAATGGGATATAGTAAATGGGTCTAGTTTTGTACAGGAACAGAGTTAGATGTCTAATGTGATATGGTAAATGGGTCTAGTTTTGTACAGGAACAGAGTTAAATGTCTAATGGGATATAGTAAATGGGTCTAGTTTTGTACAGGAACAGAGTTAGATGTCTAATGGGATATAGTAAATGGGTCTAGTTTTGTACAGGAACAGAGTTAGATGTCTAATGGGATATAGTAAATGGGTCTAGTTTTGTACAGCAACAGAGTTAGATGTCTAATGTGATATGGTAAATGGGTCTAGTTTTGTACAGGAACAGAGTTAAATGTCTAATAGGATATAGTAAATGGGTCTAGTTTTGTACAGGAACAGAGTTAGATGTCTAATGGGATATAGTAAATGGGTCTAGTTGTGTACAGGAACAGAGTTAGATGTCTAATGGGATATGGTAAATGGGTCTAGTTTTGTACAGGAACAGAGTTAGATGTCTAATGGGATATGGTAAATGGGTCTAGTTTTGTACAGGAACATAGCTAGATGAATAATGGAGTAAGATAAATGAGTCTAGTTTTGTACAGGAACAGAGCTAGATGACTAATGGGATTCAGTAAATGAGTTAAGATACATTTGAAAAGGAAGAGACTTCTGGTAAAATTACAACCATTGAGTATTAATCAATGTAGAATAAAGGAGTTATTTTTCATGTATGTTCTATTTATTGATTAATATAATAGGCATATTATTTGTATATACATGGCGATAGAGTAAGTGGCGCATCAGAATACCTGGCCAGATAATGTGATGTGTGAAGGGAAGTGGATATCAGATAAGGAATGTTGTTGTTGTTGTGTTGGGTTTAACACCATTTTCAGCACATGATATGCTATATATACATGGCAGCTAGTATAACTGCTGGAGGAAGAACTTGGAAAATCCCAGCAAGAACCACTGAACCATGGGAAGCTAATGGCAAGTTTTCTTCAATACCCACACTGGCCAAAGTCGAGCCTTGAACCCATGAAGACAGAAGTGAGATAGCAGTGATTGGTATAGGAAAGCACATTAGACACCTAAGGGTACTCATATGAGATAATGTGTAATGAGGATGTGATTATCAACTAATGAGGATGTGATTATCAACTAATGAGGATGTGATTATCAATTGCTGGAGTAGTGTATGAGAAGTGATGCTAGCTAAACATTTAGGGTCTTTGTTATGGATGCCATAAATGAAGTAATCATCATATACTGAGTACAGTTGTGCTACTGTTGTATCAAGGAGATAGTTGCATACTAAATAATGTCAGGATTAAAACAGATTATGACAGTAACTGTAAAAATAGAATAGGGTATATTTGATATTAAGGGGAATAAAATGTTCAAAAATATCTGTGTGCTGAAATCCATAACTCAGCAACAATAAAAATAAAATTCAACAAAGATCTCAACAATTTCATTCTGCCCATATTTGTTTTAAGTCCAACAAGAAAAGGAGTTATTGTGCCAAAAATAATGGGGTAGGTCTGATATTTTGAGACTTAAGGCTCCTAAATAATAACAAATTGCTGACAATAAATCCATCATTTAAGGTCATACCAAAACAATAGGTAGGTCTGATATATTTGGGCTTAACACTGTTAAATAATGACACAGAATACTGACAATAAAATTCAGGTGAGGTCTTATCAGTAGCAAGCTGCATACCAAAGTTGGCAAAGTTGTAAAGATAAAATATTCCATGCTGTATTCTGCTTTCCAAGTTTAAAATGAGAATATTGTAACACCAAGTGGCAACTAGCACACACCCTCTAGAGTTTGCATTATACATGGAATAAATACTATATTCACAATATCAAAGAATAATATTATCTGAAATTGGTTTTCAGTTGTAGTGAAACATTTGCTTCTTATTCCAGGAATATTTCAATCTATTTTCTTTCTGATGTAGTCATGGACAACAGTCACATGTGATGAAACATTTCCTACGAACTTCTTCTTGATGTTGTAACAGTTGACTGGTATTTAGAAATATGGATGAAATGGTTTAGACTGGATGAAATGGTTTAGAAATATGGATGAAATGGTTTAGACTGTTTGTAAATGCTTTAATGAAAACAATGTTTTTTTAAAACAAACAGTTCTTGTTTCGTAAGCCATAGCTAAAGTAGGTAATAAAACATCAGCCCTAACTACAGTGGGACCCCGCTATAACACGCCCCGTTATAACATGAATTCGGATATAACTCGGTCGTGGCATGGCTCCCGTAATTTCAGGTAATGTATTACAAGTATTTTTCTCAAAGACCAAAAAAAAAATCTTTTAAGTATGAAAAATAAAATATGTCAAGAGTTTAATTATCATTCTCATACTGGTCTAAACAGTGTGAAAAAAAAAACGTGTAGAAAATGTATTATCATTTTGGGGAGGAAATCACACACAAAATCGAATATAAAATGATTGTTGTATGGCTCCTAAAATTTCATAAATTAACAAATTTCTTAGTTTTGTGCCAGAATAAACATCGGAAATACGAACCAATTGCTGGGCCTACTGAGAACTTAGATCTTTGTTTATTGTTGAAAAATGACAGCTCATAAGTGTCAATATTATTATTACTAATCCCTGAGCAATGAAGCCATCATCTCTACTTTGTGTTTGTCTTGAATGCATTCTGAATACAAATCGTTGCTCTAATAATCTCCGATATATGTTCTCTCAATTTCATACAAAACTAAGCAACAGCCAATGCGGGGGGTTGATAAAAGATTCTCACCAGAATGTATAAATCAATTAATTTAAGTATCATTGTTTATCATCAAAGTGAACTGCCGAGCTAAACTTGTTCAAATCAGGGGAAAAGATTTATACAGAATCAAAGAACAAAAGCCGCCAACATGTGTGCGTGGCTTGGCAGTGTTATTTTATGCAATCTGTTTACTAGTAAATTCGAATTCTGCAACTGAGAACTATAATTGACTTTGCCAAGAGCAAACGTGATATTAGCAGAAAGCAGCTACAAATCAGAGTTTTTCCAAAAATAATAACTATTGACAGATGAGAAATGTAATGGTATAAAATGTATACGACACAGAGGTCTCGGAAACGCTTAATTACGCGTATTTGAATGCAAATATTTGATCTCGGACACATAAATCACTCCATGCAGGAGTCCTCCGTACGCATGCAAATAGCTGGGAGACAAAGTTAGTGTTGATTACTTTATCATTTTAGCTGTGCTGATATTTACAGTGACATAATTCAGTGGTTAAAATACAGCCAGTTCTGCCTGATGAATTTATTAGAGTACATCAAAAGAACATGACGCAATAGCTGGGCGGCAAGTTCAAAGGACTTTGACTAGCAGCTTTGGTGGGAAAATGTGCTGAAATTTACAATGACTGAATTCAGGGACAGAAAGATCCTGAGATGTACATGTAGTTATTATAAGAATACACTTTAGCTTCCATTATTTAATCTACCTACATGTACTATTTCATCATTCATTACGTATACCCGTTACATAATTTTTGTTATTTTCTTTTCATTGAATTCAGTCACATAATGATCTGTGACAAAATTATTGAATATTTTACATCCGTGTGTGGATATTTTCAATGGAAATATTTGTATTATGGATTCAATGTATGTTACAAGATTCGCTGGTGAGTACACGGTGTTGATACTTTTTTCATGCAATAGATTATACATGTATATATAAATTAGACACGTGTATGTACTAATGCATGGTTCTCTGAATAAAGTAATATATTATATCTGCAATTTCTGTTACCACAGCAAATGTTTTTCTCATTTAATATATATTGATCAAAAATGGTAATTGTGCCATGCATTTTCGCATCCGTCTTTATGTACCCCCCCCCCCCCCAATTAAATCCAAAAATGTGTTGGTATTTTACATGGTTGCTTATAACACGGTTCGGTTCATAACATGGTCAGATTCTATGGCTCCCAACTACCGTGTTATAGCAGGGTCCGACTGTACTTTCCTTGTAGATGATGTGGATCAATATGTGTTCTATTGTCCAGGGTCATATGCCTCAGTTAAAAGAACACCTGACTGGAGCATATAGTTCTGTCTTTTCTTTATACAACCATGAAATAAACATATACTGAATCTGTACCTGAAGAAAGGTCTGAAATATCTGTGATTTGTATAGATGTGGCTGTTGACCAACAAAATTTAACAATTCCAGGGCACTTGTCTTCCTTTCTTCTATCACAGCTTCATCAAAACGACCTGCAAGGCAAAGAGTTTAGATCATATATATATATATATATATATATATATATATATATATATATATATATATATATATATATATATATATATATATATATATATATATATATATATATGTGTGTGTGTGTGTTTGTGTATATATATATATATATATATATATATATATATATATATATATATATATATATATATATATATATATATATATATCAGGGCTTGAAATTAGCGGTAGTCTGCTAGCCCGAGGTTAATAGATTTCCTGTTGGAATAGTAACTTTCATAATGTTAACAGTCCCATGGGCTAGTAAGTTTCAGTTATCAACAGTCAGTGTTTGTTTGACCCATTCTCTAATAAAGACTGGACTTCAGCTGATGTTTTGTAGAATCAAAGCAGTGAAAATTGAAAACACAGTCATAAAATATTAGCATCTGAAGATGAAGTCAATTTCTGCCTTGAAAGGTGTATTTTTATAACAAGACATCCTATTTTGTGCATTTCATTTAACTGAGCCAATTATGGTCCCATCATTAACAATAAAAGTTTGGTAATTGATCCCAATTAATTTGATAATCAATTAAATGAAAAACAACATGGTATCACACTTTATTCCCTCGACCACAGTAACAAACTATAAAGCAGTATACCACACAAAAGAACACGCAAAAAATTATTGAAAGAAATTAGTTTGCATGTTTGTTTGTTTAATTTTTTTTCTCGCTAGACAAATGTTCCAACAGTCACAAACAGGAAACTGCATATTTTACATTTGCATCGAAATAACTGTAAGAATTAAATCAATTCAATGAGAACTTTTAATCCATATGAATTTTGACAAGTTTGTGACGAGCGGCAGTGTTTCTTTTAATTTGAATTGTACTGCATGATCATTGCAGTTGGCAGAATGCAGAATGGTGATTAAGTGTAATTCATTGTTAAAGCCAATACTGAAATCAATTACCAAAAAAATTGCAAAACTGTTGGTTGACGTAGTTTTACCCTGTGAAGCATGCCAGAATAGTGATGACACTTGCATTACCTTTAAACCCCTTTGAACCCTAATGAATTTATATTCGAATTGATGCTATTGCAGCATTGTGTGACAAAATAAAAACGGGAAATTTTGTGCATGTCAGTATTGTAGTCTGGCTTGAAGAATTTCAGTCTGGGTTTGTGAGTTTATTAAAGTCACCAGCCCAAAGCCAGTGTCTAAAAAAACATTCCTTGAGCACTGCATTATTACAAATTGATATTTGCTTTTTAAACACAAAATTCAAAACAAAAAATTGGAGAGGTAATTTTCTTTAATTCTTTATAAAGCTCTTTATGCAATATTTTGATCTTAAACTAGCAATCAGTAAAATAGTGGAAAATAGTAGACACCATACAGCCTGTTATATATATTGGTGTCAAATTTAACAATATGGGTAAAAGAAAAAAGAAGTTTATTTGAATTTTAGCAGTTTATAGTTTTAGCAATTGCTGAATTTACAGAAACGTTTTTATGTTAGCAGTGATAAGCAGAAGTACTTTTTATCCCAAGTAAATTTTGTTTGCTTTCTAAATTGTGATGCAAATCACCTTTCTCTCAAATTCAAACATATGGAATGCAGAAACAGTGACCTTGGCCTTTTACCAATTGCATTCAGATTCAGAAGGAAGATACACCAGCCCAGCTGTAGTCTACAACTGAAATTTTATGAAAATAAAGCTAAAGAAACTTAATGAAAAAGTAGAAAGGAAAATCAAAATATCTGCTCCCATTTCACAGACCTTCGACCATGTATCACAAAAAGCAATAGGTTTCTGTTTCATCACATAGGTAAGGCACATATGAGATTTGAAAGAAAAAAAGAGACCACATCAAACTAAACAAGTCATGATGTAAAAATCACCATGTCTTAGGGTAGGGTGAGGGTGGAGGCAGTTATATCATGACATTCAGAACTAAAACAAAAGTTGCTTAAGTTACTGGCACTCTACTTGTCAGGAACAATTTCCAGAATTCAAGGCATGACCATTTCTGGAGACCTGAACTACATTGTTATAATCACTTTTTGATGCTAAACAATGATAACTAGATTTAAAAATCAGATGTTGTGTTGGATATTAGTTTGGCACCATTTTTATTCAGGACCAACAATATATTATAACTAATCTTCCCATATTGATATGAGATTCTGTTTTCTGGAGGAGTATCAATAACAAGATTTTCATGATGACTGCCACGATGGCCATAATGGATGCTAGCACCATTGTTATTTACTACCAACTAGACATAATAAGAAATATTCTAGTGAAAACCTAATACCAATAAGACCTTCCATCTAGAAAAAGAAACCATTGCAGCAGTTATATTGGATATCAGATAGGTTGTTGTTGTTGTTGTAGGGTTTAACACTATTTTTCAGCATACAATAGGCTATACATGGCAGCCAGTATTATTGGTGGTGGGAAGAACCCAGGTAAACCCTCAGAAAGAACCACCGACCCACGAGAATCTACTGGCAAGCTTTCTCACATAACTACATTAGCCGAATCTTAGACTCGAACCCACGCAGACAGAGGTGAGATGGCAGTGATCCATAACAAATAGCGCTTTATACCACTCTGCCACTTGGGGCCCCGGATATCAGATTGGTATGTTTATTTTAAGACCAACCTGACACCGTAAGAAGTCTTTCAGTGAAAAATCATACTGATATAACTTTCGATTCAGTAGGTGTAATATATCAAGAATCTCCAAATGACTTACTGTGTATGCATCTTGGATTGCCTAACCATGCCATTTTTTTAAACTTTTAGAAAGTATTTAAACAATAAAACTAAAACAAAAAAAATTAAATTTTTTATTAAGGGTTATATTGATTAAGCATTTTTACTAACTTGCAATTACAATAATGTAATATGGTTTCTCAGTTAAAATTTGATACAAAGTAATTTCTATAATTCCCTTTTTAAAGTCATATGGCCAAAAAACATGAAAACAAAGTATTGCTTAAATTAAATGTTAAATGCAAATATGAATACTGGGAGATAGAGGGCATAATTAAAATAACACACACAACAACACACACACATACACACACTGCGTGTCTTGCTTTGCATCCACTTCTACCTGTTGAGGTCTCACTTCTCCCTGTTCTGTCCAAAAGGAGAAGTCACTTCTCAGTAAAATTCAAGTTTAGCTTGACCCCTTCAACTGTCTAATCATTAAAATAAATCTGTGAGGTAAAGTTTCAAACTTAAGAAACTCATCTGTTCTTTTGGAAATGTGTCAGATACAGTTGCTATAAATAGAAAATATGGAACTACTAATATGCTATTCTTGTGCATCCGTCATCTATTTAAGAATATTCTCAAATTTATATGATGAGTGAAATTAAAGCAATGATAATAAAATGATGATTTATTGCTTTGTTTTCATTTTATTTTTTTAATGTACCAAATAAGTGTATTCTATAAGCAGGTGTGCATAAGGCATAATTAGGGAAAAAAGCATAATAATTGTGCCAAAAGCATAATGGTTGGCATGTATGTAAATTTATTAAGTTATTGATTGCTAACATCCGCAGAAATATAGAGATCTTAAAGAAAATGTCTACTTCTTTTCATATATGTGTGAGCTGATAAATAATATCACCTGTGTAATCTGAAGTAATAAGGTTTTCATGTGTTCATAAATACTAATATTAAAGCATAAAGCTCTCAACAATTAGGGATTAGGTACCTAAACAATACTAGTGACTGTAAACCTCTTTTTTTGAAAACAATCTTGCAAAATCACCCATGGGAACCCCTTATTGCTGGATGACCTTGAACTTGCGTTCCATAAAGCTTGGATGAATGGCAGTGTTATTAATATCCATACTGTGATGGCTGGTGCTCATTACAAAAATACACTGAAAATAAATTGCAAAGATATGGACAGTGGTGACTTATATTCACATCAGATCTCAACTGACTTGAAGTCTACCTGAAGTCGATGCGCACTAAGTGGCTTATCTGCATACATGACAAAGTAGTACTTTTGAGAGACCTGACTGAAAAGGGCTTTGAAAATGTGGAACTAATTTGCTGTTTTTTTTACCAGTTAGTTGACATGGGCAAACACATACATGGGTCTAAATAAATAATTTGGGACAATATAGAAGGACACAAAATGAATAAAAGTGCATTTATTAACATGCATTAGATACAGTCATTACAATCTTACACAAGTTTTCATGCTCATGAAAGTCTTATAGTTAAATTAAAGTAATCAATCAATTTTAGTGTCCCGCATCATTCAAATATTTATCCTAACAAATATTTCACATTGTTAGTGCTACAGGATTTACAAGATGACCACTGTGGTGGCTACAACAGATGTCCATGCACTGCCATTTAGGACCAAAAAGACCTTGGGATCAATGTGTAACGTTTTATGGCAGTCCTCCAGGAAGTTTAGGCAGATTTGAGAAAAGAAACTTGAGCTAACAGGTGGAATCACAATGGACAACAGTCTACGAAAAGAAGAATTAACAGACAAATAAGCTGTGCCAAAGTTTAAAAGAAATATCAATAAAAGAAACTGTCATCGCAGGCACTGCCCTAAGCAATTATCAATATGTATACATTTTAAAATGCAGTGCTTTCTACCACAGTCCACTATATGAACAATACAAGCCTACTGGTAACATAAAGCCAGTACTTACCAAATAGTTTTGGTTTTGCAAAAGGTGGGAAAGGTTCTCTCCTATGCAGAGCTTTATGGATTCCTGTCAGTGATTTGTACAGGTGCTTGAAGTCATTGTACCTCTTCCATACAACATACTGGAATAAAATGATGAAACAGTGGTCTGAGTTTCTAACATGAAGACAAATTCCTTTTGTCACTACATAGGTAAATGATAGTTACATATCAGTACATAGGTAAATGATAGTTACATATCAGTACATGGGTAAATTATATCTACATATCATTACATGGGTAAATGATAGTTACATATCAGCACATGGGTAAATGATTGCTACATATCAGTACATGGGTAAATGATATCTACATATCATTACATGGGTAAATTATATCTACATATCATTACATGGGTAAATGATAGTTACATATCAGCACATGGGTAAATGATAGTTACATATCAGTACATGTGTAAATGATAGTTACATATCAGTACATGGGTAAATGATAGCTACATATCAGTATATGGGTAAATGATAGCTACATATCAGTACATGGGTAAATGATAGTTACATATCTGTACATGGGTAAATGTTAGTTACATATCAGTACATGGGTAAATGATAGTTACGTATCAGTACATGGGTAAATGTTAGTTACATATCAGTACATGGGTAAATGATTGCTACATATCAGTACATGGGTAAATGATAGCTACATATCAGTACATGGGTAAATGATAGCTACATATCAGTACATGGGTAAATGATAGTTACATATCTGTACATGGGTAAATGTTAGTTACATATCAGTACATGGGTAAATGATAGTTACGTATCAGTACATGGGTAAATGTTAGTTACATATCAGTACATGGGTAAATGTTAGTTACATATCAGTACATGGGTAAATGATAGCTACATATCAGTACATGAGTAAATGATAGTTACTAGTCACTATGTGGGTAAATGATAGCTTCAAATCACTATATGGGAAAATGATAGCTACAAGTAACTATATGGATAAATGACAGAAGTTAATATATGGATAAATGACAGCTAGAAGTTAATATATGGATAAATGACAGCTAAAAGTGTCACTACATGAATAACTGATAGCTACATGTCACAAGATAGATAAATGACAGCTACAAGTCAGTATATGGAATAATGATAGCTACAAGTTGCTATATATATTAATGATAGCTACATGTCACTATACGGATTAATGATAGCTACAAGTTGCTATAAAGATTAATGATAGCTATAAGTCACTATACGGAAGAATGACTGCGATAAGTTACTATATGGATAACTGACAGTGACAAGTCACTAGATGGATTAATGATAGCTACAAGTCGTTATATGGATAATTGATAGCTACAAGTTGTTATATGGATAAATAACAGCTACAAGTCACTATACCGATTAATGATAGCTAAAATCTTGGAAACAAAAAGACTGGTGTCAGTCAAGGGGCTACACTTCTAGGTAAAATGCCTTTAGTTCCCTTTTTAACTTTGGAAGAGGTTCCATATAGCTGTATTATCTATCACCTGAAACATCATGCATTAACCTTTGATAGCAGAAATTCTTTGATAACTTGTACTGTAACACAATTAGACAAAAGACACATGATATTGCCAAGATTTGTGCAGAATAGGGAATTATAGAAAGGGTTAGAGTTCCATGTTGAACCAGACAATTCCAAAAGTGTACAATGCAGCTGTTGTTTTCCACATTGTTTTGACTGCTATAGTGAGTGGTTGTTGTAGTTGTAAGGTGTAACACCATTATTCAGCACGTGATATGCTATGCCAGAAAGAACCACTGACCCACAAGAAGCTACTGGCAAGCTTTCTCACATAACTACATTAGCCGAATCTTAGACTCGAACAAACACAGATGTGAGATGGCAATGATCCGTAATGGAGAGAGCTTTAGACCATTCGGCCACTCAGGGTGCCTCTATAGTGAGTGGGAACAACTCCATACCTCTTTTTACATGCATTGACTATATAGATTTATAACAGAACTGAGTATCCTGGGCAATGTGAAATGTTATATATATATCTGAACATCTATAACCTCTCTTTCCAATGCTCTTTGAAAGATGTTAATTAAAGATTGCATTATTGTTAGAAAAGTGATTCTTACTTTCAAGGCTTTAACTAATTAAGTGACAATGTATCTTAATGTTTTGATGTTTGTAAATAACATTATAACAAAAAGCACAAAGTTAAAACTTCACTCAGCACAAAATAATAACATTTTCACCACTTCACATCACAGGTTTTTAACTTCTATCAGGAAGCCACTTCTGACAACAGTACTGGTCCCAGACATGGTAAAATATACAGGGTACTTCTGGTCCCAGACATGATATATACTGGGTACTACTGGTCCCAGACATGATGAAATTTACTGGGTACTACTAGTCCCAGACATGATAAAATATACAGGTTACTTCTGGTCCCTGACATGATGAAACATGCTGGGTACGACTGGTCCCAGACATGATGAAATATACAGGGTAATACTAGTCCCAGACATGATGAAAATATACAGGTTACTACTGGTACCGGACATGATTTATACTGGGTACTACTGGTCCCAGACATGATGAAATATACAGGGTACTTTTGGTCCCAGACATGATGAAATATACAGGTTACTACTGGCCCCAGACATGATAAAATATATGGTGTACTACTGGTACAAGACATGATGACATATACGGGGTACTACTAGTCATAGACATGATGAATTTATCAGAAATATATGGGGTACTTCTGGTCCCTGAACTGATGAAATATACAGGGTACTTCTGGTCCCTGATATGATGAAATATATGGTGTACTACTAGTCCCAAACATGATGAAATATACAGGGTACTACAAGTTCCAAACATGATAAAGGAGTATTAAAGCAATTTTATTCTTACAGTAAAAGAATATTTTAAGGAATCTTCTGATAACTAAACAACAAATGATAACTATAAGCATTTTCTAAGGAATTACATTTTCTTATTTGCATACTTTATGCACAGTTTTTAGTTACCTCTGTAAGATTCTCAGGGGTACTGACTGGAAACACCTGCAAGGAAAGAAAAAAGTTGTGATTTTTTTCAACATGCTGGCATGTTCAGCTGTTTTCACGGATAGAGAAATCCCACTATAGCACAAAGGATGTAATCTACAAAGTGCAATCATATTGTGAAACATTATCATGCAAAACTGAGACAACAATATGTACATTAGGTAAATAAAGAAAATATTGCAAAATGTTGTTAAAGAACATCATGCATCAGCCTCTTATTTGCTGGACCCTAAAGGGCTAAAGATACTTCTTGGAAACCAGGAAAATCCAAGAATAGAAGATGAGACATTCATGTTTTAACCCCCTCTACTGCACCCTTCTGAAGAGAATGGTCTACTAATTGAATGCAGAATGTTTAACTGGTGCAAGCAAATACGAGACTTTGCTAAAGAAAGATTCTGGAACCAATGACAGTAATCATTTCTTATGATAGAACAGTCACAACATATTGTTCAGTATTATTTTGGGCTGGAATCTAATTGTTCAAATTATCAAGTAAATATTTTCTCTGGAAATACAAAAGTGCTCTGATAAAATTCTTGGATTAAGACATTCACTGGATATCATAGTGAATTCAAACCTGGAATTATATTACTGTGATTCAATGAAAGACTGATGGCACATCAATACTCTACAAGCTACACCAATGACTGCAACTTTGGAGGTAATTTGCACCTCTACAATATTTTAATGAGGACTTTACATTATTAGGACTCGAGTCTGTAACTCCAGGATTATTTGGGATTTAATTTGTAATACCATTAAGTCCCTTTTTATTAAATTTTTATTCTATGCAAATAAATTATTTGTTGAATTTTACAAAGCTTGTTTCTTTTCACCCTTTTCTGTTACTTACATTAAGAACATAGCATTGTAATAGACATTATGTGCCACTCCTCACTGCCTACCATTTAAAAGTGACATTGTTTGTTGCCACTTTTCATTTCCTACCATACAAGTGTTACACTCAACAAAGGAGTCTGAGAGCATGTCATGATCAGTGAGTATCCAGGAAAATTAACACCTTGTGGGTGTGAATTACTTTTTATTTACTTCTAAGCTGGTAAAATGGGCTTCATGGTTTTAAAAAAAGATATTTCTCTGCTTATGTAACACTGATTTATACTACATGTATTTGGTTTTTTCATCTTGCAAATTTAAGAATGTCACATTGTGTAGGATTTATAATTTTGGACAAATGGATTGATGACAGGGGGCCTGTGGAACTTCTTAAGCAACAAAGAAAATGAATGAACAAGGAAGAAAAGTTACTTTTTAAGGTATGATAGTCAAAAAAGGAAAGAAGCAAAACAAAAGAAATATAATTTTTTTAACTGACTACATTTATAAGAGCTAATTTTAATTTATTCAGCATTTATCATGGTATAAAACTGACAACTGATCTACAAGCTGTTTCCTAACACATTTTAAGTATTTCTAACCAGACCCTGGCTCACAATGAATAACTTGAAGTACATTGACCTTTGTTCCCAACAGCAAGATAAATGATTCTTCTAACAATCCAGGGGTTTGTAAACTTTTAAAATCTGATCACCAGAGTATGAAAAATGTGAATATATGCAACCATGCAAAAGCCATATATAGATACAATTCATATCTCTATTATGTTATTTTCCTTTTGCTGTGCTTTTCTTAGATATGCATCTTTTTAATAATGTTTTAAAGACTTTTAATTCCATCAAAGTTTTGGAAACACTCTTAGCAAACCGTTCTCCAAACTGACCAAATAAAAATCTGCAGATTCTTGAACTCAGGTGTCAACTGTACAGTACATGTATGCAGACTGTTGATCCCTGAATTTGTCACTATATGGTTGTTTTTCAAATGGTCAGTAATGCCATAAAATAATAGAAAAGTGGCAGAAAGCAACTTGTATATAAGATAGATTTTAGGATGCACAACTGTAGTATTCATAATTTCTCACAACTGCATTATACACAAAAATTTCTCACAACTGCAGTAAAAGCACACTAATTTCTCACAACTGCATTATTCACACTAATTTCTCACAACTGCATTCTATACATTAATTTATTACAACTGCATTATACACCCTTATTTCTCACAACTGCAGTAAAAACACTAATTTCTCACTACTGCATTATCCACAATAATTTCTCACAACTGCATTATTCACGCTAATTTCTCACAACTGCATTCTACACATTAATTTATTGCAGACTGTTGATCCCTGAATTTGTCACTATATGGTTGTTTTTCAAATGGTCAGTAATGCCATAAAATAATAGAAAAGTGGCAGAAAGCAACTTGTATATAAGATAGATTTTAGGATGCACAACTGTAGTATTCATAATTTATTACAACTGCATTATAGACTCATTTCTCATAACTGCAGTAAAAACACACTAATTTCTCATGAGTGCATTATTCACGCTAATTTCTCACAACTGCATTCTACACATTAATTTATTATTTATTACAACTGCATTATACACACTAATGGTCTAATTTCTCACAACTGCAGAAAAAACATGCTAATTTCTCACAACTGCAGGATTCACATGAAATTGTGAATTCATCACAATTACATTATTCATACTAATTTTTCACACTTGCAGTATTCACTCATTTCTCAAAATTTCCTCATCTACCTTCGCTCTTCAACCAACTCCAATGGTGGCCCACACATTTAAAAAAAAAACACAACCACTTATTTATTCCAGGATAAGGAATCATTGTAAACATAGTACAATTTGTAAGCATAGTACAATGAAAGCAATCTGTCAATATTAGCTGTCAACTGTGTGATTTTGTGCCAAAAATTGATGGGCTCAGAACAGTACTATATGGCATAAGTATTCATGAATGTCAGCTTGACCCTAGCACAATAAGTTGTTCTCCACCTATTTTTTTGTCCAGAGAAAACTGGTACTACCAATATAGTTGTAGAAAAAGGTGATAAGAACAATCCCATCCACCCTGATCCATATCCGGGTTTGACTTACACGCTACACGGTATGACTGTCTAAATATGTCCATTCTATGACTTAAGCTGTATTTCTACCCCTAGGCTTTGCCTATAATAATAATAATAATAATAATAATAATAATAATAATAATAATAATAATAATAATAATTATTATTAATATCATGTAATTAAAATAAATATTAACATACTTAAAAAGTAAAAATTATATTAGATATAATATGAAACAATGGAGTATCGGTCAAGGCAATACATTTTATGTATTATAATTGCTGTCAAGAGTGCTTACCGTACAGTCAAAAGGTGTGGGAAGTTACACCCGTTTCTCAGCTCTTGGATAATGCCAACAAAAATAATAATCTGAATCTAACTTAACACAAACTATTCTTTGTATAATATTACCTTTGACGTAACTTTATAGACAGTAAAACCTTTCTGATGTCGATGAGGATCTGAGACTTCAAAGTTCCATATTTTGTCCTGCCGGACCAGCGATCCAGCCATTTTCTGTGTTGATGGTAGTTGACGGTAGTTGACATATATTTTGCGACATTATTTTGAGCTGGTAATATAACTAAAGACAAATTTATACAGCAAATTTAAAAATATATAGTTAATTTTCTACTAAATTTAATGAAATTTATAATTTTATTCTATAAATAGAGCATACAGTGATTTACGATAAAGACAGACCGGTTTTTGTCTCATAATATCTTAACTTTTCTCAGTAGACTATTTTTTAAAATGTTTGACCGGGAATTCTTCTCTCTTCCTGATTGCTGAAATATATGTAAATATAATGAAAGTTGACTTAATAATTATATATTTATAGTAAACATTTGCCTTCAGTTGTAACGATCGTATTTCATTTGCACACTGAATGAATCTAGTGACCGGGAATTCATATTTTGTCATGAGTCCGTTACGGCTTACAGCCTTTTTGATACTTTAGAGTTAGATTGTAAACGTCCGGCAAGTTTTGATGTGAAATCTATATAGATTCATCTAAAATGGGTCTCCTAACAATACTAAAGAAAATGAAGCAAAAAGAA
This sequence comes from Unio pictorum, assembly GCA_030141615.1. Lineage (NCBI taxonomy): Eukaryota > Metazoa > Mollusca > Bivalvia > Unionida > Unionidae > Unio > Unio pictorum. The sequence continues at coordinate 410,540 of JARLTB010000222.1, forward strand.
AAGGAAGTTAGATTACTGATGTTGTATCCTTTAAGTTATGTTGATATCTATCTCTTTACTCGTTAGAAGTTTTTCAGAACTTGAACAGTTCTCGTCGTTAAGGGTTGCAACGTAAATTCGAGAAGGTTAACTAATTTGCTTCAAAGTTAAACTATATGCACCCAGTCTTTGATGAATAATATATTCAGCGATATTTATAGATCGTCCGATTCTGACTAAAAATATGTTTGAACAGTATTCAAAGAAATATTTTCATGGATCATATATCATAAACCAACACTTGACCATAACGATTTAAAGAACTATCGCCTAGTTTCTAATCTCCCGTTAATATTAGAAATCTTAGAAAAAGTTGTTCGAACCAAACTTGAATCTCATATGAATTCAAACAGTCTTTTTAGCAATGTACAGTCTGCATTCGCCCTTGCCAAAGTACTGAAACTACTCTTCTGAAAATATTTAATGACATTCTCTCTCCTATGGATAGCCGTAAGAATACTAAGATTACGGTCCTTGCCCTCCTTGATTTGTCTGCAGCATTTGACACAAAAGACCATGATATATTACTTCACCATCTCCACCATGTATTTGGCATTCACAATACAGCCTTACAGTGGGTCAAGTCCTACTTAGTCAACAGGACACAAAATTGTATCTGCAAATGGAATACACTCCAGCCTAGTTGATCTATGTTGTGGTGTTCCACAGAGGTCTGTTCTTGGACTTTGTCTCTTCATTCTATACACTCAGCCTCTCTCAGGTGTCATAGATCATCACCCAGTGTCTCACCAGTTGTATGCTGTTGACATCCAAATATAAAATTCTAGCCACCCAACTGAACAGTTAACTTGATGCTACCATAGGAGTAAAGAGATGCATTTCAGGTGTGAAATCACGGATGACATGTAACAAGCTGCAGATGAATGATGACAAAGACTTTCTCATTCATATCCTTTACATCAAACAATGAATATCAGCAACACCAACATTAAATTCACGCAGTCAATACGAAACCTAGGTGTTACTCTAGACAGTACTCTCACATTACACCAGAATTCATGAATATATGCAAGGCTGCATATCTTGAGCTGAGACACATCAGCTCCATTTGCATATCTTTCAGTTGATGCCACTAAAACAATTGTGTGTTCATTAGTACTTTCAAAACTGGACTATTGTAACTAAGTTCTGTCTGGTTCGTCTCAATATCTACTCCAGAAATTTCAAAAACACAGCTGCCCAGCTCACTTTTAGAGTACTACTCTTCTGTACCCTACACTGCCTATCAATTCGATACAGAATCAAACACAAAATTTGTTCTCTGTGCTATGTTTCAATAACCGACTTCAGTCCAGCATACCTATCTGGACTCACGCATGTGTTCACACCAAGATACTTATGCTCCTCTTCTGACAATCATACACTCATTATTCCCACTATGAAAACTAAGTCATATGGACAACATTCTTTTGCATACCAGGGCCCAGCAATATGGAATGAATTGCCCATTAAATTAGACACAAAGACACGGTGAACCCATTCCAGAGTGCTCTTAAGACACACCTCTTTTTACTGCAAGAACAAACTTACAGACCTAAAATGTTTCCTACATTAAATATTTTTAGCATGTTTTGTTTTCCAATTTCATGGTGTTTGTTTTTATTTTTGCTTTTTTTGTATTCATATCATTATAGATGTTGTAAAGTGCTTAGAGCTTCTAAAGATTAGGCGCTATACAAAGTCCTCATTATTATTATATATAACATTATATGGAGATTCTCTAGAAAGCTGAACTTGATCCACCTCACAGATCACCAACAAATTAAACTTAGAATTTTATGTTTGACCCGATTCATGCAAGTTTTACAATTTTGAAATGATGGGTTACTATTTATTTCAACCTGCAGTTCCCCATTTGAATTGTGGAGGGCAGAAATGATTTTAAATAAAGTGTCATTTGGCACAGAGGAGGTTGAATAGTATTGGATGATCGAGTAGTGTATATACATGTATCATTGTTAATAGCAAGAATTATATCTTGTAATTTTTTATATATTTAATTTTATGCTTTTAATTTCAGTGATTCAGGCTATCCCAAAAAACTTTTTTCCTAATATAATAATGCTCAAGGAACACTCCTGGTAGCACATGCTACAGTTTTCGTAGCATCCAAATTTATTTTTCCAGTAATTCATTTTCTTGCTCACCTAGTACACTTATCCTAGACAAAATCAGCATATTCAACCATAGGAATAATAAATATGTAAACATTCTTTCCAAGGAAAAGCGATGAAATCTATGTGGTGTTTTTACTGACGTCACAATTGAGTACGCAAATACTCACAATGCAACGTAAGCCCACCTTCTGCCACCATTTTGAGTCCCTAGCAAACTTTTAACAACATTAGTCATCATGTATATTCAAGATAATAATCGGATTAACTATAGTTAAGCATATTTACCTTATCGAAACGATACATAGATTATACTTGAAATTATGTGCCCTTTAGCACAAAAAATAAAAATAAAGCTGGAAGTTACCATGCTTATATAGAAGGATCGAATAGTGAAGTTTAACTGTAATCGTGTATATTGCTATCAAATAGAAATGTACTCTTTTTTATACAAACAGACAATGTTTACATTATATTAAAAGAAATTCTTATCATATTGCTAAGCTTGAACTCTTGAAAGAGTATTTCCAGATAATGATTTTTGGCATACAATATCAGTAACAAATTCAAATTTCATAGATTCTATTTTATGTTAGATCTTTTATGTACAATTATTTTTCACAACATATGTTTTTGCCCAAAACAGTTGACAAACCAATTAATTACTATGGTCAAATATTGTATATGTGGTGGAGATGATGGACATAGGATGATACTGAATCAAAGTGATAACCGTTCAAAGAAGTGTCATCTTTAGTGTATTCAAAGGAAACACGTGTATAACGGAATATGACTTTGTGTCGAATGTTAAAACGTTGTATTCCTGAAATGAGTTTTGAAATCAGACATGATTTTTCTACGTTTTAAAATGGAATTCCGCTTTTCTCCTGACTTGAATCTGATTTTCTTGATATAGTCCGTTTTTATTAAATAATGTCCGATCTGGTTTTTTTTCTGGTTTTTAACCGTTCTTTTCAGTCCCATTCCACAACAACCCTTGTAACATATTCGCTAAATATATTAGTTAGCCCATGATTCTCGTAAAGAGTATTCTGATTGGTCAAAAGTTTTAATTCATCTATTGAATCTTTTTTAAAGGTAACTGAAGGTAATGGAAAGAAGAAGTGTGCTTGCAAAAAATGGTGTCCCTAGTTGTTGAGAGAGATGATGACACAAAAATTATAGCTAAAGGTTTTAAAAAAACAGAAGGGAATGGTTGGAACAAATTGTCGACAGAACATTAGTTAGTTAATTTATAAGAAAAATGAATGCTCGAGGACTGGCATTTTGTGCCCTGCAATATATAGGTACATTACAGAAGTCGTGGTTGAAAGAGTCTGGAACCGCACCTACAAATAAAGCTGCATATGGAAAAAATGAAGCCCTCTGTCAGAATATGTGCACTGCATGTCGCCAATAGACGCTGGAGCTTGAAAGCAAAAAGACTCTCGTTGAGAATGAAAAGAAACGATTGCACATTGAGCCAGCAAAATCATTGATGACAAAACGGAAGACTAAAGAAATCTTTCTTAAAGCTGTAAAAAGTGCTCAACTGGCATAACATCAGTTTGTTTTCAGTGGACAGAAAGACAAGTGAATATATGGGATTATTTGTATATAGATAATGTATTTGGGTGTTTATTTTACATATTTGTTATGAAAAGAGAGAAGTATTATATGTTGGCAGCAAAAAATGCCTAATTATTGACTTAATTACAATGTGAACACTGACATGCACATGAAATAACTTAAGTACCAATAGTATTGGAGAACAAATTCATGTAACAATAAATATTGTAAAATTATTCAAAATTTTTGTTAAGTTTGTTAGTTTTTCAAATGATTATTTTGTTATATATTATGGTCACAAGTTGCACCAGGAGCAGATTTTCATGCGTGTAAAATGCTTTTTTAGTCGGAGGTCTTCGACCCCCCCCAACCCCCTGATCAGGGAGCCCTGCCCCACGAGACCCCATTGAGGGGGTACCCCCAACCCATTCACATTTTCAGTTGTTTTTTTTAAAGGTCAAAATCATGTCTGTGAAATATTAAATTATATATTACCGTAACAATTAACTTTTTGACCTGAATGGTAACCAAATAATTGATTTAAGCCCATGAAAATTGAAAATCATTACATGTTTCTGCTTGTTTGCATATCGATTTGTTTATGCGTCTGTTTATTGATTGATCTATTTGTTTATGAAAAAAATAACAAACATGGTTGAAATTTAAATATTTTACTTGAAGAAAACAAGTAGAAAAGTCACGCATTCGATCTCTTGCAGTTGACATGCACAACAGAATGTGATGTATTATTATTATATTATATTCTTATGCACAAAATGAAACATGCCTTCATAATTATGCAGGAAGAACAATGTTATTAGGTGTCGGTTATCAGGGCTTGGGGCTAAAAATGGCAGATATGGAAGAGCACTTGTTCTGTTTTGTTTTTGTTTTCATGGTTTAACGCTATTTTTAAGCACACAATAGGCTATACATATATAGGTAAACCCCCGGAAAGAACCATCGACCCACGAGAAGCTACTGGCAAGCTTTCTCACATAACTTCAATAGCTGAATCTTAGACTCAAACCCATGCAGACAGAGGTGAGACGGCAGTGATCCGTAATGGAAAGTGCTTTCGGCCACTCAGGGCCCCCACACGTTTTGTGACATTATGTGAAAACAATGAATTTTTTTTTCTTCTATTATTTTTTTATATATTTTTTTATTAATATTTACTTTCGTCCAGGCCCTTTCAGATAAATGCTTGACATAAGCTTGCAATGCAGCACCACTAGCCAATATAATACCTAAGTGCTTATGATGGGATGCCTGTTGAATATCTTTATTGTACATCTGCAATTTATGGTGGTTATTTGAATTTTTAATTATCCAAAGATGGGATCAGTCCTATAATTTGTTAATGTCTGAAGTAAAAGGATCTAGTCAATCTCATTTGGATTTTCCATTTATATATTTATATAATTTTAATAATAATGGTCAAAGAATCAATCTAAAATCAGGAAGGTTTTGTTTCTTTAATGACAAGTATTATTCTGACCACGATAGTAGACTACTTCAAATGCCATTCTTAAATTTATAAAGTAAATGCCAAACATGATCAAACACTTTACTGATGTCAAAGTTTTAACTCCCTTTCTATGGTCTAGATCTAAACAAATCATATTATCAATATCAATTAACTGATTTGTTGTAGAGTCACTGATTGATTAGTTAAAATGAAGTTTTGATGTATAATATAAATATACAAACATTTATAGATACATTTGTATAAACACCTTTGACAACATGCAACAGAGTGATACTGGGCGATAGTTTGAAACATTTGTTCTACATTCTTTCTAAAACATTGGGACCACATATGGTAATTTCTAAGAATCTGGTAATCTTGAGGTATTAAGAGAAATGTTCAAGGTCGGACACAGTGCTTAATTGAAAATGTGATTCTATTAAGTAACCAGTTGTTCTGCGACTTTTGATTTCTTTCTCACTCGACATGTGGCAAGGAAAATTAGGTGACGAAGAGATGTCAACCTTTGCTATGCAGGCAGATTATTAGGCCACTTATTACTTATTAATACATTTATTTTGTGTCCTGACAGTAACTATAATCTCTTTTCTATTAGAACACTCACCCAGTTCTGGCGCTTCCGCTAGGCAAACTAGGCAATCTCCTAGGGCACTGGGCTAAGGGGGGCTGGGTTTTATTTCATGATGGGCGAGTGGGGGAGTGCGCGAGTGGGAAGGGGGACGCTAGATATCTGATCTCGCCTAGGGCACCAAAATGCCTTGCACCGGCACTGCACTCACCTTTTTTAAAATTTTAATCAATGTCAAAACAGAACACTTGTGTATTCAGCAGCACTTGACCTTAGATTTGAGTTGCCAACAAGAACAATGCATTTAAGTCCTATTTCAAAGCCTTTATAACTGAGAACAGACAAATGCATTTAGATAAGTTGCGAGATGCCTGAGAATAATCCAACTGCATAGCAAACTGACACTCTAGCATGAATTTAGATTGTTTCCTGTCACCAGAATATTCCCTAATTCTTCCTACAAAGCAATGTCATTAAAATTATCGTTTGAACTTCACATTTTGATCACTACAAGTCTGAGCTAGCGACCTACCTGTAATTTTTAGCCTTATACTATGAGTCTAATGTTTATATGCTGATGTGATAGGGTTCCTGTCTTGGTCATCTCACCTACATGTACTTGAACTGAAAGCTTCATTCATCATTTTGGGCATTTTAATAAATATCAATGGAAATCATTCAACTGATGTAGATTTCTTTGCTAATTGTTCTTGCATTTGGCTATTAGGAAAATGCCAATCAGGACTCTTTGTTAACAAAGTCTTGAAAAGTCATATCACATCGACAAATGTGGTGGTATTCATCCAAAATTTTGATACAGTATAAATCATAAGTTTATAATTTATTATCTGGATGTGTTGTGAATGCAGATTTGCATGCCTTAGTAGTTGGCAGTGATGTTTATCACCCATGTTAGATGGCTATGGTATTAATGACCATTAGCATATGGCAGTGATATTATTGACCAATGAGAAAAAAACACTATATGAAACCCAGAATGTTTTCAGGTCAGTTTCCTGTTCAGTGCTGTTCTTAGAGTTTTGCAACTTCTTTTGTGACTGCTTAAAGGTAAGTATAATGACCTCTTTCCCAAAGAATACCACTGTAACCATTAGTTCATGCTTCAACCACTTTTGTTCTATGTAGCATTCATTTGCAGATGCAGATACATGTTAGTTTGTATTTTAATCAGCTTATATTGTCTTCTCATATAAATTTCCATTGAATGTGCACTACATTTAATGAGTGCAATTTTTCATTTACGGTAAGCAAGATTACTGAATGTACGCAAAATGTTAGTTTCCTTGACACCAGTATCCAGAGGCCTAGATAATGCTGGGAAGACAACTATTTTGAAGAAATTTAATGGAGAAGATATTGATACGATATCCCCAACATTGGGTTTTAATATAAAGACTCTTGAACACAGAAAGTAAGTATGTGATGTAGTCATTTTCTAAAGTATTAACTACATCTTCTAGTTAGTGACTAGGGAATGGAGAGACTCACACAAAAACCGCCAGAGTAATTTGTACTACAGTTTGACCAAAATTTAGTACATGTAAGGAAAAGATAAAAAATGTTGTAAAATGTGACCATGCATGAAAGTTTAACAGCATATAAAGGGAAACGATCCAATTTTACTTAGTAGTGAAAAAATGTATTAAAAAAATTAAATCCATGTAGCAATATGACTATGTGGTCTCAAATAAAGTAATAGAAAAGAGCGAAAACTACTAAGTTTTGTAAAATTCAGATAATTTAATTCCCTGGAATGCAAAGTGAAAATTAAAAAGGAAACTGAAGTAATGTGAAATCTATCCCATTTAAATACAGTAGTTATATTTAAATTTTGTTACATATATCTTATAAGACTGACCAGCACTGAAGTTTTTAATTTGCCTTTAATGTTATTGAGGTATATAATCCAAGATGTCCTCTTTTGAATCTGCTATAATTCCTAGTTAAAATCTCTGTTAAAATCTCTGTCCAAGAATATTATTGATAAGGGCTTTGTATTTCCATGTGAATAAATAATTTGAATAAATAAATTCCAACCAAACGAAATACTGTACACAACAATAAGACATATTCTGCTTCATGTTTTTTTCCAGGACTAAATCATTTTTTCAGTAAACAACATTGTAAGACCCTCTACTTTTCTTATAATTTACTAAACATGAAAAATATCAGGTAGACCCTGTTTTTTCCAAGTGAAAAAAATCTCAATGTCCTGATCTCATATCCAAGTAAGATTGTTCTTTACAAACAATCATTATCTTAAAAGTATCACATACAATGATGGACAAAAATTATCATTATAATACATTGTTTACTCTTGCAATCTGGAATCAAGGTCAAAAGTTGAACACATATAAACATGTACATGTATGTGTGTGTGTGTGTGTGTATATATATATATATATATATATATATATATATAGTGTGCATAGGAGATTGAGAATTACATGCACATTTATTGCAGTCATAATACTAAATATAGTAACTATACATACACAGTGTGTTTACTAATTATGACACTATTTATGTTGCAAATAAGTGTTAGTTTTCAGTGATCAGGAAAGTAAGATTGCTTGAATGTATTTTTAGTTCTACTAGTCCATGACCATAAAAACTTATGATAAGAGTATGTTGTTGTGTTTCCGTTGGCACATGTTTGTTATTGATAATTCTCCAAAACTATGTGGAGGATTGCCATGAAACTATGCATTCACATTTGTCCCAAGGTCTAGTTGGTCATAGCTAATTAGAAAATCAGTGTGACTTCCTTTTTCGCTATCTTGGAAATCTTATTATTCCATATAAATAGAATGTCATATTGACATCGGGTTTTAACAAGAAAGACTTCTAAAATGTCAAGATGATTCTACATGAAAATGATGCTGAACTGATGTCCAATACGACTGCCACAGTTGCCATCTTAAAAATCTAATTATTGCTACAACTCCTGAACAATAAATCATATTGGTTGGTTGCTTTTGCCAGAAGACGTTTTGATATCTTTAAGTCTTAATTGAAAATGGTGCAGATCTGACATCTAGTATCATTATGATGGTGACGAACTTGAAAATTTTGTTTATCACTCCTTGTTCCTCATTAGTTTTCATATTGACATTAGGTTTACACTAAAACACTTTGTATATCCTCAATTGTATTTACCTAGGCTATAAAATATATTGCTAATTATACTTGCATCAATTACTTTTAATGTGTGGCTTCATATTTTGAATTGGTTTTAAACTATTACTAACCTCTAGTTGGATTTCGTTATTAACTACTATCTGGAGGTGGGAAATGTTTTGGTTTCAAATGTTGTAAATCCAAATTATTTCCCATTTATTACCTGGCATTGATTTTAAAATGTTCATTTTTAGTGTGTTTATCTGATTGTTGCATCAATACTTACAATCTATTCAATTTCTGATGTTTTCCTTTGGTTCACATTAATCATGGCTATAAGATAAATCATAGAACTAAACTAGAAATTATAAGAAATAAAGAGACACAAAATAGCTGCAGTTTAATAAAGCACTTAATTACATACATTCTTAAAATTAAAAATAAAACTAAGCAGTAATTTATTTATTTTATCTGCACTTAGAACAGTATCAAAAATTGGTGCTAAGTGGCCACAAACAGGGCACAATACTGGTGATCTTAAGTTTGTTGTTATTACTACCCCCTGGCTTCAACAAGGAGTTTTTGCTTAGAAGAACATATTGTAATATTTAATTCATTGTGAATGAAAAGGTTGCCTGTCTGACCACCAACATATTGTTTCAGTACTCACCAGTTAAAATGACTTAAAAGACAGAAATAATGATTGTACTTTGGATTCTAGATTTTTTTTCAGCCACCTAAACAACAGTTTGTTTGAGGGAATCTTGTTTCAACAAGGAGTTGTCAGCATTTATGTAAAAAGCACAGTCCTTTCATTATTGATTCAGTGATGTATTTAACGATTTTATCTGTTTCAGTTTTAAACTAAATATTTGGGATGTTGGAGGGCAAAAGTCTTTGCGATCATACTGGAGGAACTATTTTGAGAGTACAGATGGATTGATTTGGGTTGTAGATAGTTTAGACAGGTTGCGACTTCAAGACTGTAAACAAGAACTCCAATCTCTACTACAGGAAGAGGTAAGGAGACATGTTTTGTCCCTGACATATTACTGAAATAGGTAAAGAGCCTTATTTTAACTGATATATTACTGGAAGAGGTAAAGAACCTCATTTTTATTCTTGAAAGCATCACTAAACCATTTACTTTTACAACAGTACAACAGACATGCAGCTACACCTGACAATAAATGCATTGATATTATAAATATTTAGGAAAAAATATTTGGGCATCTATGGATTCATTTTGTGGAGTAGCTTGTACAAAATTTGACTATTTTGTAATTAAACAAAATTTGACTATTTTGTAAATAAACAAAATTTGACAATTTTGTAAATCAACATAATAATTTTATGGAGTAGCTCATACATAATTTGAAAGCCTTGTAAATTATTTTCTTACATTGTCTCTATAATCAAAAATTGACCTTTTTCATTTTTTTCTATCTAGTATAACATCATTGTTCTGTATGATTGTATTTTTATTCAGTAGTTTCTAAACAAACTTCATTACCAACAGCGAATAGTTAAACCAATGCATCAATGACAGACTGGATCTAACTTAAATGTCATGACATTAGTATTTTTTTATGGCAATTCTTCTAGACCTGAATATAGTTGTGAATGTTGATATTTATTGGCCATATCTTTAAATGTTGATATTTATTGGCCATATCTTTAAATGTTGATATTTATTGGCCATATCTTTAAATGTTGATATTTATTGGCCATATCTTTAAAATGGAGCAGTGGATTTGAATAATATTTTGGTATATATTTCCATACACTATGTTCATTCAAGGCACAAATGAAAATTTGAGTTCATTTGTCTTGTACAGTGAGTGCATTTGTCTTGTACAGTTTAAGTCAAATAAGGTAAATTATAATGTGGTGTCCTTCATCCATTAGTTATCAATTGCTTGTCATGCCTATAATATTTGGCGAGATTTTCATGAAACTTCCTCCATATAACAACTAGATGATGTGTTACATACCATAGCTAAATCCCATGCTTCATGTTCATCATAAGATGAGATGTTATCCTTTCACTTGTAACCATACTAGAAGTGTAATTTTTTAATTGCTGAAGAAATTTAAATGAAATTGTGTCCCAATATATATCTCATACCTATATAATGTACCTAAAACTCAGTGTCAAGTGCAATGCCACCATAACATGCTTGATTATAAAAAGAATTTATATATAGCATTGCTGTGTCATGCCTTTCAAATGTTTCCAATAATTCTACTGATTGCTTGAAGTACTACAAAGTTTTAGAACCAAAATTAATCAAATAATTTCTCAAGATATGTTATATGTTTTTTAAATATCACCAATATCTCCATAAATAGTCAATACATTTCATTATTATTCTAAATAATATGGATCTATCAACAGCAAAGCTATCGTGTTTACTTTGTGTTTTCTAGAGTACATCCACTGTACAAGCATTGCTAAATCCAGGATAAAATGTAGCCAATGTTTGAGTAGAACTGGTTTTGCCAGGATTTTCCTGAGCATATCTATCACTAGATGAACTATGTCACTGATCCAGGACTTATCCCACTTGACAGGGGCTGGGGGTGGGGGGCTATCCAACCACATTGCAGTTATGACCTCACAATTTCTAAAATGTGCTATGGTTTGCAGATAAGAAATACGAATGAAATGCACAACATAAGAAATCACAAATTTCAACAGGAACAACTCTTTCCTGTCTCTGCCCACATATTTTGACCTGGGTCAATTTTTTTCTTTCTTCAAAAATAAATGTTTTTTCTTTCTTTATGTAGCAAATATTCTTTACGGGTAGATCAAAATGGGTGATAAAATGAAATGTGCTGTTATGGTAATAGACATCATCCAATGGGTCAAATATCAGGATGATGATGTCATTCTTGGGGTCATAAGGTGACCTAATTAAGGAATAATTCTTTATGAAAAGGTCAATATTATTGGAAACAGACTTCTCTTGGGTCAGTACATTGACCACCAGGTTGATATGACCAAAGACTTGAAGGCAGTTTATACATTAGGATATTACCCTCTTTGTTGCATGGAATGATCTGTTCCATCACTCAGTTTGTATATAGTGTAAAATAATGGACGTGATGTCGCATCATCTGCAGATATGGGCTGGTCCATATCTGACATGAACCAGTCGCTATAATCTTCATTTACTCACATGTCCTTCAAAGCAGTATATATGATGTATGGCATCTGCGAACCAGTGACTGTCATAAACTTAGACTAATTGAGAGTGTACCCAACAATAGTTGTGAATAATATTCAACCTATAGGATGAAGTTTTACATTTGAAATATGCAATAATATTGGATAGTTATATCCATGTTGTTGTTTTTTTTTTTTTACATGGGTAAACTACAGGATATCACATATAGAAATTAGAGAAACAATGGATCTGTGGAATCCACGTTGACATTGCTGCTAATTCTCATGAAACAAACTGAAGTGTGATCATTATTTTTCAGAGACTTGCAGGAGCCACATTATTGGTTTTTGCAAACAAGCAAGACATTTCTGGAGCTCTGACATCAGAAGCTATCAAAGAAGTAAGTATTAATAGTTATAATCATTCCTTTCGGAAGACAAGTAGGTTATTTTATAGCTTGTCTTGGATCACAATGTTACATTTGAAAGTAAGACTTGCAGAGATTGTTCTGATTTCATTAGTTGAAATCTTCATGGGGTGCCCCTGATCCTTCAAGATAGATTTCAAATAGGGCTTGCATGTGATGTTGTCTTTCTCAGCCTTCACAAAGAAATAGAGTTGCTTAACTTCACTCTGTGCACTTCAAGTAATGCTTGAGGGCACAGAATGGTCTTGCATGCTCATTTCTTTTGACATATCTGTTGAATAATAGAACTTCATGAATCTCTGATCACTTACAACAAAGCCTGGTTGTCGTCATTAGAACTGTAGAACCATCCTATATGAACCAAAAATAATTTGGGTCCATTAAATATATCTCATTCACTGTCCATTCTAAAGCTAAGGCTATCAGGAAGCATGGTTTGTAAGGTAGTAGGTTATTTAGTTTCTGACTTAAGGCTTGAATTGATACAAGAAACTAAGCCATTTCAGGACCAGTGAGATTTCATTTTCGAAACAGGTGTCTGAGCAATTTTGGTCTATTCATTTAATACTTGGCTAGTGGGTCTGATAGTTCTTTATCATCACTAATATCTGCTCTACCATGATGCCTGAAAGTGTTTTGAAGTGGTAAACTTTTGCAGGAATAGGTGGCTAATTTCTTCTCCTTAGAATAAATTAGCCAACTGTGGAAGTGAGGTACTCAGAGGGATGATGCTGTTAACTTTGCACTTGTTCCTGCCACCTTCCCTCATACACCTTCAAAGTTTGGGATCTTTGAGTATATGATATTCTTTCCACAATTAAATGCTGATATTCCTCTCTCAACATAAGCCAGGCATTAAGGAAGAGCTGATCAGGACAGGGATGAATTACTTGCAGACAAGGCTGTTTGGGTTTTACTAGGATCTAGATTGTTAATCTTTAACAAGCGCAGATAAGGGAGACATATGTTGAGATTAGTGATGAATTCTTGTCCAGATGGACAAAGCACAAGGTTGGGTCAGGATCTGAATGTTGTTAACTCACCTAAAAGCCTAAGTAGTCTAAAACAAAAAGAATGTGATTCCAGCTTTTCACCAGAATGTAACTTACTTTGTGTTTTTGGAGGATGTCATCCAAAGATGCTGCAATAACGGTTGATGACATAACCTGACAGGATGACTGCATTTGCTAATTTGTTTGAAAACCCAATGGATTTGTTGAGATCATATGGGAGTGCATGAAATTGATATGTTTGTCCTTGGTAGGCAACCTGCAGAAGCATGCATCTAGACTGAACAAGCCATTTCTATCTTAAATGAAGGTGCTGCAATTTATTTGTTGAGTTGGCTGAACTTCCTTTTGACTTTTGGCCTTTGACACTAGAAGTAACATAGATTAAAACCCTGCAGAGTTTGGTTTATGTACAATCTCTATTGCCTGCTTGTTGATCAGATGATCTCCTTCAGCGTAATATTGTCTTTCTCAAAATCTGATGGGACATCTCTCATGACAAGAGAAGGTTGGACAAACAAAATCCAAAACAACTTGGATCTTCCATTCAGTTTGTAAAAAGTCATGCTGTGGAAATGAATTAGTCTGGTGCTAACCTGCATCTCATCTGTTGGAGGTTGGGGTGGTGAGTTAGTGGTAGTTGTTAGTTAGGTTTAGGGAAAGTAAAAAGCCTTGTCTCCAGAAATTTGATATTGTTACTATTTCTGGTCAGTGTTTGACCTCTTGTGTCTTTGCCAATGATACTCTTTCCTATGAGACTGAGGCTGAATGAGCCTGAACATCTGGTTGGTAGGAATGGCCAGTTCTTGGGGCAGTCCCAGAGTTGCCTGACTGCCTCAGATTGTCCTCAATCCTGTTGTTGATTAATAACAGCAACATAATGGGTGATGTGACTTAAGTGATGGTGAGTGATGACAGGCATCTCATTTCACCAAATTTAAGTTGACAGAAGCTTTCAGAGCAATAATCTGTGAATGGTGTTGTGCTGCTAATGACCTTGGCTATCCATTGAATCCCAAGCATGATTGATGTTATCTTTATCTAGTGTTGGAAACTCTGGTGAAAGCTTCTGAATGATACAGTCATTGGTAGTTGACTTTCCTAAAAAAAAATGCTTGAGAATTCCCTGGGACACGTATGTTTGGAGACAGATGGTTAGAAGCAGTAGGTGGAAGGTGGGATATTCCTTCTCTTCCAGGTCTACTGATACCTTGACCTTTTATATCTCATTCACAGTTGATGGTGGTGGGCATTTGGATGCCAACAACATCTGATATTTTCTTTGACAGCCTCCTTGAAACTCAACTCAGTTCATTTATTAGATGGCTCTGAGCTTGTTATGGCATCAGGAGTATCCCCACATTTAATGTATCTATTATCCTCATTAGGGCATCCATTTATGTCCATATAAAACATCCCTTGTGGCATAGATGAGGCATTGACATCACTCTAAATGTATTATGGTTTCACTCCAAAGGATAAGTCATATATAAAATACCCTGCCAGCTGAAATAGCTGAATAAGTTTTGCCAGTGTGTGCAGCAAGGGAGTATGATAGTAAGTTGGATAGTCACCTAATTTCACAGCTGGTCAGCCAGTCTTGGAACCACCAGTTCAAAAGGTACAGCAAAATTGATGGATCCATGTCTGATCACCAAATGGTTCCACATACCATATCAGTTGGTATGTAGTATAGCTCACAGAAGTGACAGATCTACAGTTACTAGATAAATGAAGCAGTGTCACACAATATGAAAATGATGTAATGGATCAGTAAAATCACCATAAATCTGGATTTACAGACCAGAAGACCATGCTTGTACATACTTCTGCACACAGGGCTGCCTTGAAATGGGGGAACTTCTGCCTATAAGGTCAAAGTTAGTAATTGTTATCACCTTCTGCACCAGTCCGTGCATAGAAGTTCAAGCAGCATATGGGTCAGATTTGGGGTAACTCCACAACTCATTCTTTTTCCAAATCTGCTGATGTTATAGTTGCACTTAGTGTTCAACTTTGGTTGGATTGGGGACCGTCAAGCACCATGCTTGTAGTTGATGCCTAACTTTGGATGGATTGGGGACCTTGACATCAAGCACCATGCTTGTAGTTGATGCCTAACTTTGGATAGAGTGGGAACCAGTGTGACATCCACCACAATGCTTGCACTTGACTATCTTAGTGACAAGGATAAAAATGTCTCTTCTTTTGGACTAGACATTATGTTTTTCTTTGTTTTTTAATGCTTTTTTGAAGCAATGGAGACCAGATAATTTCCAAATAAAGCTGTACATCGCATGGATAGTTTGAAGAACATCTAATATATACAAAGTACATCTCATGTATCTTCTTACTCACTTTGGTCTTCTTGTGGTTGCTGCATTTGGTTATCATATTTAACTTAAATGACAAGAAAAAAAAGAATATATATATATATATATATATATATATATATATATATATATATATATATATATATATATATATATATATATATGCAGTAAGTATAAATAACAGCCAACATATTAATGATACCATGTTAGTTCATAATGTCAGGATAAAATGACATCCACACTGAATAAAAATTTCACATAAATATTGATTTAAAAATTTTTTACACAAAAAATACAATCTTTGCATGGATGCCTGAAATGATGAAATGTATATTTTCAAGGACATCTTGTATAACAATCTCAATAGTACATAGTGTAGCTTAAAACTGTAGCTATCTAATGGTGGTCATGCTGAGGTAATGTGTAAGTATTTTTGGGGTTTAATTTAATTTCTCAGCATATGATACGTTATACATTGCCTCCAGTACGCTTAGTTCGATGAACCCAGGAAAACCACAGAAAGAACAATGGCAAGCTGCAGATAAGCTTTCTCGAACACCCATATTGGCCAGGTCAGAGATTCAAACCCATGTGGACAGAGGTGAGATGTCACCGATCGGTAAAGGTGAGCACCTTAGACCACTTAGCCACCGTGTAATGGGTAAGAGTTTCTTCTCTTTGTTAAAATGATATAGACAGAAAATAATAAATTTGATCTTTCCATAAAGACAGAATGTAGGAGGTACAATATTTATTTTGCCCCTAATGTTATAAAATCTTAGAAAATTTTCAAAGGAGAAACCCTGTCGTGTGTTTGAGTAAGGAGCAACCATAAAATCAACAAGTTTTATGATAATAAAAAATTCACATAAATATTGATCTAAAATAAAAAAAATATGTGTGTTACGTTATGAAAAAAGTGAATTAGCAGTATATAACTGGAGTGGTGGATTTTTTTTAAATGCCATTTCATTTCAGCATAATAATAAAATTTCTGTTTCCAGTAACCTGACCCAAATTGGAATAAACCTTGCTTTCATTTCAGTCATACTTGGCATTTCATATATCCATGGAACTAATATTGCTCTCACCTGCTATTTATGGGCCAATTTTAAAACCTGTACCATGCCATACCCATGCATTTTCTAGGAATATTTTCTAGCATCGTAAATGAGGCCAATTCCAGTATTACAGTTTATAGAGTTAAATAGGAGATAAAATATACAAGCACAGATGAATCGCAAGAATCTCTTGACTGTCTGGAACGCAGATATTATGCACAGTTTTTATGACGGGCACGAGATTCTTGCAATTCATCTGTGCTTGTATATTTTATCTCCTATTTAACTCTGACCCATGCATAAGAAATCCAATGGAAAATATCAGCATATATTTTATTTCATTTAAATGTGGTTAGAAGCATAATTATAGTGAACAGTCTACATGGTAACCAAAACATAATACCATTCTTTCCTCCAATTAACCACATTAGAGGTATATCCAACAAGTTAAGCCAATAGGAAATAAAAATATATTTTGTAAGTACTTATAGATGGCACCAGTCACAACTCGTTTAGTCAGTATCTTTTAGATTCTCTTTCTCTGCATCGTTACTTCTGTATATCTTTATTCCTTCTTGCTAGGTTCATTTCTTTCTGGTCGTAAGACCCTAGTTGTCCCCTGTTTCTAATGACGTGATGATAACAGTCATAAATTGTTCTCCAATCAATCAACAACCACAAATACGCAACATTAAAATCACAACTAACTTTACTAAGTGAAAGGTTGAACATTGTACTATTACATGTACTTTAGTTAATGAATAAAACCATAATAATTTGCCTCTAATTGATGCATGACCACCAATATCACAAATACACATTTACATCACAGCTTCACAATTGCCTGCCTGCCTCACAACTGCATGGTTTCTCATTATTACATTTCCATAACGTAGCGCCAGTTCTTAACTACCATAAAATACAATTTTTCATAACTCAAAACACCAAATACTGGGAACTAGTTTTCCAATGCTGACTTAAGTCAGTCAAATCATGATTTTATGTATCATTTCTTCTGTAACTCTACATCATATTTACTGTCATAGTAAGAACAAAAGGTGTCTACTGATAAAAGAAGTCCCTTCTCAATCATTCCACCGTACAATTTACCAGTCTCTATCATGAATACTGCACATGGAGTCACACAATCAACCACACAATTAGATTTTAATAGGGACTATTTGGCACTTATTCGACTCTTACCCGAGCTCACTAAAACTAAACCATGAAAAAAAATATTTTTGGTGTGTTTCATGTCAAAGAGATGTTATCATGCATTGGCTTATTACCGGTAATGATGGGGTTTGCATTAAAGTGGCAAATTATTGTACATCTATGTTATGTGTTATTTTGTGGGACGTTTTAAATTCTAAACCTTAGTCTTGCCAGTAATATATAATACAATAATATATTTTAACTGAAGATTGACATGCAGATCTTTGATTATTTTATTTTAGAAAAAAGAAGCACATGGTCTGTATTTTCATACAACTCTGATAATTCAACTTCAGAATCCTGGACTTACATTTTTACTTATATGCACAACAAACATTATACAATTAAAACAATTCAACATGATAATTTTAATTTAGTTTGTTAAAAATGGATGGAAACTATTTGCATGAGGTGTGATTACTGCAGCATTTAGTTTGAATTGATTTCTATTTAGAATCAAAATATGTACTTTTTCTAAGTCCCCCATTTGATTGTATAATTTCTAACACTGTATATGTGTGTTCCTGTTTTGATAGTAAAGATTCTCATACAGTGTTTCTTGGAAATCAACCACAGATCAGTTAGAAATTACATGTATGTATCAAATGTGTAGTAAAATAGATACTTATCGCTCATAATTTGTTGAAATAAAGTTGTCCCCATTTTGATGGTAAAAATCATGTTTCAATTTTGTAGGTTTTACATGTGTGTGTAAATGATATTTTGTCTTCATCTTTATATTTCCAGAATTAGTCAAAGTAGAAACCACTATTTACCTCTTGTAACATTTACTTATTTACGAGAGAAAACAATTGGTCTATTAACTGTATACATTTTTTTTATCAGGCCATGGAACTTGAAAATATACAGACCCATCATTGGTTGATTATTGGTTGCAGTGCAGTGACAGGGCAAAATCTTCTAGAAGGAATAGATTGGATAATAGATGACATTGCTTCTAGGATTTTTACAATGGACTGATATTGTGGTTCATAAATTAGATGGATTGTCGACCCACAATATCAGATATTGTAAACTGTGTAGCGCAGTCTTGTGCCTCATGGAGGTCAGGCTCAACTACAGCTATTGTGGAAGAAATGGAATAACAGAGGTATTTAACACAAGTCTCAACCATCCAGGCGTATCCATTCTATGACAGTCTTAGAAATTTTTACAGATATTAGTGCTTTTAATTTTATGATATAGTCCATCAGCCTAAGCCATCTGGGAATCGCCATGTTTGGTCAGAAAACATTTAAAACAGACGAGAGTTTGTATTTCATTTTCAAAAACCTGAATGTGATGAAAAGCCGAGATAATTAAGTTTATACATTAAATCTTTTTCACGTTTTGGTTTACTTTCTGTTGTGAGATAATGTGAAAAGGGCAATGTCTCAATAAAGTGATGAATACAGATGATTTTTGTTCAAATTATGTGTATGCTGACATTACATGGCACCATGATATTACACACTGTCGCTTGCAATTATTGAAATTATACCTTTTTAAACAGAATATCTCTTGGTTTTACCAGGTGTCCATTATAATCAGTAAAAATAATCATTTCTTTGTTCGAAACTGTTGCACATACTTATAAATTATATAATGAAACCATGATGTTTGCAAAAATATAAACAACCAAATAAAGGTACACCTCCCCCTCAATAACTCATGCACAAAAGGACCCACAAATGAAGACCACACTATGAGGGGTGAGCACAAATTACCGAAGGACCTCCAAAAATTGAAATAAAATCTCTTTGACATCAAGAAAACCAGGTGGAGGCAGCGTTAGGGAAATGGGCTGTTTAATGACTGAATCCTCATTTTACAGTCACATAAATTATAATATTTAGAGACGTGCTTTTTTTAATGAAGTTGTTTGTTATTCTGTTTAAATAACATTTATTTTCAAATGTCAACATGTGAAAGATTGTTCCAACTGGTTATAACAACCATCACATGTACGCAAAAAATCTGTGTATTACGTCACTGCTTTTGGTTTTCTTGATGGATATGATTCCTGTAGTGGTGTTTAATAGTATCCTGCCATACTGGGAGTCCACAGCAGGGAACTAGACTACCTGTTGATTCACCACCAAACAAGATTCCTTTTTTCTTCAAAAACACAACTTTTATTTAGTGAGACAATTGTCTACATCAAAACTCAATTTTTGTATTGTTTAATTAGTACAATATTGATATTATGATTTCATTGGAAGTAAAAATAAAACTTCTTATCATCCTTGAGGATATCTCTCGGTGCCAGTTCAAAAATTCTCTGAAATTCTCTTGCCAACAATGGTCTATCTCTGTGAAATCAAGCTCTTTATTTTACAAAGTATTAATTTCTCTTTGCTACCTTTGATCACAGTTATGAAAGAGTCAATTAATTTAAGGTAGTTTATGTTACATACACAATACATTTTACTGTTTGTGGCATACACAAAGTACTCTGATTCAGTTAGTCATGTGGCATACACAAGATACTTTAATTCAGTTAGTCACATGGTATACAAAAGTTACTCTAACTCAGCTGGTCTTGTGGCATACACAAAGTACTCTTATTTAATTAGTCATGTGCAATACACAAGGTGCTCTGATTCAATTGGACTTGTGGCATACACAAAGTATGCTAATTCAATTAGTCATGTGGCATACACAAGGTACTTGAATTCAGTTAGTCATGTGGTATACAAAATATACTCTTATCCAGTTAGTCATGTAGCATAAACAAGACACTCAAATTCAGTTAGTGATGTGGCATAAACACGGTATACACAAGGTACTCTAACTCCATTAGTCATTTGTTAAAAAAGTACTCTGACTTCAGTTAGTCATGTGGCATACACAGGGTACTCTTAATTCAGTTAGTCATGTGGCATACACAAGGTACTCTTAATTCAGTTAGTCATATGGCATACACAAGGTACTCTTAATTCAGTTAGTCATGTGGCAGACACAAGGTACTCTTAATTCAGTAAAGTCATGTGGCATACACAGGGTACTCCAATTCAATTATTCATTTGGCATACACAAGGTACTCTAATTCAATTAGTCATGTGGTAAAAAAGTACTCTTAATTCAGTTAGTCATGTGGCATACACAAGGTACACTTAATTCAATTAGTCAGGTGGCATACACAGGTACTCTTTATTCAATTAGCAATGTGGCATACACAAGGTATACACAAGGTACTCTAACTCCATTAGTCATTTGTTAAAAAAGTACTCTTAATTCAGTCATGTGGCATACACACGGTACTCCAATTCAATTAGTCTTGTGGTATACACAAGGTACTCTCATTCAATTGGTCTTGTGGGATAACAAAGTACTCTTATTCAGGTAGTCATGTGGCATACAATAAGTACTCTAATTCAAGTAGTCATGTGGTATACACAACTACTGAAACATCTGGTGTTAAATATGCTGTAGTTCATTCTCTCTATCTTTCTGAGACTCATTGTTTTACATGTATATAATAATGATTCATTGTTTTCTATTTTGTATATAAAAATGAGACTCAGTATTTTCCATATTGTATATAATAGTGATGAATGTGAAAAAATTTCTGTAATATCGTTTCTTTCATTTACAATGTGAGTTTCTTATCTTCAGATGCTTATCAAGGTAATATAGTCAACTGGACCAAACGACATAATACATTTAACTATATTAACAAATATTAATCTTTTTGTCATTAAGTTGATGACTGATCTTAAAATAATATTGTAATGGATCTTATCCTTTGTTCTATAATTGGTGTAATTCTGTACAGCTACATTTTCAAGACATTAAATGATTCTGATTATGTTGTATTATTGGTGTAATTCTGTACATCTACATTTTTGAGACGTTAAATGATCCTAATTATGTTGTATTGTTGGTGGAATTTTATTCAGCTACATTTTCAAGACATTAAATGATTCTGATTATATTGTATTGTTGGTGTAATTTTATACAGCTACATTTTTGAGACATTTAATGATTCTGATTGTGTTGTATTGTTGGTGTAATTTTTTACAGCTACATTTTCAAAACACTAAATGGTTCTGAAATTGTGTTCAAATGTTCTGAAAAAACTACTCTTTAGTTTACAAATTACTAAATTCAACTTTGAAGAATGCACCAATCTTTGGATGACTTGATGAACATTTAATTAAGACAAAAACTTGTTGTATATCACCATGACATCCTGATGCATTCTTTGGCATATCATAGTGTGACTGTATAAAAAAAGACAAAATTTATACATTCTTTGGCAGATTAAAGAATGGCCATTCTTCAGAGCCTATTTTTAACACACAGAGGTGGGGGAATTGAACATTTTCTACTTGATGCATTGTTTTAAATCAATTTCCAAAAGTTCTGTTTATACTGGCAGCTTTTTTGTTTACAAGTTACTTCTGTTGAATTATACCGTAAGCAGAATTTAGGAGGAACTATCAACTGAATTGTAATTTAAACTGTCATTCTGAATAAAACTACATCTGTGCATGATCAATTTTATATATATTTCATGGGCTTTTCTCTCTATATGTTTTGGCAACTGACCTCAAATCCAAAATCAAGTTCACAATCTCTCTGACTAGGGACATTGATTTTGTAAACAAAATTATACAAAGCTAATATTTCTCTATCAATATAGATTAAATATTAGGATCATTATAAATGGAGGTAAACATGTTTACTTTAATCTGAGTCTAGGACATTGGTATTCCCTAATGGAAAAAGATGGTGTACCTGATGTAAATCTTCTTGTTTGACAGGTTAGAATGTTCTAGAAATTACCTTTTTGCTCTTATCCCTGGTTATATTTGTGTCATAGCTTCTTTTATTTAATGTTAACTTGAGAAGTTACTCTTTCTCATCTTTTTATCTTGAAGCAGAAAAAGTATTGTTTTGTTCAGATTTGCATTTGGGTGGAATTATTTATTAAAATTCTTATTCACTGGAAATACAAAGTGCTCATCAATCAATTTCTTAAACTGGAACATTCACTTGGAAATTATAGTTTATTTAGACAATATTTTTGGATTATATTTTTGTTATACAACGAAAGATTGCACATCATCTTAATTCAGATCATTGGCACATTACCACATTCAAGACTACAGGCACATCAACACATTCAGTATTGGAAATCCACTGGATTTCAACTGGAACTTTATACATTTGGCCTTATGATCAAACTATTAGGACAATTTGGGATTTAAATTAAAAATTTGTCAGTTCATTTTAAATTTTCACATTGTATTCTAGGGAAAATTTTATTTTCTTATAGGAATCTTTTAAAGTAATATTTTCTGAGTTTCAGTTATCAGTATCTCTATATGCCACTTTTGGCACATACATACCAGTATTGGTCACTCTTCACAACACTACAAACTCCTCCAAGTTTCTTCCAGAGGTATTTATTTCGACAAATTTAGTGAAGTACATTTTCCTGAATTTACGTTTACTAATAATTTGCTGTACGTCACTCAAAAAAAAGATATAAGAGCTTAAAATCTCAACTTGCATTTTCTAAGTTTGCGAATCTTAAATTTGAGCCCTGATGGAATACCAAATATTGTTAAATTTCTGCATGGCTTTGTTTTCATTACCATCACAAAATGGAAACAAAATGTAAACCTACATTTCTGACACTAAAACACTGTAAGCTGCAAAAATGGTTAATATACATATCTTCTGAATCAGTTGTGAAAATTAACAATGGAAACATTACTCCATGAATGGTTTTAGCAAACAGGGTTTGCAAAAGAGACATTCAATCTTAATAACTTTACCACCCTTTAGCATCTGTGAATGCATTCATTAGGTTAAACAACAGTAAAATCCTACGCATGTCCAATTACACATTCCCAATATCATCATTAGTCTATTGCTATCAAATTTCACTTAAACAATGCATTTATCTAGAACTAAGGTACAAATCTCAATGCGGAACACTTTTTAATATGATTTAATTTTGTTAATAATTATTGGTTGTCACTAAAACAAAAAATTACCAACTTGTTATAATACAGTATACAGTTTATTCCCTGTTTAACATAGACTGATGCAGAGGTTATTCAAATGCATTTTAAATTTTGCATAGTTAGGTATTTTCCATCTTCAAGATGTTAAGTGTCCTCTATATTCTCAGGTTTTGATGACCAGAGTAAGCAGCATATTAAGGTATCTTGCATCTTCAGGATGTCAGGTGTCCTCTATTGAGTTTTAGGTGACCACTGTATGCAGCATATTCAGATGTCCAGTGTCCTCAGGATGTCATTTGTCCACAATTAAGTGTCTTATATAACCACTGTATATTAAGTGTCATGTATCTGCAAGTTATCAAGTATCCAATATCTTTAAAGCAAGGACAGTATTGTCCAGACAACTGACCACAATCTCCAGCTTTCCATCATTGTCTATGTCAGCTGTGTCCATACTATTTATCCAGTCAGGTGTAGTGTATTGACCAACACTCTATAAAATACATGCAAAGAATAATACTAAGATATGGAACTTAGAAAATTAACAATGTCAGGTAGTAAAATGCACTCTAGGCCCAATGATGGTGCAATACTGTACAATAATAATCGTACATTTATAACCATATTCTGTTTTAGCTGCTTCTGACTACTGGAATGGCAGGTGCCCATTTTTTCATTTAAATAAATCTCATTAAATTTCAATTATGTTACTGATTATGTTATAAATCTATTCATTTATTTGTTGATTTAGATTTTTTAGAAATATGATCTCATATTTTCCTATATACAATTTCCAAGAACACTTTGAAAATTGCATGAACCTTCAAGCTTACATGTAACTTTTCAACTGATTTAACTAATTTAAATTTCATGATGTTTGAGAGCAATAATTAAAATGACAATATAACCATTAAGCTTAATTTATTCTGGTATTTCCTTTATAATACGTGTATTTTTTAAAAAATATTTGCAACTTCATGTGAAACTAAATTACAGTCAGAATAATTAATAGATATAGGCATCTACCAGTGGAACTGTAAGGTAATCTTGCCATCCAAGCAAATTACAGATAGAATGAAGAATAGATACAGATATCTGACAGTGGAAAAATCAAGTAACCTTTCCATCCAGGTAGACTTGTAATGAGTTGAAGTTCCCTGTACACAGCAAGAAATCTAGTGGACCATCACTGACAGGTAAACTAGCCAACTGCTTGATGGGATATTTTGCATTTGCATACTCATCCTCTGTTACCTGAAGACAGTTACAATTTCTGTTTGACATAGTTACAAGAAATGTGAAATAAGTGGACTGAATGAAATATTTAGCATTTTGAATAGGGAAAATCAGATGTTATATAACAAAGAGAACAATTTTCAATAAAAGAAAATAAAGGTTGCTTGTCTATTTTAATTTTGTTACAAATTATTTTTATATAATTTGCATCCTTCAAAAATCTGAAAGCATTAAAAAGTTGTCAAAATATTTTATTGTAATGATTACTTTCTTTCACCTAAATTCCTCATTCATCGTTAAAATTGGAATACACAGTCATTATTTTTTGGGGTATTTGGAATGATACCTGCCTTATAATCAGCATACTAGACTCATAAACTTCTCTGTCAGCTAGAAGTCTAAATTTTATAAAGGTCACTTTGATCTGGATTTACCATATGTTAAGTGAAGTATGGTATGATAACCTTTCTCCATATTGATTTGAATTTGTTTTGTTGAGAGGAACACCACCACCAGCACCCAAAAAAGCAAATTTTTAAGTAAATTATGTTTCTCTGAGAACACTTACCTAATCACATTAACGTTAGGATATAAGCCTGCTACCTCGCGAATCCAGCCCTACTAAAAGACGAAAAATCGTCTTTTCTATTTCCTATAGACAAAGGGCAATAACTCTTGCCCCATGCCACCACCAAGTGTCGCTAGTTTTAAGCTGAACAATATATACTATACGAGGATGCTCGCATGGCAGGGTGGTTGGGAGGGTTTTTAAGTAATGTGATCAGGTAATTATTCTCGGAGAAACATAATTTACTTACAAATTTGTTTTCTCCTTCAAATATGTTCCCCGATCACATTAACGTTAGGAGAATAGGTAATAGGAGCAGGGAATGCTGAGCATCCTACCTCCACCCCGGGTATCCTCTAGGGAATGATGGCTAGACTTCAATGTGAACGATAACCCGTTCTCCTAATTTCATCAGCAACACTGCCCAGGGTCACGTGATATGTGACCTCTTTATACGGTTAAGAAGATAGTTATTGAAGTCTTCTTACCTACAAATATTTTTCTTGCGAATCCAGCGCAGCTGATAGGCTGTGCTGATTGTTTTAAATGGGTCTGGTGGTCATCTGGGCTGCATACACCAGACCTACCAGATTCAAGGTTTGCCTCTGCGATGTCAAATCTCTGTGATAAAACTGGAGAAGGTTGTCTCTGCATGCCAGCCAACAGCTTCTATTATATCTCGGATTGAAACATTGCGTTTGAATGCAAGGCTCGCCAAGATTGCTCTAATCACATGAGCGGTAATCTTCATGAGGTGACTCTGATCTTGTGAGACCTCAGAGTACGCTGATCTGAACTGAAGATAGTTCGGGTCACTGGAAAGGGCATGTAACTCACCCTGCATGCTGAAGCTAAGGCTATTAAGAAACATGTTTTGTATGATAGTAGCTTTAACGAAGTGTGGGCTAAAGACTCAAATTTGACAGATCATTGTCATGCCTAATATCACATCTACCATGATGGAAGAATGTGTCTAATATAATGGAGCGGGAGCATTTGATAGTAATTGGGGCCAAGTGTTTCTCATTGAAAAGCCAGAGAAAAAGTCGGCTAGTTGAGGGATTGAGACACAAAGGGATGATGTTATTGATATGGTACCAGTCCCTAAAAACATGCCACTTTACCTCGTAAGCCTTCAGAGTGGAGGGCCTTCTTGCTCTTGAGATTCTCTCCACAATTGAAGGTTTAAATTGTTTGTCTCGCAAGGCCGTCCGGACAAGAGCCAAGCGTGAAGAAAAAGACGGTCCGGACTGGGGTGAAACACCCATGACTGCAGTTGCTTGAGAAGATTTGGGCTGACTGTAATCTTCCTGGGTAGATCTATCGCCAGATCGAGTAGATCGGTGACCCTGGAGTTGTTCCATCTGAGAGGGGTTATCAGAAGCATCTGACAGTTATGACCCCTTAACCTCTGGATTATTTTCGGTACCAAGACCATGGGAGGGTAGGCGAATGCCCACAACCCCTCCCAGCTGATTGACAGAGCATCCATGGCCCAAGCTTCTGGGTCTGGAACTGGAGAGATGAAGGTGTGCAACTTGCGATTCCACCTTGTCGCAAAAAGATCAATCATCGGACACACCCAAAGTGTGCAGATCCAAAGAAAGACCGATTGATGGAGTGACCATTCCATGTGAATGACTTGACCTTTCCTGGATAGAATGTCAGCCAAGACGTTGAGTCTACCAGGAATGTGTCTGATTTGTACATTGATGTGGAGATTGTTGCACCAACGTAGAAACTGCCAGATCAGATTGCACAGGTCTGGTGATTTGGTGCCCCCTTGTTTGAGAAGGCAAGTCACCACCATATAGTTGTCTGACATAATGAGGACAGTTTTGCCTAAGAGTTGATCATTCCAGAAATGAAAGGCACTGATGACAGCCTTCATTTCTGAAAGGTTGATGTGGAGAGGGCTCTCCCCTGGCCCCCATGTGCCACGGAAGGTATCGAAGTCCGGCAACAGGTGGGCACCCCAACCGTAGGTACGGCGGCGGGACATACCATTATCTCCGCTTTGGGTATCTCCAGAGGAATCCCTGTGGACAGTCAACCGGGGTTGTGCCACTGACGCAAGAATGATCACATCTCGGATGTGATCATTATTGTGTGATTGAGGGGACTTGATAAAAGGGTGCCATTGTGCTAGTAACGTCATTTGTAAGGGGCACATAAAAAGATGGCCGAGCGGGATCAAGTCCACTGCCGCATTGAATAATCCGAGGAGTTGCAAGAACTCTCGCTGAAATGCACATCCTGTTGGAAACGGACTCGACGATCTGGATGATCTCGAACGCGAGGAAGTCTTACCAGATTCAGATCGGTGAGAAACTCCATACCCAGATGGACCAAACCAATGGGATGGACAGAGATCGTACTTTTTCCAGTTCATGAGAAAGCCTAGATGATCTAAAAGTGATAGATGATCGTTTCTGCATTTGAGCAGAGTAGAACTTACCATGTTTCTGGAGGATGTCGTCCAAGTACACTGCCATTACTAATGATGAAGTCAAGCAGAACAGGGTGACAACACAATCCATGGCCTTGGTAAAAGCCCAAGGCATGATGTTGAGGCCAAAAGGTAGGACCTGGAACTGATAAACCGAGTCACGGTAAGCAAAACGGAGAAATTTCCGTGACGTGGGGTGGATATGGACGTGAAAATATGCATCTGTCATATCAAGACTGACAGCATACCCATCCCGTCGGATGGAAAGACAGATTGATCTTGCCATCGCCATATTGAATTTCAGTGGTAAAATGTATTGGTTGAGGTGACTCAGGTCAATGAACGACCTCTGGATAAGAAACAGTCTGGAATAAAACCCCTGCGATTGTGGTTTGTTTTTGTTGGGTTTTTTTGTTTGTAGAAAGGCATCCTTCTCCTGATCTGACGGTACATCCGTGAAAATGGGAGAGGACAGAAGAGGGGGGTGGATAAATGAAATCCGAAGCCCCCAATTGTTCTGAGGAAATAAAGTGGTTCAGTGGTCCTGAAATTGCAGGAGGCAGCCGCCCACAGGTAGGCTGTCTGTGAGCGGTGGGGAGGGTATGTCAACATCTAGAGTTAGGAGACTTGAAGACGGAGAAACTTGGGTTCTTGCCGCCTCTGTATGGTTGCCTCCTAGCTTGATTAGACTGTCTCCCGGCATTGGGATAGGATCTATAATGCACATTTGATTGTAAGGATCCCTTTTCTCTGGTCCGCCTATCATCCCTCCGCTGTGGCAGGAGCTGATTGTTTCGAAACGCCTGTGAAGGTTGGGTGGCGAGTTGGAGGGGCAGTTCCTGAGCTGCCTGCCTCTGAACTTCTTCAATTTTTCCCCCAAAGAGTAAAAGTGACCCAAACGGAGACATCCGTAAAGCCAGAGTAGGATGGGGCTTGAGCGACATGGACCACAGACATGCATCACATATCAGGTCTAAGTTGTCAGAAGCAGTCAACGCCTTGGTCATGGAATGGTGAGCTGCCCTGTTAATAACTCTAGCAATCCCAAGCGTGGTCATTACCGGATTTTCCTGCGAGTTGGAAAATGGCTAGTGAAGCCAAGTCTAACATTGAAGATGTAGCGACTACATTTAGGACTAGCTTTGATGTGGCATTGGAGATCAGTACTGAAGGCGTCTGAGTGAGTTTTGTACCAGTGACACGAGAACATCACTGGTACTTGGCTTTCTGAATTTTTCCGACTGGAGAAGGAAGGACGTCGTCTCTTCCTCCCAGTCAAGATCTACAGACGCCTTAACCTTGTAGTCTTGAATGGCAGCAGGAGGTGGAGGGCATTCTGAATTTGCCAACACCCTAAAAATTTCTTCCACTGCGGCCTTGAAGCTAAACTCAGTCCGTTCCATGGTTGGATCTGTGTACAGCTGATGTGCAAGAGTTTCGTCACACGCATTGTCTGCCGAGTCATGTTCTGGTACAGCTTGCATCTCTGGATAGAGCATACCAGGTGGCATAGATGATGCAATTCCGTCATCCTTGACAATTTCACTAATTCTCCCTTGTGGAGAAGCCGTGAACATATGGACAGCCGGCACTGCCAGCTGGTTTGTCTGGCGTATGGTCGGCCTGAATGTCTATGACGGTCCGGCTATCACCGGTACCGGCCGCTCCAATGGCCTGGCTGGACGGACAGATTTCTCACTAAAATCTCAGTCATAGTATTGGTATGTTGCTGGCTATACAGCTTGATGGACGGATTTGTCACTAAAATCCCCGTAAATCATAGTTGGTCGGACTAGTTTAGCAATAAGGTACCCATGAAGGGACTGCTAGACAGCCAGTGTCATCGAGGTTGTCTAATGAAATACAGCAGCCCCCCTCTATGGCCATCCCTGCTGCATGGGGAAAGTGGCCTTATAAGATAGGTGGCCGTTCCAGAGGGGGATAAATTTATTATGAGAAGTACATGTATATGTAATGTACGTAGTACGAAAGCTACATACTTCAAAACATTAAATATCTTTGTCTAAATGAAACATTAATCATTAAAAGGTTCTTTTTGTTGTAATAACAAATTTATTTCAACTGAATTTACGTTACTATTTTTTTCTTTTTTGGCGTAAGTGTGATATGCAAGCAGGTATTGTTGTCATGCACATTGCAAATGGATTCAAAAACGTCATTTATATCTTGGTACATACATAATTATCTTTCCGTCTGCTTCATTTTCCCACTGCTGCAGAATATCCTTCTTATCGGTTACGACTTTGTTTATTCAAATTATTTCTACATAAACTTGTTTTTTTGAGTCTTTTTTTTCTACATAAGATTGTTTGGCAAATCCCCCCCCCCCTTCCCCGATGTCGTCGTGTAGAATAACCGACTTTTTTTCTAAACTAATCTATCCATTAACGTGATGACATTTCAATGTTTGGTAATGATTTATTCAGTGATTGCTGACTGTATGCGATTTAATTATGCAGACAAAACTTGTGTTGAGTACGAAATACAGTTTTTATAAAGGAAGCCATAATGTGTTGTCACGTGATCTTTCCGGTCTTTGTCTGGTACCCTGTTGTTCTTTTAAGGTTCTCTGTGTGTGCCAATGTACAAAATCTATTTTTAGCATATGCTGACCCTGTTATGATTATAACAATTATGTCTGGTTACAATCATCAAAGAGAAGAACTCGACATAGGTGTTAAACCCAAACTCTATCATAACATTATTGAGCCCATTTCCTGTAAACATCGACTTTTATAGATAATGATATACTACAAATCTTTAGTCGACACTTTTAATGGCGACTTGACACTCGGATACATGTATCTATGATAGAGATAATCAAAACTGCTTACCTTACGTCAAGATTTGAATTTATTATTGGTTCTGGATACATTTGAAGAAACAAAAGTGGCCATTTATGAGGGGGACATTTTACATTTTTTGTACTAAACTGCTGGGCGCTGGTTGTGTTAGAGGGGTGGTTGCTCTTGAGGGGTACTTTTGAATACAAACTCGTCGGTGCCAAGGATTTCTGGCCGTAAGAAGCGGGTGGCCACTGGTCAGGGGGGCCGTTCAAGAGTGGAACTACTGTAGATCCAATGGATCCGGTAAAAACCCTATGCATCCTGACTTACAGACCCGAAGACATGCTCAGACATGCGGGGGGAATTACACCCACTGGGCAGCCTAAAACTGGGGGGAACACTCCCCCAACGAGGTAATATCTGGCCTGATGCCAATAGCTGCGTCATAGTTTCCTGGACCAAACGACGCATCTGTTCAAAGGCGGACTGTTGTACCATGTCAACATTATTTTCCTCCATTGCTGCTGATGTTACTGTGGCTGATGTTTGCAGACGACGAACTTTTGGTGGGGGGTGACCCCAACATCCTCCACAAGACTCGCAATGGAGGCTGACTTCGGATGTATACTGAGGACAGCAATGCTATCTGTCTCCGACCTATTCTATCTCTCCCTTTTGCTGCCTTCTGGACTACATCAGCCCACATTGGCTCTGTCCGCATATTACACATGCTGCATGGTATAGATAATGTACACAGTACATACAATACAAGTGTCATGGTTGTCTTCTTTTGTTTAAAATTTTTGCATTTCATGCATTTGGTTGACATTTCTACTGAAACGACAAAAGAAGATAAAACAAAGCACAAATTAGCAATTCAGCATGTTATTAATTCGCTCATACCACAACCGTTACTAACAGAGTAAGCAAAATTATTCAGTGTCGCGTTAACTTGTAAATGACAACATGAGTACCGCATCAGCGTGTTGTAACGTGGTCGTCAATAGACAAAGTCCGTAAAAGGTGACAATTCGCAATTCGCGAGGTAGCAGGCTTATATCCCAACATTAATGTGATTGGGGAATGTATTTGAAAGAGAAATGAAAAATGTATGCCAGTCTAATAAATTAAACTATGTCTATTGTACTTGCTCCACTCAACTCTTCATCCACTCCTGTAAGATAAATTCTTTGTTTCCCTCAAATTTAATAACTGCATATCATCACAATAGCAAATGAAACCAAAAATAAAGTTTCAATCATAATTGGCAAGTATGTCAGTTTGGACTGTGCCATCTGCTTATGGTAAATCATCAAACATGCCAACCCTACTGAAAATATGGAGAGTATACCAATATTTTGTTTTTTACCTCTCTCGATTTTTAAGAAAAACTCCCGATTTTTCAACAAGGAGAAAAAAATCTGTATTTGTTTATACAAAAACATCATTTTTCATTCCCTGTTCTGGATCTGTTATTAAATTATCAATATTATTTTTGTTCTAAACTGTATAACTTATCTAGTCTTTTTATTAAGTCTTAAATATTTTGATGTGTGTAACATACACTGATGTATAATGCACACCCTGAATAAAGAGAAAATATGTTCTGCCATTATAAAATGCATGAACATGAATACATTTAAAAATCTTGATGATTTTGCTCTGTTTTCATAGTGTGACAACAATCAGTCGTTTTGAACAGAGAATGAAATAAGTAGCAATACTGAATGTAGAACCTTCGAAATTTGTGAATGGCCCGTAAAAGGGTCATGCTCAGGTTTGCCTTGTTGATGGTGTTCAGTCTACTTCATCAAATCCCTAAAAACACATGAGGGTTTAGTTGATATCAGGCCAGACTCAAGAACAAAATACCATCAGACCTGACTGGGTCACCTAAGATGCTGTGTCCTTGGACAAAGCACACTACTCAAATTGTCTCTGTACTTCATAACCTACTTGTGTCACTGTACAATAAAGCACCAACCAAAGCAAACACACACAAAACGTTATATCATGCTGTTAAAATTGGTATCATATGTCTGGCTTTGGAAACAGACATGATAGCAGCCAAAAGATGGAACATAAGAATATTTTGAGGGTAACACGATGTACCTTCTCTATATCATGCTTAAGTAGGATAAATATACAAAACAAATTTTTATTAATGAGGGAATAAATATTTACCATGAAGTTGTGAAGGATGTAGATGGCACCTGTTGCTGACCCTAATGCTACCTGGGTATGATCTTTAGAGTTACCTCCCCCTTCTATCTTCACGCTGCCATCACTTATCTTCTCTGAATCTACAAAATGCCCACTGCACATCTAAGATAAAAGTAAACAAGCAGATATTTCAATAATTTAAAAAAATGGATTAGTTTTACAATTTGATATTAAGACTATACAAATGGACAACAGATGGAATGCCCACTTGGCATTCAACCAGTTTAGGTTTATTCAGGCAGGCAGTTCAGACAGAGTAATATATAACAAGTGTTTTTATAAAAAGATGACTGCAGATGGTGCTTGAAATTTATGATGACTTTTCTACCAACTTTTTCTCTTCTGAATATTGTACTTCATCAACACATTTAAGACCTTTTTGCAAATTCAAAATCTTTTTGAAAATACTGATAACTGAAAGGCCCATTAAATTTTCTCATGAATGTAAATGGAAAAAGTCATCCCTGTATATGAACTACAAGATATAACCACAATTCCGGTTAGGACTGCTCCAGTAGAACATATATGGGAAGGTACTTTTAATGTTAGGCATTGATTAAATTTTAACGAATGTGAGGTATTGATTGAACTTTAACAAATGTAAGGTATTGATTTAATATCAACAAATGTGAGGTATTGATTTAACTTTAACGAATGTGAGGTATTGATTTAATTTAGAATCTGCACCATTTTCATTTGCAAACTTTGAGAAATCAGAGTTAATTTTGGGTGAAAAAAATGGGTCAAAAAAATTAGATTTTCCTTTTGTATTTTGTAGTGCAACTAAAAGGTCCAGATTATCTCGTATCATTGTAGAGCCAAATCTGTCCACCTTTATATAATGCCAACAATTTCAGTGTATCATATATGACCTTGAAGCTACAGAGCTTAGCAGAAAGCTACTACCTCCTGCCCCATAATCGCAGTGTCACAGAATGAGATGCAAAAATTATTAAATACGCAAGAAATAAAAAATCTTGTGACATCAGGAAAATGCACTTATTATCACATTAACCCCTGGAGGTTTTTGCTGTTTTCACATGAATTGCGAGTAGGAGACACATTTTGGGGACTATTTCTGAATACATTGACATTGACTTCCAAACAATTTTCCATTAGCCTAATGCCTAGTTATGTTAAAAATATTGTTTTCCATTGGTTAAATATGCTCACACATGAGCAGAAGGTGAAATGTTGAATTTTTTGTCATTGCTTAATTGATCTATCATTTTCATATGGAGATCACTGCTTTTTAAAAATGCCCACCTTATCCTACTTTTTGCACAGGTTTACCTGTCTGTGTGCAGTTTAGACTGGTTTGCCTTAGAGCTGAGGCCAAATCTGGATGCAAAATCAGGTTCCAACCACAGGCAAATTCTGGGTGAAAAAAAAACAGGTCCAAAAACTTTGGTTTTCTCATCTGTATTTTGTAGTGCAACTAAAAGGTACAGATTATCTGGTAACATTGTAGAGCTAAATCTGTCTACCTTTCTATAATACCACCCACTTTAGTGTATCATACATGACCTCGACGCTACAGAGCTTGGCAGTAGACTACTACCTCCTGCCCCATAAATGCAGCACCAAGGGTTTAATGGGCTAAATGGGACAGCCCTAAACCAAACAAAAGCAAATTCATCTCTTCACAGATTCAAGAGGGGCCCCAAGTGGTCTAAAGCGCTTTCCGTTACAGATCACTGCTGTCTCACCTCTGTCTGCGTCGGTTCGAGTCTAAGATTCGGCTAAGGTAGTTATGTGAGAAAGCTTGCCAGTAGTTTCTCATGGTTCAGTGGATCTTTCCAGGGGTTTTCCCAGTTTCTTCCTCCACCAAAAATACTGGCTGCCATGTATAGCCTATCGTGTGCTGAAAAATGGCGTTAAAACCCTAAAAACAAAACAAAACACAGATTCAAGTCCAAAGTCATACACAGCAAATTTAAGTCACTGGCAAACAAATAAAGATTAGAAGAAAGGAAATTAATATTTATTTTTTGGAAAGGAAAAGTCATTCCCAGACATAAAAGTTAACTGGTAAAAAAAAAATGACTGGTTTTTCTTTGGAAACGGCAAAGTTCTCCACCCCCAAATAAACGTTAAAGGTCAATTATCTTGATATTGAAAAGTTTGGCTGTTCATTTCTTATAACCAAGCTTAGTTGCAATTTTTTAACTGTACTTTTGTTTTAAATGCAGAATTATAAGGAAATATTCCATCATGGATTACTTTTATTGTTGAGAGCTACACTGACCAATGTTTACCTATTTATTTTCAATGTTAGCACAAGAACATTTTGGTGAAGAAGTTAAGAAGTATTTTATGGTAATAAAGTGTCTTTTTACTGCTGTGATGATTGATGGAGTTTTGGTTGTCATGACAACAAGGCCCTGTCTAATAATATGAAGATGTTGTATGTTGTCTGTTGCCAGGATGTAATTTGACCTTTGCCCTGCCTGATCCATAAGGTTCACTGTTAGAAGACACTTCACAGACACTTGCTGTGATGGCTCCTGAAATAAAGGATAAAAAAGTATATGATAATATACTAATATGTACATTGGACCTGGAAACACCTCCCAACTGTCTTTCTGATCAAAATCAAGAATTTCAAAGAAAAATTCACAAT
The DNA here is from genome assembly GCA_030141615.1 of Unio pictorum. Classification (NCBI taxonomy): domain Eukaryota; kingdom Metazoa; phylum Mollusca; class Bivalvia; order Unionida; family Unionidae; genus Unio; species Unio pictorum. The sequence continues at coordinate 446,590 of JARLTB010000222.1, forward strand.
AAAATCTGATTTTATTTCCATTATAATCAATACACAATATTTAGCAATAAACAAAAACTCTTTAAAAAATTCTGAACTTGTCCTGGGCTGCCACTCAAAGTAACCATGTCATCTTCAAACATCCACAACCAAAACGTTTTTCTTTTCAAGTACTTTTCCCTTCTTGTGCTACAAATTCATAACTGAAACAGTGCTGTCTTGGCCTAAAAATCTAATCAGGTCATTGTCACAAGGATATATCAAGCAATGGCTAGATTGCTGAAAATTTAATCGGGTCACAATGATATATCAAGCAATGACCAGATAACTGAAAATCGAATCAGGTCACAATGATAGACCAAGCTATTGCCAGATTACTGAAAATTGAATCAGGTCACAAGGATATATCAAGCAATGGCCAGATTACTGAAAATTGAATCAGGTCATAAGGATATATCAAGCAATGGTCAGATTACTGAAAATTTAATCAGGTCACAAGAATATATCAAGCAATGGTCAGATTAATGAAAATTTAATCAGCTCACAAGGATATATCAATCAATGGCCAGATTACTGAAAATTGAATCAGGTCATAAGGATATATCAAGCAATGGCCAGATTACTGAAAATTTAATCAGGTCACAAGGATATATCAAGCAATGGTCAGATTAATGAAAATTTAATCAGGTCACAAGGATATATCAAGCAATGGCCAGATTACTGAAAATTTAATCAGGTCACAAGGATATATCAAGCAATGGCCAGATTACTGAAAATTTAATCAGGTCACAAGGATATATCAAGCAATGACCAGATAACTGAAAATCTAATCAGGTCACAAGGATAGACCAAACATTGCCAGATTACTGAAAATTTAATCTGGTCACAAGGATATATCAAGCAATGGCCAGATTACTGAAAATTTAATCAGGTCACAAGGATATATCAAGCAATGGCCAGAGTACAGAAGTACAAACAAGCCAATTACCATACTAACAAACTTATATGCAATGAAAGAAAAAAGATAAATACCAAATTACACTATAAAGAGCAAATCTAATTATTCTATATTGCATGTACATAATAATGTGTACATAATATCTGCTTTGGAAAGTGGAAAGATTACAGTGATCACCCTCCTTTATTTGTCTGCAGCATCTAACACAATATACCATGATATATTACTTATCCAGCATGTATTTGGCATTCAGAATATAGCTTTACAGTGGTTCAAGTCCTACTTAGTCAACAGAACACAAATTGTATCTGCAAATGGAATACATTCATGCCCAGTTGACGTATGTTGTGGTGTTCCACAGGGACCTCTCTTCATTCTGTACACTCAGCTGCTCTCCAGTGTCACAGTTCACCACCCAGTTTCGCACCAATTGTTAGCTGATGACACCCAAATATACAAGTCTAGCCACCCAATTGAAGTTGATGCTACCATTCATGGAGTAGAGAAGTGCATTTTGGATGTGAAATCATAGATGACATGTAACAAGCTGCAGATGAATGATGATAAAACTGAGGCTATTCTGATAACAACACAAAGACTTTCTCATTCACATCCTTTACTTCAGACAATAAATATCAGCAACACCAACATTAAATTCTCACAGTCAGTACGAAACCTAGGCGTTACTCTAGACAGTACTCTCACATTGCATCAACATGTCATGAACATATGCAAGGCTGCATATCTTGAATTGAGACGCATCAGTTCCATTCATAAATATCTTTCAGTTCATACCACTAAAACACTTGTGTGTTCATTAGTACTTTCAAGACTGGACTATTGTAACTCAATTCTGTCTGGTTTGTCACAATATTTACTCCAGAAACTTCAAAAAGTTCAAAACACAGCTGCACGGATCATCTTTAGAGTACCTCGAACAGAGCACACCTCACCACTGCTCTGTACCCTACACTGGCTATCGATTCGATAAGAGAAACAAACACATAATTTGTTCTCTGTGCTATGTTTCAATGACAGACTCCAGTCCAACATACCTATCCAGCCTCACCCATGTGTATACACCAGCTAGATACTTACGCTCTTCTTCTGATAATCGTATACTCGTTGTTCCCGAGGTGAAAACAAAGTCATATGGACAACGTTCGTTTGCACACCACCAGGGCCCAGTGACGTGGAACGAATTGCCCATTGAAATTAGACACAAAGACACAGTGGTCCCTTTTAAGAGTGCTCTTAAGACTCACCTGTTTCGACTGCTGGGACAAACTTAGCGACCTAATCATGTTTTGTATCTTATATGTTTTCAGCATGTTTTTATGTTTTCTAATTTCATTTTTTTTTTACATTTGTTGTTCTGTAGTGTAGTCATATCATTATTGATGGTGTAAAGCGCTTAGAGCTTCGAAAGATTAGGCGCTATACAAAGTCCTCTTTATTATTATTATTATTATTATTATTATTATAAACATATCAAATGTTTATCTAGTACATAAACCAATATATGGCTAACTTGTATACATGAATTTGTTACTTAGATGAAGTACAAGACTTCAGATAAAGTACCACAGTTATCCACATGTGACGGCTGAAATCAACTCTGTTCTGATAAGAAAAACAGTGACATGTTGTACATTCAACAACAAAATGAAATGTCACTACTCCAATTACAGAACTGACATTTTTTGTAAGTTTAGGCAAAGTAAAATTCCCTGTGAGCCACATCTGGTAATTAAATCTGGAAGTGTTTTAGGATAAAAGCATTTGTGAGTGCTTTGTTAAATTAATGTTTAATTAATTCCAAATCGATTTTGTGTGTATTGGCACTGAATAAATTAAATGACATAAAATAATAACCAAGTGATAATATATAAATTATAATTGTGACAGTCATTTTAACATAGCAACACAAGAAAATATCAAAGTCTATTTCACCAAACAAATCAAACTTATCTGCAAAGATTGAAGAATTCCATATGTTATTTTTGGAGTGAAAACTAAATTAACTAAAAATACACACTATTATATGCCAATAAATATTTATAACTGTGAAAAGAAAATATGATCCTTTATTATAACATACATCATTAATACATGTACTAGCCAATAATTGAACATTTTGTTCAACAATATTTCAATTTCAAACTTTTCTTGGGTTATAAATTATTCAATCTAATCCTAAATGTGTATTTTTTTCATTATTTACAAAATTGTGCAACTGACATGGATGTAACTTGTATTTTAAAAATTTGTTTTTACTGGTGTTCATAAAAGCTCTGCAATCTAAACTGATTTTCAATAGTCAATATCACAGGTTAATTCCCCTGATTGACATTATAGTAAAGAGTGAGGGTCAAGTATTTTTAAAAAGTTGATTAAAAGCATATGATTTGCAAACAATTTCTACTTATACTGAATTTCATATGTACAGAACTTGCATATGATAAAACTCACTGCGGATTTAAGTATTTTTGTAAAATTTTGGAACTTGGTTGTGATTGTGATTCTATCAGCCTATATTCAAAGTTTTATCAAAATCTGACCATGGCCTAAAGTGTTAACAAGATCAAGCATCTACATGCAAGATCACATCATTAATATGCATTGATCTGGCTCAATACTGAAATTGTCCAAGATCTTACTTGATGATATAAGTATCAAATAAATAAAGAGAGATAATAAGTTCTGAAAATCAGATCAATGAAAACCTCATCAGTATGCATAAATCTTGTTTATATATCAAAAGCTGGTTTAGATACTGATGATGTAAATCTAATAAATCTATATTCCAAGTTTTATCAAAATCAGATCAAAAACACAAACCAAGACACATTACCATACCATGAACTCACAAGGCCCTACAGTCATATAAACGAAACATTGAAACTGCTCAATGCAATGGTTCTAATTTGGTCAATTTCTGTTGCATGGTTTTTGATGAGAAGTCATTTCAAGATTTTAATATTTTTAGTAATGGTGGCCATATCAGATTAGCATGATATATTCAAATTTGAAAGCCATCTGTGTCGGGATGCTTTTTGTTAAATGGGCAGAATCTGTTTAGTAGTTTTTGAGAAGAAAAGTTTTCTCCACTGTTTTAACAATACAGTGTAGTGTGTCATGTTTGTTGGCTATGACCCAGTTTATCATTTTGAATGACATAGTCTGGATACAAACAGATGTAAATAGTGTGTCACATGGGTTGAATGCGACAATGTGTGTCATTTTGTTGCAACAAAGTGTGTCATTGTTTCAGGTAAATTATTTAGACATCTAATCGATGCAACCACTAAATAATGGATGGAAATTTGTGATTTCAAATGATACATGTAATTGAGCAGGAAATTTGATAATGCCAATCAAAATACTCTAAATTTCCAATGGATAGCCGACAGCAGTGTTGATGACAAAGTAACAGTGTCGTTAGCTAAGTCTTTCTACGTGATCTTTTATCTGATATAACTAGGAAATAAACATTAGCCAACTTCAAAGAAACATTATAGTCACCAGGAGTACTAAAATTTAAAGTATCAGTAGTGACTAGTCTACCTTGCTATTGTACTGATGCTTAAAATTATCAGTTGAGATGACTAGACTTTTGTTCTGTTTTTTTTGGTCTTGAGACCTTTACCAGAGTCCAGTAGAACCACAACTGCCGAAATGGTGAGTTTCAACCGCATTTATAGATTTTGAGAACACACTAGAAAATTCCTCACAAAATTTTTACTAATATGACTAAATATGAAAAAATTCAGAAAAATTAACCTGAGAGCCTCCTAGTCGAAAGCAGAGTGCCCAATTCACTCAGTAGAAAAAAAAATGGCACCCGAATGGCAACTATTTCACAATAAATTATACAAAGATTCACGATTGATGATGAATAATTTCATCACACTGGTGATGAAAAATTATGAACTTAAAATCCTGGAGAAAAAAAGAAAAAATTGCCTTTTTCTCTCTCAAAATAGAAGATAAGTGATAACAGTTTGTAATCCTATCATGTACACTCTTGGCTTCAAAAATCTTTACCCAGATGATAAATATTTTTTAAAAAATCATTTTTATATGATTTACATATTATATCAAATTACTTTTCTTTTGTACAAGGGTCATATATCAAACACCGTTACTACAGTTACTATTATTTTCATTGGAAATGGACGTACAACTTTCCAACATGAAGGGAATGTAAACAATAAAAGGAGATTATAAATTATCTCAAACATTTATAATATATGCAAAATGAACTTTAAAGAATATAAGTTGACATGTAGTCAGGATTGTTTCAGTATTAGCATACACTCAATGAAATGATCAAGACAGTGAATACATTGTAATGCCATAACAGTGACATGAACAAGGCAGTGAACATAATGTATTAGCATACACTCAGCACACTCAGCCAAGGCAGTGAACACACTGTATTGCCATAACAGTGACATGACCAAGGTAGTGAACATACTGTATTAGCATACACTTGATGAAATGACCAAGGCAGTGAACACATTGTATTGGCATAACAGTGATTTGAACAAGGTAGTGAACACGTTGTATTGGCATAACACTCAGTGAAATGACCAAGGCAGTGAACACATTGTATTGGCATAACACTCAGTAAAATGACCACGGCTTGAGCACAATGTATTCAAAACACAGCTGCATGGATCATCCTAAGAGTACCATGATAGATCACACCTTCCCACTGCTCTATACCCTACACTGGCTATATTTGATCCAGAATCAAACACAAAATCTGTTCTCTGTACTACATTTCAATAACAGACTTCAGTCCAACATATCTATCTGGCTTAACACATGTGTACACACCAGCAAGATACTTACGCTCCTCCTCTGACAATCATTTACTCATTATTCCCACTATGAAAATGAAGTCATATGGACAACCTTCTTTTGCATACCAGGGCCCAGCAATGTGGAATGAATTGCCCATTGAAATTAGATACAAAGACACAGTGATCCACTTCTAGATTGCTCTTAAAACTCACCTTTTTTCGACTGCAAGAACAAACTTAAAGACCTAATAATGTTTCCAACCCAAAATATTTTCAGCACTTTTTATGTTTTCTAATTTCATTGTGTTTTGTTTTTTATTTCTTGAAGTCGTATCATTATATATGTTGTAGAGCAATTAGAGCTTCTAAAGATTAGGCGCTATACAAAGTCCTCATTATTATTATCATTATTATTATTGGCATAACGCTCAGTGAAATGACTTAGGCAGTGAACACATTGTATTGACATAACACTCAGTGAAATGACAAAGGCAGTGAACACATTGTATTGACATAACACTCAGTGAAATGACAAGGGCAGTGAACACATTGTATTGACATAACACTCAGTGAAATGACAAAGGCAGTGAACACATTGGATTAATATACACTCAGTGAAATGACAAAGGCAGTGAACACATTGGATTAATATACACTCAGTGAAATGATGAAGGCAGTGAACACATCGTAGTAGCATACCTTCAGCATGATCACATTATTTAGGTTGATCCTCCAGAGTTCCTGTGAGGGAAGTACCGCTGATATACAACCAGAATCATCAGCAGTCACAATGCAAGAATTGCCTGCTGTTAATGAAGAAAAACTTTCTTGATTTGAATGATCCAAGTAAACTGACAATACACTCCTCTCTATAGAACAACACTCTCTATAGCGAGCACCTTTTCTTCCACGATACTATTGAGAGGTCTGATGGACCAGTTTAATTCTAATATGGTACTTACACATTCCATTCCATAAAACTTCAGTTTGCAAAGTTTGCCATACAAAATAATCACTATCTGATCATGTCACAACTATCTCTAATCAAATCATTCATATTTTCTAAACCAAGGGTTGGTTGATGTGGTTAGCTGGTTTTAACAGCACTCTAGGCACATTACTGACTTTATCATGCCAAGAAAATGATAGAGAAGCATCTCTCCCATGGTCATGCCAAAGCTAAGTGCCCTTTCCATGATCACTACAAATCTAAGTGACTTTTCCATGATCACTCCAAATCTAAGGGACTTTTCCATGGTCACAACAAAGCTAAGTGGCTTTCCATGATCACTACAAATCTAAGTGACTTTTCCATGGCCACACCAAAGCTAAGTGACTTTTCCATGGTCACAACAAAGCTAAGTGGCTTTCCATGATCACTACAAATCTAAGTGACTTTTCCATGGTCACACCAAAGCTAAGTGACCTTTCTATGATCACTCCATATCTAATTGACTTTTTCATGGTCACAACAAAGCTAAGTGACTTTCCCATGGTTATACTAAAGGTTTTCGTTGCTTCACTCTGTTCAAAATCACTGGGTAACAACGATAGAGAAATCAACTCTGCATGTTAATGACTTAAATGCTGTCCAAGTTAATAATCATAATACTTTTATGAATTATTTGTTGGCAGTAACATAATTTTGTGAACATGATTTCCTCACCTTATTTGTTAAAGATGATATGATTTACCTTATATATAAATAATATTTTTTTTGCAGTCACATTAATTTATAAAATTGCTAAGACTCTGATGCAGTTGCAACTAAGCATGTGTAAATATACTTACAGATGAATGTCAAATAACTATATTATTAAAAAATCCCCCAAACTTCACAAATAACTGAAAATGTAAAATAAAACTGTCTTAAAGGAAAAAGACAAACTATATTAAAAACAAAGAAGAATGGTGAACAATTTGTTGGCTTAAATATCTGCCCACCTCTTCTGTACTCTCCATGAGGGAGATAAGTCTAAAGGGAAAAAAAAAAAGAGTCGTCAAAGCTCTCTGTAACATTTTGAAACATGTCCATATCGAATGCGTAAAAATTAAGTTGTTTTTGTCAGATCAATGTATACATGCACAAAAGATACCAATACAATGTACACATTGTAATGTATATCTATATTATGTATATTGTTTCCTAGAATATATGTTACTTAATAATGCTTTAAATACTAATATTCTTAAGTCTGCACTTTAAAGAAAAGATCTTTCTTTTACTGAGTTTGTAAATACATTCATAAAGCTCCAAGGCTGAGTTGCACTCTAATTCACATAAACAATTATAGCTGCCACTCTTCACGATTTCAGCCGGAATTTCATGTCATTTTTAGCAATTCACAGATTCAAGCCACATGCAAAACATTCACAAATTCCCAATTATCAATTATTTAAAATATATAAAAAAATAAATGATTTCTTGTTAAGTGCTCGTCAGTGAATGAAGAATTCATTTACAGACATTTTGAGAATATATCAGTGATTTTTCTCTGCTGTTGATACATTAGTACACTACAAAATATCATTCAGAATACAACTGGAACTCATTTGGGTTATTCAATTTTGTAATTCATAGAACATTTCCTGTTTATGATTTCATTCACAATGCTCAAAGTTATTTTTACATTTTCACTTTGCATTTTACTAAATAAATTATATTTTCAATTTTACAAACTTGTTGGTTTTCATTCTTTTTAGTTACTTATTTTAAAACCATAGTGTTAACTAATAGTATTATGAATTAGATTCCAAATAGTCATAAAAGTTCTATCAATGAATTCAAATATATGAAGTTCAATACTGAATGTATTCATGTAGTCTCAATTGTGCTAGGATTCAAATGGTCTGAATTGTGGCAATATTCTAACAGTCTTCTGGTGTATCACAATAATGTAATTCAAACTGTCCTTGACTGAACTCACTACAATTCCAAATTAATGTTTTAGTCCACAAATGTAATTCTAGTGAATAATAATATGATATGAATACATGAATCCACACAAATTAAAATCTGAATACAACAATAACACTGATTCTGCTTTGATGTTAAGGCAGGAAAGATAATTCTAATGTAAACAACTTTATATACCCCTCCACTTAACCTAGGTCACATGACAATTTTCTGAAAATACTGTCAACTTAATTGGAAATTTCCTTTCTGGAACATTCTAAGGTCAGAATCAAGACTATCTTTAGACTCAAGCTGAAGTAAAAATGTTTAAATTAATAATGATCTGAATATTTAATCTATAATCATAGAGATATATTAGCAACCGTATATACTCATGTATAAGACCATTCGAATTTAAGCAGACCCCCAAACTGAACAGGTACAAACACTTAACAGTACATGACCCGTGTATAAGCCGACAAGCCCACAACTCCAAGACATTTCAAGATCCATGAGGTAAGTTCTAAATACAGTAATTCAGGCAAACATATTTTTTATAAAAATACATATATACATGTACTTATCTCGAGCTTGGCGTGCATGATTAGAAAGAAATGGTATTGTTTGAAAATTTATGTCATGTTTGGTTTTCTTATTGATTTTGCCTAATTTAGATTTGTGTATAATTTTGATCGAACAAGGACAAGAATTTAGCAATTGCGAGTTGCTGTAACACTACCTCTTCCTTTTGACTTTATTATTGTTTGTTTATGAATTATTGCATTGGTCATTTTATATCAGTGTACTAGTAATTATGTTTTTACTTTGCTGCTTTGAAATTGTAAATACCTAACTCATTGAAATGTAATCCCAGTACGACAACAAAACGAACAACAATAAGGTTTCATTACGCACTGAATTAAGTACATCCCTTGGAGTCTAATCATAGTCACCATTGCTCTAAACTTAAATGATATCTCCAAAATACAATAATGGAGTTTCAGAAGAAAAAAATGCTTAGAAAATTATGCTAAAATCGTAAAAGCTGAGTTGTAGTTTGCTTTCATGTAAGCGACTTTGCATCATACCTGTAAACTTTCACGCCAGGAAGAGAAAAAAACCCTTCCAATTTTTAGGGGTCGCTCCACGCCTACACCCAGATTTCAAAATCTCCTTCAATTTTTGCAGAGAACTGCCAAGTACTGTATTATGTCTTCAATTTTCATTTCTTCTAAACAAGAAAAGTAGTACATGTTCTGTTGTATCACCCGTGATATATTGTTGTGACGAATTATTTACTTTACTAGAAAGAATGCATTTCTTCACTAAATGTTTGTTTGTTTGATTAGGATTTTTAATGTAGCTTTTAACAATTTTTCAGTCATATCGCTATGATGTCTGCAGTGAGGCAGCTGTTTAGTGATGTCTAGCACTGAGACATCATGCCGCAGACATGTAGCATGATGTCTCACCCAGTCACATTATCCTGACACCAGGCCGACTAGTCCTAACATTAACCTCTTAATGCTGAGCGTCAAGCGAGGCAGCTGTTAGTACCATTTTTGTAAGTCTTTGGTATGACTCGGCCGGGGATCGAACCGACGACCTCCCGCTTCCGGGGCGGATGCTCTAACCACTAGGCCACCGGAGCGGTCTCTTCACTAAATAGAATGTAAGGTTTAAAGAATATTCACATAAATTGATGACTTTTTTTTTACCTCTATAACACAAAAATACAAAAATAAACCACAATAGTTTTTTTTTATCTACAATTAATTTCAATCCCATGAATGAACACTACAAATGCAATAACTCCATACACTATAGCGCAATTCCCATGCAAGAAAATACCACGAAAAACATCGCGATTTTAGGTCCCAATCTCTTTTATTTTTTTATTCAGTCTCCCTACTTGACTTTTGAAACGTTTATAGGTATGCCTTACACCCCAGTTTTACAAAATGATGGTAATCGTACTAATATTATTGAATAAAAAGGCAACTACACATCAGTGTACTGGTATAGTTGCTGGTCAAATTCTCTCTTAACACAAGTTTCAGGGTTTAAATGATTAACTGTCCAGTAGTGCTGTCACAAAACAAAAGATAAATTCACTTACTATCAACATAACAATGAAATGCCATAACATCAAGTTTCCATTGTGTGGCAACTTATGATGTTTGTTCAGGCAAAACACAAAAATAAAAATGGTCAATGTTAACCTATAGTTGATCTATATGAGAATTTTATCCTTTATTATTACCACTTTTTGTGAACATGTAAATTATACTGGTTATGTGCCTTATATATCTAAATGTGCATACTTATTAAAAATATTACCTCAGTTTGTAGGATCTCATATATAACTAAAAATGAGTAACTAGTGAGTGCGTGATTCAACGCAAATGAAACAATTATAAAGGACTAGCTAAAATCTTATCTTGAAGAATGCAATTTGGTTGAAACAATAAATAAAGCAAAATTTGCATCAATATGTTTGGGAATAAATAAGGATTTTAGTGATGCTATACATGCTTTGCACTGTTTAAGTACTGTACAGCCTGGTCTCCCCAGTAAACGCAACTGGTCCACGAATTTTGTATTTACCTTTAATTAATTTTCATGTTGAAGAAATCAGAAAATATGCACATGCAAAAAAAATAACAAAAATCAATCATAGTACAGTAGTCCACCTCCTGAATGCCCCATCCCCCCCAACAGCAGCCACCCACTCCTTACGGCCAGAATCCATCGACACCGACAAGTTTCTGTTCAAAAGTACCTCTCAGGAATGGCCATCCTGCTAATGTGACCAGCGGCCAGCATTTTGGTGCAATAATATAAAATTTACCCCTCACAAGCAGACGCATTTTATTTTAATGTGCATCCAGAGCCAGGATTGTTGTTTCTTGATGTCAGGTTTTTGTTACTGAAAGAAGTGCTGACTAAACTAAATATTATATTATTTACACCTCACCAGAAGCCACATTTATTCCATAAAGCCAAGAAAGACTCAAATTTTAATCCATACAAAAGGGTAAGTACATGTAATAAGATTAGACATGCTTCTGTTATCATGAGATGTCCCGTTAAGTTAATCGTTATGATTACAATTATTGAACAGTAGTAACAGAAGTGGCAGTATCAATGCACATACATAAGTCAGCAACAAAATGGTTTGATAGCCTTTAAAGCTTCCCTTAGTAAGATGTTGACCTTGTTTACCTTTGATAATTAGTGGATATTGCTACTGAAATAACTGTCACGATCACAAATCCTCACGGCCGCGAGGTCAAATCAGCATGATGTTAATGGTACATATCGAAGCCATTTTGGATTCTCTCACTTAGTGTCAAGAAATGTATGAAAACAATAAGTATAAAGAAATGTATAAAAACCAAAGGATTTCAGGCTGTCTAACGAATCACATGACAAAATCGCATTGTTTAAATGCAGAAAAATTGTTTTATCAGTCTTGTAGTTGGCAACATTGGAATAAGTACAGTGTAACTGCAAAGAGATCAACATGTCATTGAGAAAAAGAAAAATTCTCAGTTTAGGAGAGAAAGCAAAAGTAATTCAACTAGAAAGGGGGGGGGGAGTTAGAGGATATATGCAGAAACATTTGATGTCGGAAAGACTCAGATAAACAACATCGTGAAAGATATAGGGAAACAATTCTGCCGGAAATGGGAAGGTGAAATGGACGGAGAATGGAAGATTGTTAGAGCTAGGAGATGTATGTATCCTAATTTGAATGACAAGGTATTTAAATGGTTTGCACTGCGCATGCTAAGAAAATTCCACTCACTGGTCAAATGATCCAAGAAAAAGCGACAATTTTGAAATGGGATATGACGACTTTACCGCAAGTAATGGATAGTTGCACAGATTTCAAGTCCAAGACAATATTAAGTGTTCTTTCCTAATTGGAGGATCAGCTGATGTTTAATGAAGTTGTCAAAGATTGGAACAAAAGACTGAACGATATATGCAGGGGATATGACAGCAAGGATAATTAGAGTTGTGATGAGACTGGTTTGTTTTTTAGGCTGTTGCCAACAAAGTCGCTGATACAGAAAGGGGATTCATGAAAAAGTGGGGAAAAAGCAAGGGAGAGATTTGCACTGTGCCAGTTAGAACAACTGTTAGAACGGTGAGAAACTGATGCCACTGGTGATAGGTAAATCACAAAATCCAAGATGCTTTATGGGATATAGCCAGACACATTTGAGAGTTACATATTAGGCAAACAGAAAAGCATGGATAACAGGACCTTAATCAGTGAAAGTGCAGAATAGGAAGATCCTGCTTTTCCTTGAAAACTGTGCTGTACATCCAAATCTGGATTTGTCAAATGTCAAGGCTTCATAATTTCCTCCAAAATACAACTTCAAAACTTCAGCCCCTGGATGCAGGGATGATCCAGACAGTCAAAGTAACTACAGGAAAAAGCTGTTGAGACATGTTTTGTTCCTAATGGATAATATAACATCTGCATTGGAGATAGCACAAAAGGTGACTCTGCTGGATGCAATCCAATGGCTGACATCAACATAGGATGTCCTGACAGCCAAGATGATTCAAAAAAGTGCTTTCAGAAATGTGAATTTTTCCAAGAGGTGTTGGGTGTACCAGAGGCAGAGGAGGAAAACTGAGATGAAGAGGACTATCTTCCCCTTATAACACCTGGAACAATCCTTAAGGATTATGTTCAGTGTGTCCCAAGATTTACAGCCAATAAAGTAAGTCAACAAAAAGACCTAAAAACTGATAAGTTTAGACATTGGCCCGCAGATAACCCAAAACCTCTTCTTCAAGACCTTTCTTCCCTAAATTGTCTGGCTTATACATGAGTATATACAGTATGTTTTCTATTGCTTACAAAAAAGATGTCATTGTTCTGGGAGAACATTAAATTGATTCTGGACTAAGGTCAATTACAAAACACAAATACACATAACATATAAAATCATTGGAAAAAATCCAACAACAATACAAATTAAATACAGTATTAAATAACAACAATCACAACAACATGGCTGCACATATCGGTACAATGTACACATCTACATGTTATAACAGTACAATGTGCATATGTACACATGATATCAGTATAATGTATACATGTACACATGATATCAGTATAATGCATACATGTACACATGATATCAGTACAATGTACATGTGAACAAATAATACCAGTACAATGTAGACACATACAAATGATATCAGTCCAATGTATATATGTACAAATATCAGTGCAAAGCACATATGAATGAAGAATATCATTCAAATATACACATGGACACTCAACATTTACCATCATCCTTATCAATTTGCAGACAGTTAATGCTGTCATCAGACAGACTGCTTCGGCACAAGATTTGTCTGTTACAGAACACCGTCAGCATGCCACATGAGTCACCCACAATAACGTCATTGTTGTAGAACTTGGTCACATCATGAACGGTAAGAGTCTGTATAGAGCCGCCCTTAGTTTCCAGAGTCAGCTGAAAATAAATCATTCCTTTCCAGACTGAATAAGTCAATGCAAGTCATGATACAGGCAAAGGAAAAAGAAACAATAAAACTGTAGAAAGTTTCTAAACATATTTAATGTTGCAGTAAAATGGAATTTACAATGAGTAATGTGGCGCCATTTACATGAAAGGTACTTGTCACAAACTTTAAGGTAATTAAGTTTGGGGTTGCAGTAAACTAATATTTGATTACGTGATTTTTATCTGTCAGTATTGCCTTGTTTAACTTTTCTGAAACAGAAGTACCCTCTGTATCCAAACTCAAAACTCCATCATCATATTAGATGGAGATTTCCAGATCTTGAACATAAAAAATGCAGACCCATTCTGACTTGCAGAAAACCCTTCTGGTTTCACTTAGGCCCTGAATATGCTTAAGACATAATGATGGAAAACCAAATGCAAACTTAATCAAATGAAATAACTGAAAAATCCAACTAAACAATCTTCATAAGCAGAGATGTGCAAATATAATTGGAGTGGAAATATAATTGAAATGTAGTTTCTGTTAGTGATGGGAATCGGTCAGAAATTCATAATCAATAATCGGTTCCCGATAACCAACTGATCATTGATTATAATCGATTACTAAGAGCAAATTTTAATTTTTGTTAAACAGTTATATCTTTGATCAAGAGTTCAATATGTTTATAAATGTACAGGAGTAATCTCTTTTAATGACATGTATACTTTAACCTGACAATAATATTACATTGTGTGTTACTTTTGTTCTACAACTTTGTTAAATGAATGCAACTTTTTATGGCTCATCAGTCACATATAACTGAAATACTGCTACGATCCCCAACATTTTTTTCATTCATATGTGATGTGTCTATAATTTAAAGTATAGAAGAGCATGATTTTCTTGTTTGTCATTGTTTATAATACTACAAAAGATGTTGCAATTTAACTGAAGCAAATCAACAAAATGTGTTTAAATTTATTAATTCAACATTTTAAAAACTTGACCATGTAATAATGATTATATGTTCCTAATTATGAACTGTAAGGTTTTTTTATTTGTAGTTGTGAAGGGATTAATAAATTTCAGGTCAACTTTAGTGTCTGTGAGTTTTATTGACCTTTGTGCTTTACATAACTTAAAAAGTAGTCTCCCTTTACACACAATCAATTATGGAGTTCATAATTGATTGTCTTTTTGGTTTGCTCAACCAACTGATGATCGATTATAATCGATAATGGGAACAACACTAGCAAGCGCAACATCTCAGTCAGTCAGATGCATCAAAGAATCATAAATTCTGAAAAACAAAATTGACGATGGCAGGAAATAAATTTCACCAAAAAAATTTGACTTTACAAGATAGTTTTGGATCTTCATCCCAAAAATTAATATTCCTACAATGCAAAAGCAGAGAATGTACACATCTGTAATTAGGGGTGCGTGGTATTACTGGTATGCAGATTTTATTATTTTTGAGTCATACGTAGCATGGTAAATTTTGGCTGTAATAGTACTTTGATATTTTCTGTCAGTAAGTTACAGATGAAAATTCCAGAGTAATTTGATTATGAATTTAATAATATTAAAAGCATATTTTCTTTTTCATAACTGCAAAAAAAATCATTAATTTTTGTGTTCTTTATTGAAATAGTTCTATTTGTCACCAATCAATTCCAATTATTACAAACATAATTATATTTATGAACCTTTAATCAAATAATATACATGTACCACATATGCCATAATGGCAGCCAGATGGGATGTTGTGAGAGGTATTTAGTCTAAAATCCAACTTTTGGCCCCAAAAAATACGAAAGAAAAATAATGTTATTGTTTTTATTTATTTACAAGTTTATGTTCATAAGTACATTATTTCATTGTAAGACCAAGAATCATCCTAAGAATTTTAGGAGTGCAGTTGGTCTCTGGTTGAATTTTATTTAATTTCTCTAGGCCACTAAATAATTTCTTATTTCTTAAATCAGAGTTTTATGTTTACTGACCCTCTCTGTTAAATATCTTGCACCCATGTTAGCATCCCGCTCAAAGTTACCTGTTGATTATATCAATAGTGCAGCTAGTAAAACGCAAGCTTTATTGTGAATACTGTATATTCTATAAGCAAGCTTAAAATGTCATCACAATGTCTTTCACAGGGTGTCAGCTAAAATGCAAGCTTCATTGTGAACACTCAATACTCAATTAGCATGCTATCCAATGTCATCACAACGTCTTTCACAGGGTGTCAGCTAAAGTGAAAGCTTCGTCATCCCACTCTAGTTACCATTTGTAGATGAAAACTTAAACAACTGTTAAAATGCATAAATCAACTTCACCTGCTATAAGGTACTGACCAATGGGTGTGGAGCTGCAATATTCTATCAGGTTGAGCTATTTTGTTTTATGTGACGCTAATTAGTTTTAAATAATATAATGGAGATAATATTGTTTTATTTTACTATAAAAATTAAGATATTCTGCCAGCTATTCATTAGACACAAATTAATAATTCTCCATAACCATACCCCAGAAAATTAAATTCTTGGTTCCTAATATAATTGTGGGATATTGTGGTATGTAGCACAATATGTTCAGAAATATCACTGTATAACAGAGTACAAACTTTTTCATGGTATCAAGTTCCAACAGTTATTTAAATGTCTCCCAATCACAAATATTGTTGTTGTTAACCCTAGGCATTCTTTCAATGTATAGAGAAAAAACCAATTTGTACATTAACCAGATCAGTCTCTACCTACATGAGTGAAACTGGGTTAACTTCTCTTAACTTTCCTTACTTCAAGTAAATGGCTATTTTATAAATTGATGTTACATAATACAAAAATCAAAGAATACAGAAATCTTGCATCTAAATGGATTACCTTTGGCTGTGTAAAATCTGACTTTTGCACAAATTCATATATTCGAACAATGCCATCTTCACCTCCAAGCAGAAGATTCAAACCAGATTGACTGTAAAGAAAACATATGCTTTTACTAATTTAAATCCTTTTGCCTGAAGGCAGGTTTACACAACAACTTGTTATGACATATCTTTATTTAAACAATGCTTTTCTGGGGAAACCCAATTCTTTATTTCCACAGTTAATATATTCAGACAAGTGGACTGATTTAAGTGGCAAGAAATAATTATTGGTATAGGAATAACCTGTCTGTTAAATGCAAAAAGCTGCTTGCCATGTAACAGGCAACTTTTAGAGCAATCTGAATGTCCAGGTGATTCCTATAAAAAGGTGTCTGTTAGGGCAGGTTTTACTGTATTCCAAATACTAATAGTTTATTCAAAAATTTCACTAACAGGTGAGTAAGAACTTACTTTCCACATCAGAGCATTTCTTTGTTATGAGGTCATGAACATGTCTTATTACTATTTTCAATTTTGAGTCCTTTTTTGATTCTTTGATAGCTAATAAAAACCTTTTTGTGTTTAAATTCTGTTAATGTCATCTGGAACACAATAGTGATTTGGGATGACTTCATAAGGAATTTTGATATATGCTGACCAATTAAATATAGTAAAAATAGCTCATCTGCCCATCCTAGAATAAGAACAAAAAAGTCACAAAAATGTGGGCGAGTTAATTTCAAAGAAAGTTTAAACAAATAAATACCAAAATGGTAAATAAAAGTTAAAAGTTTGGGAAACCACCACATATTTCAAACTCACGACCTTTTGTTTTGTAACCAGTACACAAGAAAGATGAATGTGGGTGTTTATATATAAAATGTTACATATTAAGGCTATTTTGACAGTAACAAGAAAAAGGTGAAGACATCAAGAGTTGTAAAATTTAACATATAATTTATTTCCCCAGAAAAATAAGGCAAAAATGAGAAAACAGAACTTATGGTTTTAAGAACCAAATCCAAAAATAATCCAAGAATTAAAAAAAACTTAAGTCTTAGTAATAAAATGTCCTAATGAATCTGAGTCTGAGTCCCGACAAAACCAAAACTGGATGGTGATGACATATGCTGTAGTCAGTGTAGTACTTATGTGTCTACAGTAACTGTTCTTTGTTGAATTTCAGAAAATAATATTACAGTGTTTTGTGTTTTAACTGTAAGTTTTAATAACTGCCTTTGTCCAAAAAATTAATTTTGAACACAAGTATTTCCAGGGAAAAATAATCTATTAGAATCCAAATAATCTGAAGAAAAATTAAAAATTAAACTCAAACTGGTCAAAACAAAAACACTGAATAGTCTCCAGGGTTTAAGGCAAAACTGAAATTAATTCTCAATACATCACTATTAAATCTGACTACTATGCAAAACAGATGCCTGGACATGGGTCAACCTTCCTGTAAAACCAGAGTTTCAAAATAATTACATGTGCTACATGTTATTTGTCACATACTCCCAGTTTGGCCTTGATTTTACACTATGAATTCCACACTAAGTAAAATTAACAAATAAAAATAGTTGTTTATTTCAAAACAAATTAAGGTAACGGACAAGGTCAGCTTTAAATACAAAGTTTCCATATTAGTATTAATGAAAAACTGAACTTCATTTCTGGAAAATGTCAAATACAGTAAATAAAATTACATTAAAAAAACATGTAATGGAATTCATTTAAAAAAATAACAAATTACAACAATTAAATTAAATCAGATATAAATTAATTATACAGAACAAAGATCATCACTAATTATGATAGAGATAGCTTGGTCAGTTCCTGGTATACTGCACCAAAAGTCACATTTGAAAATCAATATCTACTCCAGAAACTTCACAAAATTAAAAACAAAGCTGCTCGGAACATCGTCAGAATACCACGATCAGAGCACACCTCTGCGCTGCTCTGTACCCTACACTGGCTCTCCATTCAATCCAGAATCAAACCCAAAATATGTTCTCTGTGCTACGTTTCACTGACAGACTCCAGTCCAACATACCTATCTGGCCTCACCCATGTGTACACACCAGCAAAATACTTATGCTCCTCTTCTGACAATCATATACCGGTACTCATTATTACCACATTGACAACGAAGTCCTATGGACATTCTTTTGCATACCAGGGCATAGCAATGTGGAATGAATGCCCATTGAAATTAGATACAAAGAGACAGTGATCCCGTTTGAGTACTTTTAACACTCACCTTTTTTGACTGCAAGAACAAACTTAAAGACCTAATAATGTTTACTACCTTAAATATTTTTAGCATATTCTTTGTTTTCTAATTTCAAAGTGTTTGTTTTGTTTTTTGTATTCCTATCAGTATATATGTTGTAAAGTGGTTCGAGTTTTCTAAGCATTAGGCGCTACACAAAGTCATCATCATTATTATTATTTCTTTCAAGTAACAGATTCTAGCCAAATAAAGAAGTTTCAACCCAATGACGTAACCTTAGTTCCAATTTCCATGTGTGGAATGTTAGTTAATTTAAAAAATATCAATCAAATGTCTCTATAGGTTTTGGGTTTGATTCCAGCTTTAAGCTAATTCTTTACTAACTATTTCTGATTGTATATGTGCTCTTTACATTCTCATGTGAAATCATGTAAAGTAATGATACGTAATTCTAGTTCATATCAAATGTAGCTGTTTCTTATACAAGTTCAAGTCCAGTTTAGCCATTTATTCATGTACAATGTAACAGTTTTTTTTTTTTTATAAGTTTATCTCCAAGGCAGCTATTTATTTTACAACATAATTCTGGACTATTTGCAGTAAGTTCTCGCTTTCATTTTCCTCATTAGGTTTTTATATCTAGATTCCTGGTAATGGATTTAGACTTCAACAGATTTCAAGGTTTTGGAATATAGATTCCCCAGCTATTGGATTTTGACCATAAGACATGTTTTCATTTATTAACTTGTCGAAAGACAGCATTCTTCCTGTCTTTTTCTTAACTATAGGACTCTTCTCAAGATGTTTTTTCAAATTTGTTTTCTATACTATCTAACAGTGAGGTACATGATATTACCAGTATATCATTGTTTATTTTCTGTATTTATCATTTACCTATATTTCAGTAAGTAATTATAGAAATACCAGAGGTAAGAATTGTATTACACTGTATATTAAAACTCATTTTACATAACAACATAATTTTTATTTTAAAAAATTATACAAAAACAGTTGTATTTGTCACAAATTAATTTTGAATATATGAAGATAGAAAACTATATATGATCCTTTAATGACAAGTTTGACACATGTAATGTGGTAACCAAATGAGATATTGTGAAAAACATTCAGGGAAATCCAAGTTTTGTTAACATTTCAAAAAGACAAACATCATCTTTTTAGCATTTAAAAGTGTATGTTAATGTACAAAGTACAATATTAATTTGTAAGACTGCATATCCAACATTTTCAGGAGAGCAGGTGTTTTCTGTTCACATAATTTGTCATGTCCACTAAATATTTTCCCTTTTGTTTAACATTTACTGACCCTGTCTGATAAACATCTTACTGGGGTGTTGGTATCCCACTCAAAGTTTCCCTACTATTATATCAACAGTGTAGCTGTAGTAAATTGTAGACTTCAGTTTCCATTTTTATCAGCAAGTTCTCTAATATCAGCTGAAGTGTAAGCTCAACTTCAGGAGAAATGCCATTAAAAGACCATGGCCGAATCTTGCTGCCATTAAGAAAATCACTGTGATGGTTCAGCAATTCCATGATGGCATGTATGCTTGTGTTATAGATGACAGTCATTCATCTGAAACCACTCACAGTCATCAACTGAGTCGAGCAAGGCCATGTGTCAGGCCTGTGACTGTTCCCTGAATACCACATCCGAGTCTGACATGCAACAAAGTATGGAGTATTTCTCAAATAATATAATGGATATGTGTTTTATTTTCCTAGAAGTCTGAGCATGTTATTTTTCAAGATATTGAGAGATCAAAGTTTTAATCAACAGTTCCAGGCATCTGTCCGAGAACATTAAACTGTTGGTCCCAAATATAATTTTACTATACTGTTGTACATCTCAAAGTAAGTTTAGAAATACGTCAATGCTGTACAAAATTTTACGGGATATTCAACTCTAGTCCAACATATCATGCACCGACGGTCCAGTTTTAACCACCTGATTGTTAGAGTGTCATGTCTGATGTTCAGTGTGAACATTTTCCCTGCAGATTGAACCAATGCATGTTTCTTTGAATTTGGCTCCACTATTATTCCAATAACATTATCAATTTCTAGGAGACCAAAATTTAATTCATATTTTAAAAAACTTTAATCTCCCATTTTGATTCAGCAGTTTGGTAAGATGCTCAATAGTATTTAATTTCTAATTTTAATTTTGTAATTTAGCCAAATGTCAGGTGGGAGAACGTTCCATTTTGAAATTTCAATGTTAAAGTTTTGTAATTGTTTGCTTCATCTGTGTGTCATGAACAAAAGTAGGAGTCAAGATTTATATATATCGTAGACATATATAATTACATGGATAATTACTTCACATTAAGTTTAACAATTTATGCATTTCTTGCTCTTTGGATATTGTAATAAATCCCATTTACTCCTCACCGTTTCTTATCATTTAAAAAAAAAAAAATAGCTCGGTCCTACTAATTACTGCTGAGCCTGACAAAGCCCGACAAAGCCTAACAAAGCCACGCAAAGTCAGATTAAAAAAAGAGTGCATATATTGTTCATTATATTGATGAGCTCTACCATGAATATAAGACAATTATAATGTGGAACAGTTGTTAATCGACTGCTGCATTACAAGTAATTTCGCTTTAGTTACACAGCAATGTGTTTTTCGTAATGCAACCAACCCACCATCCCCCGCAAACTGAGTTAACCCTAGTCCTACGTATAAGACCCGACGCTGATATTTATGTTTGGGGCGTCAGGCACTTAAACCAAAAATCAACATGTGCTATGTGTTACAGGTAGGGCTAGGTTAACCCCTGATAATCGGTAGATCGATAAAAGTGTAACTCATTGTTAATATATATTAAAAAATATTCACCTAAAGGCAGACCCAACCAATAAAACGTTAAACTTATACTTTGTAGCAAAACTGACGATGCAATTAATATTGTATATTTCTTTGAGTTTCATTTCAAAGTTTCAAAATAGCATTCGGACGCCCTCGTCTTTCAGTAGTCTGGTTACCTGATTTTCGTAATCTTTGCAAGCCACCTCCAGTTGCGGAACACAAGGTCGTGAGCATACGGACGTACATCACAATTAATTTTACTATATGTTCTCTACATATATTTCTCAGTACTGACCTTTCAACTGTGTGACAATCAATACAAATCATATGTTAATCTAAAATACCTCCAAAGATGACATTACGGTGAAGTTCTTGTCAAGGGTTCACCAGCATTTTTTTGAGAGGCTGCACTGTAAACAGAACAGCATGTAAACGGAAAACATATTTTACTTCCGGATCATCACCAAAGGCCTTATTACTCAATGTGCACTGTCGCCAAATACACAAAGACAAACACTCTTTGAGCTCATATTCTCAAGAATAAATAATTAAATTTAAATCCATACCAAAAATGCATTAATGTAACCCTTCTATCACCGCCAAAACGAGAGAAGAAAAAAATGTTCTAAAAATAGATTAGAACTACGAGTACTGAACTGGAACTAATAATCAGAGTGCAACCCATGGGAGCATACAAAGAAGGGAACCAGACTAGGTAGCACACTAAGCAGGAAACCAGACTAATGTGATGCGATTCCATACAAAGCTGCCAATGAATGCTGGTTGATTTCGGACCACGACTAATTTGGCCCAAAATTACGGGCTGTTTCGGCCCAAAGACCAGGCTGAGTTGGAAAACACAAAATATTATTGTTGTTGTTGTAGAGTTTAACTCCATTTTTTCAGCACACAATAGGCTATACATGGAGGCCAGTATTAATGGTGGAATAAGAACCCTGGAAAACCCACCGGAAAAAACCACCGACCCAGGAGAAGCTACTAGCAAGCTTTCTCACATATCCACATTGTCCGAATCTGAGACTCGAACACATGCAGACACAGGTGAGATGGCAGTGATCCGTAACGGAGTGCGGTTTAGACCACTCTATATAAATATTTAAGGTAGGAAACATTATTAGGTCTTTAAGTTTGTTCTTGCAGTCGAAAAAGGTGAGTTTTAGGAGCATTTTGAAAGGGATCACTGTATCTTTGTGTCTAATTTCAATGGGAAATTCGTTCAACGTTGCTGACCCCGGTATGGAAAAGAACGTCCATTTTACTTTCGTTTTCATAGTGAGAATAATGAGTATACGATTGTCAGAAGAGGAGCGTAAGTATCTTACTGGTGTATACACATGGGTGAGGCCAGATAGGTATGTTGGACTGGAGGCTGTCAGTGAAACGTAACAGAGTACAAATTTTGTGTTTGATTCTGGATCGAATGGATAGCCAGTGTAGGGTACAGAGCAGTGGTGAGGCGTGCTCTGATCGAGGTACTCTAAAAATAATCTGAGCAGCTGTGTTTTGAACTTTTTTAAGTTTCTGGAGTAGATATTTTGATGAACCAGACAGAATTGAGTTACAAAATAGTCCAGTCTTGAAAGTACTAATGAACACACAAGTGTTTTAGTGGCATCAACTGAAAGATATTTGCGAATGGAACTCATTTGTCTCAGTTCAAGATATGCAGCTTTGCATATGATCATGACATGTTGGTGCAATGCGAGAGTATTGTTTGGAGTAAGACTTAGGTTTCGTACTGACTGTGAGAATTTAATGTTGGTGTTGCTGATATTTATTGTTTGAAGTAAAGGATGTGAATGAGAAAGTCTTTGTCTTGTGATCAGAATAGCCTCAGTTTTATCATCATTCATCTGCAGCTTGTTACATGTCATCCGTGATTTCACATCAGAAATGCACCTCTCTACTCCTTGGATGGTAGCATCAACTTCAGTTGGGAGGCTAGACTTGTATATTTGGGTGTCATCAACGTACAATTGGTGAGACACTGGGTGATGATCTATGACACTTGAGAGCGGCTGAGTATATAGAATGAAGAGAACAGGTCCAAGAACATACCCCTGTGGAACACCACAACATAGATCAACTGGGTATGAATGTATTCCATTTTGCAGATACAATTTGTTTCATGTGACTAAGTAGGACTTGAACCACTGTAATATTCTGAATGCCAAATACATGCTAAATAAGTAATATATCATGGTATATTGTGTTAGATGCTGCAGACAAATCAAGGAGGGTGAGCACTGTAATCTGTCCACTATCCAAAGCAGAGAGAATGTCATTAAATACCTTCAGAAGAATAGTTTCGGTATAGTGGCAAGGGCGGTATGCAGACTGTACATTGCTAAAAAGACTGTTTGAATTTAAATGAGATACAAGTTGGGTTAGAACAATTTTTTCTAAGATTTCTGATATGAATGGGAGATTAGAAACTGGGCTGTAGTTCTTTAAATTGTTAGAGAGAGAGAGAGAGAGACAGACAGACAGAGAGAGAGACAGAGAGACAGAGAGAGAGAGAGAGAGTTAGTTAGAGTATGAAAATGCTTTGTTAGATTTACGAGAATGTATCTTTATATAAACAAAACAAACATTTTAAAAAGTGTGTCTTCCACGTGGTACAAGAAATGACTGTTTGATAAATTCTATATTAGTTTTGCTTTCTGTCACAAATCACGGAAATTAAACCGTTAAAAGTCAGCCAGGATTCACTCATGCATTCCTGCATTGAACTAAAGATTTAATCAGTAGCCATTGGCTATCATTTGAGTTCAATACACTATCGTACGTATTTACTCCTCTTTGGTGTATTGTTTTTATTCAGTAATTGATGAATATAAAACGGCCACTTTCCTGGTTGTAGATGCATAAGGTCATATGCATTCTGGTCCTACAAAGTCAGACACATTTTGTTTAATATTTTGTTATTTGTATATATTTTCATGCATGTATATATTTATGTAAAGAAATTTGTGTGCTTTCTGCTTAATGTAAAAAAATAACGAATTAAAATGATCCTTTTTTTAAATACAAATTTGTATAAAATTAACTGTTACAAAAAATTAACGGGAACTACACAGCATTAAACCATCAACCATCGTGATTTGTATGTTAGTAAGGTTGATTTATTGTTCAATGGTGATCAGTAAAATCCTAAGACTTTTAATATTAAAAATGACGTCTTTGAGTGTATATGGGTATCTTTTAGTGTAGTTCAATATATATGAGTGAATTTGTATAAAAAAGATGCACATGGCCGCATATACATTATAATAATAGTGAAAAAGCAATAAAATAATGTTATTATTTATTTTGATTGATATTTTGTTAAATATAAGTTTATAGTTCAATTTCGTTTATTACTTGAAATAATAAAGTAGTTGTTAAAGACTTAATTTGAGGAAAATATTTATTATTATCTTGCATACATGAAGGCAATATTTTGTAATGCAAACTATATTTTAAAAAAATTTGAAACTTAATTTCATTGAAAACATTTACTAAAAGGAAGAAAAATAAGATATAAAGTAAAATTATTTAAATCCTCTTTCCGTGATATAGTCGCTCCTGCATCACACACATCACCTTAAAATGCACAGGTTTTGCAAATTAATTGTAGTGATTTTAAAGACCAAGATTTAATCTCTTGCTGATACAAATTAATACATCTCCTATGGTACTATTTACAACAATCTGAGCACTGAATGGTATCATGGTCACATTCCAATTTACACTTGCCACAAGGAAATTTAACCATTTATCTTGATTCACTAATGAACACAGCCAACTGACCTAAGATTTGCGGAGTTTAATACGAAGGAACATGCCATTGTCATCAATTCGCGTTCTGAAATAACACATACATATTCCCCAATTGCAAACTAAACATGC
Source organism: Unio pictorum (assembly GCA_030141615.1). Classification (NCBI taxonomy): domain Eukaryota; kingdom Metazoa; phylum Mollusca; class Bivalvia; order Unionida; family Unionidae; genus Unio; species Unio pictorum. The sequence continues at coordinate 472,595 of JARLTB010000222.1, forward strand.
CAACACGTCCATATTATCCAACGCTATTGCATCTGCACATGAGAATTAAAGCGAATCAACAAATCTCTGTGATAAATTTATACAGACTTTGTTTTGCAGGCCCTAATCATTTTGGCCTTTTGTGCTCACGAATACCAAATGGACATTACTTGCGTTTATTAGGAGAATGTGTTGATTGTTATATGGTAACTATGAATTTCATAGTAAAAACATAATGAATAATGTAAATAATTCAACGGTGTTCATTTTTTTGCATTATATCACCATTATCATCAGTCTCTTGACCTAGTGTGGTCGTTGAGGTACTGTGCTTCTGAACATCTGACCAGTTCCCTCCACTTGTCTCGATCATTTATCAATGCCCGTGTCTCCACAAACATTTTCCTCGCCCATCTGTGATTTTCTCAGTCAACTTTTTTCTCTGTCTACCTCTCCTTCTGCTCTGCAGTACTGTCGCGGATAGACTGACTGTTGGCTCTAGTGACATGGCCATACCATTTCAGCTTTCTCTTTTTGACAGTGGTGAGGAGGTCTTCATAATAGCATACTTTGTGCGTGATGGTGTTACGCACTTCTTCATTTGTGATGTGGTCCATGTAAGAGATGCCAAGGATGGTTCTGTAGCATCTCATTCAAGTGCCTAGATTCTTCGTTGGAATTCTGCTGTAAGGGTCCAGGCCTCACATGAATACAAAAAGACTGAGATGACTACTGCTATCAATAGTCTGATTTTAGTTTTCTGTCAGATATTTTTGTTTCACCAGATGGGTCTTAGCTTTGACATAGCTGCCCATGTTTGTCCTGCTCGTGAAACAATTTCTGCTCTTGATCCCTCTTTGGTGATTATGGAACCAATATATCGGAAATGGCCCACTTTTTGCAGTTCCTGTCATCTGTCTTTAATCTTGGCTGAGATTTGTTTGCCACTATTTGTCATCAGCTTTGTCTTTTCCGCACTTATCTCAATGTCAAATCTGAAGAATGTTTCGTCCAGGTTCTTCACTGCCTGCCAGCCCATTAATGTCGTTTGCAAAGCGTAGGTTGGTAATATTAAGCCCTTAAATGCTGTCTCACAATGGTTTTTTAGGTCTTTGCTCATGATGCGCTTTAATTAGATTTTGAAAAGTATGGTGACATGAGACAGCCTTGATGTACTCCAACTGTTTTCTTGATTCAGTCCCCCACAAAACCTTGAGTAATTACTGTACTGGTAGCCTTGGCGTACAGTTGCTTGATGGTATTGGTCAACTTTTGACCCATGTTGTACTTCTTCATTGTGTCCCACAATGCCTCATGCAACACTCTGTCAAAAGCCATTTTGAAATCTATGAACACATGCTAGATGTCTTGTTGCTGTTGCGAGTACTTTTCACACAGAACCTTGAAACTGAATATTTGTTCTGTTGTGCTTCAAGTACTCCGGAACCATATCTGTTCTTCATCGATTTTTTCATTATTGCATTATATACTAAAACATTAATAATAATATTCATAATTTCCATGCATGTGTTTTTATCTAGTGTAGAACAAAACATTACAAAGAGCGGGATAGGCATGAATGTTGAAACAGTGTTACAACTCGCGATTAAATATGTGGTTATCAGAAAGTCTCATAAGATCAGAAGATTTTCTTGGATATTCAAAAATAAAACAATCACATTCAAATCTTAAAGTACATGCATAATGACAAGTCCAATTATGGAACTGAGAACTATATTTTTTTATTTAACACCTGTAAGAAAAGGACATGAAAGCAATCGAACTTCCACTGTTGGTCCAAAAAGCACAAGGGGCCGTCCATTTAGTAGGCCCCCCCCCCCCATACGAATGCGTATGGGGGGGGGAGGTCTATTGATAATGTACGTACACATAAATGTATGGGGGTGGGATGGGGGTGCAACCTTGACTATAACTTGTATAATACGTAACCCGTTCCACTGGATTACAAGTGCTTCTTTTTTGGGCATTTTAATGGTTTAGCAATACATGCAAATAATGCTATTGACAAAGATATGAATGCATATGGGTATTGAAGAAAAGCCGTCATAAAAGGAAAACTGCGAGTACGTTTTTACTTCTTCTTCTTCTTCTTCTTCTTCTTCTTCTTCTTCTCATTGAAGAATAAATATGGAAAATGTAACTACTCTGAAATACGGGCCAAATAATTTGGATGTGATGTAAATTACAAAATAAATACGGAAATGATTTGGCTTGCCATTTTTGCATTTATCTTTGTATTTAGACCATTAATATAATTGTCCGCACATAATTCTTGATAGTTACTAGACCATTAATATAATTGTCCGCACATAATTCTTGATAGTTACAATTCCACTGTTTGGCTATTGAAGTTCATGCATCCCCGCATTATTAATAAATTATTACTAATATGTATTTATTAGTAATAGATTAAGCATTAAAATTATGTATAAACTGTATTAGACACTATTAATAGTAAATGTTATTTTCTTTTTAAAAAAAAAATGTAGCAAATTTCATCTATTGCGTTCCGGCGTTTCGGTGCGTTCCGATGTTTCTATAAACCGTAATTCTGAAGCTTTGATCCGTCGCGCGATTCGGTATACTTCCTTTTAAAAATATCGGAGCGATTATTTTGAAGAATTCTTACGAAAATGTATTGTTTTCTAACTGTTTCTGACGGCACACATTGTTCATTTGATCTGATTAAACTTTTATTTCTGTTGTTCATTATAATACGAAATTGCGGAATTAGCAACGGGTAGAACGCAGAATCTTGACTGCATTCCACCCGCTGACAGTTCCGATTGTTACCCGTCACTCGTCATTCGCCAGTTTGGGAAATTCCACTGTCGAAGTTTGGTGTACCACATGTATGATGTCATCATTTCCTGTTCTGAGTTGGTAAGTGTAATCACAGGAGTCTGATGTTGTATCAATAAAGTAAGGCGAAATCTCTGTCAACATGAAATCACCTTATTGGTAATATAAACGAAATATTACCAAAAAGGTGATTTCATGTTGTCCGAGATTTCGACGGACTTGATTGATAAAACGTCAGACTCTGTGGCGTAATATAACGTTATTTCTATGTATGGTTTCATTTTCTGATTTTAAGAGTAATCTCAGGTGGTGAATGGTATCAAAGGCTTTAAAATAAAATTATGATAATCAAATGGCTGATATGCTGTCTTTTAGCTCTACTGGTCACAGGCAGACGATATTCTCCAATAGTAAAGAGTTTTACTTATCTGTCCATTATCCTACTAACCTAGGCTATAGTACAGAATCCAAATTGTGTAACTTCGTATATATCTTCTGTATAATATGTCATGTTTTTTTATTTCCGTTCATACATAATAATTATTTTTTCCATAGGAATATATTCATTCATACATGTAAAAGACAGTAGAAACACTGCTGTCAAGTCAGAATTATTTTAGTTAAATTTTATATTATGCTTAATGTTGTTGCAGTGTTTAACGCCATTTTTCATCACATGATGGGCTATACATGGTGGCCAGTATTAATGGTGGAGGAAGAACCCGAAAAGAACCACGACCCATGAGAAGTTATTGGCTAGCTTTCTCACATACCCGCATTGGTCGAATCTGAAACTAAATCTGAAACTAAAACCCACAATGACAGAGGTGAGATGGCAGTGATCCATAACGGAGAGCGCTTTAGACCACTCTGCCACTCTGTGCCTCTATATTATGCTAACTTATCATTTTGAAGAAATATCATATGTTAAAGGTAATAGTTTTTAAATTTATATCAGTAAATGCGGTTACATGACTCGTGTGACTTTTACTGTATAACAAGTGTTTTAATTGCCACATAGGCTCATGTCATTGCTTGTTAGTGTCAATCATACATGTCAGCCCCTTTGGATATACATGTAGCTACTCCTAAACTACTCGAAGGATGCAATGGAACTGTACACAGGCATTCATGCCATGGTCTAGTTGGACCTAAATGAAAATTGTGCTGCTAAGACATTTTAAATATATTGTTATTGCTATTCAGGAAGAATGAATGGTCATATAGACATGTGATTTTCACAAAAAATTTTAAAGCATCTTTATGGTGTCATTTTGATCTTAATGAAAACAGTTGATTTGACATCCAATATGGCCACCATAGCAGTCATCAAGATTATAATAGAGCAACAAGTAGATCTCTTTTGTTTTTCTTCTTCTTCTGACATTACAGCACTGTCTGCTACCAGTAATGACACCCACTCCCCCCAAAAACCAACCAAAAAACCACAAAGACAAAAAACTAACAACCAATAAAACCTAAGAAAACACCCCCAACCCCACTTGATCTGGTTGCCATCTTGGTGAGTTTTCTCCTGAATAGATAATTATCAGATTTGTTTCCACTCCCAGTAATTTAAAAAACAAAACATATAAAAATTGAACAAAACTTAGTCCTTTCATTCATCCATTTATAATTTCTAACCTAGGGGGGTTACTAGTACTGTCACCTTATGTCCATTTTAAATGAAGCTCTCGATGTAAACATCCAGAGTGTTCAGTCATTTTCTGGTTTTTACAACAGTAAAATAAAAACTTGTTGGAGTCCAATATTTCCATTGACTAGTTTAATATTTTTACAAAATATCCGTAAATATGTGTCCAATAGATTTCATCCCAAAATTCATGATATTGGTGAGATTATCAAAGACAATGAACTGCATCACTTCTGTTGCAAGATACAAGAAAGTTTGTACAATGTTTGTGGTTTGAGGAAAATACATAAAACTCAAACCATATATACGAGCTGTTTTACCAATATAACAGCAGTATTTCATGATTCAATAGATAGGTATACTGACTAATAGTAAATATTTACACTGTAATAGCACACATGCCAAAACTACAGTGCCAATGGTAGATTAAAATGACGGCGCAATATTAGATAAAAAATACATTAGATAAAATAAATCAGCAGTAGATAAAAGAATGCAACAGTAGATAAAAGAATACAACATTAGATAAAAGACAGTGCAACATCAATTTCAACTACAAGTCAATAGTAGACAAGATGCAGATGCACACTTTTTTAATGAACATATGTAACACATGATGGAGAAGAGTGCACTTAATAAATTAAATATGGAAATTGACAATGTCAGTGATAACAGATGATTAAAACACAAGACTGCAGTATATCACACTCATCCAAAGGTTTTCATTGGGTAAGAAAAGTGACATCAAGAGAAATGAGGATGCTAAAAGTAGTGTTGTTCCGATTATCGATTATAATCGATCATCAGTTGGTTGAGCAAACCAATAAGATAATCGATTGTGAACTCCTTAATCGATTGTGTGTAAGGGAGACTACTTTTTAGGTGTATGCAAAGCACAAAGGTTAGGAAATCTCCCAGCCACAAAAGTGGACCTCAAATTTATTAATTCTCTTCACAACTACAACTATGAAACCTTATGATTCATAATTAGGAACATATAGTCATTAATACATGGTCAAGTTGTTATAGTGTTAATAAATTTAAACAGATTTTGTAATTTAGTTTCAGTTAAATTGCAACATCTTTTGTAGTATTTATAAACAATGACAAACAAGAAAAACCTATCCTTCTATACTTTAAATTATAGACACATCACATGTGAACGAAAGAATTTTGGGGGATTGTAGCAGTATTTCAGTTACATGTGACTGATCAGCCATAAAACGTTGCGTCCATTTTACAAAGTTGTAGAACAAAAGTAACACACAATGTAATATTATTGTAAGGTTAAAGTATACATGTCATTTAAAGAGATTAATAATTTATTCCTGTACATTTATAAACATATTGAACTCTTTATCAAAGATATAACCGTTTCACAAAATATAAAATTTGCTCTTAGTAACTGATTATAATCGATCAGTTGGTTAAGTGGAATTGATTATCGATTTTGAATTTCTGACTGATTCCCATCAGTAGTTAAAAGTTAACCCTACAGATGAAGTGCCATTGTCCGCTAGATTGATATAATGCGCATTTACAGTGCAACTCTAACCATGGCTGAATCAGCCTGTTGATTTATTTGTTCTTAGTTCGTTGATTAGGCTGTAACCGACTTTGGATGCTTCGAATCTAAAAGAGAGCGGAAAACAGACTTACCCATTTTAAAATGGCAATGGTATTACTAAAAAACTCTTATATCATTTGAAACACCAAGACTGACAATGTTTTGGATCCTCTGGGGACAGTCACATTAGAAAATTATACATTGATGAATGCAGTGGCTAATAATTTTGCATTTTTTTATATCCTTGATTTTTTGGGGTTTCTAAAAACGGTATGCAAATACTATATATAAGTTGTTTTTGTGATGTTTAGTTTGTTCTGAAGAAGGATGCGCATCCAGTATATGCACACATAGCAGCCATTTTTTCAAAAAATCTTGGTACATGTATTGTTACTCCTTCCGAATGGTCCTAAATGAGAATGATGCCTAATACATGTATAGCTACTATGGTGTTTGGGTAACTCATGGAAACATCAACTTGTTTGAATATCCGGTTAAATTAAATTTTACTTAATTTAATAATTCTTCGAATTTAAAGAAAACCTCAAAGTTTCTACAAACATAAAACAAGACCCATTTTTAAGGGTAATTTCAAGATATTACAAATGAATTACAATGTTTAATGTTGTATATGAAGATTTTCTGCTATAAAAAAATCTGTTTTTTTGCCAATAAGATATTAAACAAATCTCGCTTTGAGAAAGGATATTAAAGATGTTTACTCCATGTGTGAATGTGTGACATAGATTTAAGAGCCTGTTTGAAAAGTTTTTGAAAGTGGTTTGCATCAGTTCCTGTACTCCGTTGAAACGATACTGATTATGCTTGCCTCTATGTATTGTTCACAAATGAGATAGCTTGCTCTATAGAACTTGAGGTATTACAAAAAATTTTAAAGGCTTATTCAAGCTGGATATGATGTTTGAACCTTTTTTAAAAATATGATAATTTTAATGCCTATGGCTTATGAGTCCTCATTTTGAGGCAATACTTTATGGTTGATGAGTCCTCATTTTGAAATAGGAATTTTCTTTAAGTTTATGTCTGAATAGTCCTCATTTTGAGACAGCTTTACTTTTTTTTGTTTATGGCTCATGAGTCCTCATTTTGAAGACTTTTCTTTTTTCTTATGACTGATGATTTCTCAGTTTGAGACAGGACTTTTCTTCTTTATTTTTATGGCTGATAATTGGAATGAAATGAAAGTGTGAATATTTGCAAAATTCTTTACCCTATCTACACTAAATAAAACTTCATTCTGGGCCATGTCTCTATTTGATGAGAATTTAAGGCAGCCTGGGATGTCACCTTATGTCTTCCAGCTCTTGTTAGATTTGCAGACTCAATTTTTTTTTTCTCCAGAACTCAGTAACATAGAATGAATTTGAGATTAAATACATTTATGAAAATCAACAACTATTGGAAGGTATCGTGAAATGACATTTGTAAAATCAAAGAATATCTCCTTTCACTATTGTTAACATTATTCACAACAAAACAGGCTCCATGTTACAAAGATTAAAAATAACACATACCAGTAACACAAAAGCTAAGAGAATTCCTGAGCAATTTGTTTGAATGATGGGGAATTTACAGAAAATAAGTCATAATTTGACAGAATCAGAATTAAATAAACAAAAGAGCATATTACTTTTCAAAATTTGCATTGCAATCGGCAAAAGGTCGTCAGAAATAGATGATTTGATGAAATGAATGTTAACTGTATGGAGAACCGAAGTTTGATGATGGAAAGACACTGCAGGTAACAAGAAACAACACCTAAGATCAGACAACTTTGAAAATCCTAAAAAAATTGGGTTACCTTTGGGTGTCTAAATTATGGGGATAGATTAATCAAACATTCTTGAATTTCTTTAAAAACTTCTTCCTTGTTTCTTAAGACTCAGAATTTATTTAGCAGAATACAAAATTTAAAAAAATAAAATAATATATTGCTTTTTAAATTCAAAACATTTGCTTGTAGCTTTTTTATAAATATTATGTTATGAAATAAAATGGGATAAAATTGTATGAATCAAATTCACATGATGCAGGTAAGTTACAAGATGGTTTATGCAGAATATACAAAAAGTTGATAATTGGAAACAAAATAAAATAACCATAATATCTTTTGGAAGCCCTTAAAAATTCCTGAAGATGTTCTTGTAACACATTTTCTTATTGCTATACATGGATGACTTCAGTTTCCGATGATTCTGTATTGTGGCTATAAATGTTTAATTTCAGAAATAAAACTAAAGTACATTTCTTCTCCATTTCAGCGAATATTGTGCTGCTGATTTAATCATTACAAAGCTAAGGCAGTAGTTGGAAAAAAGTTAATCCATCTGAAGAATAAAGATGCACTAATGCAATGTTTTCTACGATATTGAAGAATGAAAAGAGGAGGGATTTTATTTTTTATTTTTTTGTATTGTCTGGTAAGAATTCTGTCTGTAATGTACACAAATTTTGCAATCTGTTGTGTTGTCAGTATATATCTCATTTTTTTATCTTTCTTTCTCAAACATATAACAGTCAATGTATGCATATTGCACAGATTACAGTTTGTATTTATTAAAAATATATTATAAATCTGATTTACAAGATATTTTTTCTTTCATTGATTACATTTTAATTATTTGTACTCCAATAATGTCTCTTTACCAATTAATATTTGTCCCATTAGTCAATAATTATGATCATGCCTTCCAAAGGTTTTGTAAGCTTACTTGCTCAAAGACAAATGAATTTAAGATTTTTAGTTGATCTCTAGGATGATGGATATTGTGCAATTCCCTTGTGTCTGCACATAAAAAAGTATAGAAAATGTGACCATTCTTTCTATACAACATTTTTGAGTTGGGGAGATTGTTGGGTTGGTAAACTTGGTACATGTATATTGGTTACACATTCTTGGTCAACCTTTTGAATTTAGCTTGTTTTTTTCTTGCACATGCTGTTATACATGTATTTAGAATCATTTAACTTGATGAGGAAATACATCTTGATTAATAATGTACCCTCATAAGTGGATCACAGCACTGATATTTCAGACTTTTGTGGCTTTCTGAAAAAGTGTGTTTTAGGTTAGATAAGCTAGATAATTTTATAGATTTTTTTATTTTTTATACCATATACAACAATAAATAGTCCCTGTAATCTTCAATTCATTGGTTTAGGTTATTTTTTGCATTTACTTTTTGAATAAATTGAAATTTGTATACAAGTGAAGAGTCATGTTGTTATACACGAGATTTGATAAAGTGATGAAACTTGATGAGTAGTACACTCTGATACTGCACATAGGTTGCTGTTCCCCACATATTATGCTACACTTCATTTCAGTTTTAAAACTTGTGCTGTTCATTTTAAATTATTAAAAAAAACCTCAGATTTTATGCATCTCTACTAGCAACATGTCCTTACCGGAAATTACGCACACTCAGCTGCATTTCACATTTGACAGGCTCAGGTCAAGTCTTTCATTTTAGCCGATGTCCATATATTTTACACTTATATATCTTGACTCACAAAAGTTTTTAAAGTGATATTTATTTATGAATACTTTACCTTCAGTACAAAAGCTGATCACTTTGACCCATAATTCATGCTTCATTGACTTTGGTTAAATGTTGTCATTTAATATATCTATCACCCCATGCAGACTTGGTGGTGTAAAATAGCCCCAATGCACCCTCATGTAATAAGAAATTACAAAATGGAGAGAATGTGTTTGTCATAGGTTGTGTCATGCATACTGTAGAAGACGATCCTGGAGGCCCGTTGTTGCTATTCGAATGCAACACCCTGAACTTGCAGTACAGTGTATATGACTACATTGGTCGCGACTGACTTATAATTGTGTATCTTCAAGCTAGTTGTGCATGTTTCCTGACAGCTGTTTTATCTTTTAACGAATGCCAGCTGTGTCAGCAAAATTTGTGACACTGGCAATTCAAAAGCATTTTTGGCAAATCAGATGCCAGCTAGATTTTTCTTCTCTCGCTGGTATAAGTCGCATTCTGATATGCACTGTTCAGAAAATCCTATAGTTGACAATAATGTTTCGCCTTTTCACATTACTTCTCCACTTTGTGACAAGTTGAATCACCAATCCTTCAGTACCATGTCCAAGCTAGTGAGGAACATTAAATCAGTTTCATCGCAGTTGGCCAACATTTTTTAAATTTCTCATTGAAAACAAGAAGTTATCTCCATACTATAAAGGGATATCGATCCATGACCTTGGACACATTCTGATATTGTGGATGAGATGATACTGGATATTAAACATAACATAACGTTTCTAACTTGACATTTTATTTTGCTCTGTCCAGACCATGGTCACTTATCTCAAAATGGAATCTCCTCAGGGTGTTGACATGGCTTAATTCATCTAAGTTCAGGCCTCTGTCAACCTCATCCATGAATCACCATCAATAAGACATTTTGATAGCACGTTCCTCAGCATGCACTCAATGAGTTACATACTGTCACTAAGCTATAGGGGTGAAACGATTCATCGATATTATGATGCATCACTATCAGTACCTTTTCTGAAATAATACACATATTAATACAAGAGACAGAGAATTAATACAAAATTATTCTTACTGTATGTATGTTATTTTAGTTGCTCTAAGACAGTGGATCAGGATGAAAGAGAGATATTGAAGTATTAACCTATGACTGTTTCTACCTCCCCCATTTATTTTCTTTTATAAAAGGGAAGGGGGTCTTCCATATGATAAAATCCTCTCATCATCTCTCCTTAAATTGTACATGGGGAACAAATTTAGAATTTCTTTTTTTCATGCAGAGATAGTGAATGTAGGTACATGTACTGATATAATAAATGCAATTAGCATAGAATTAGTGATGGGTGGGGGAGATTTAAAACTGCTTCAGTTTATCACCTTGTGTAAATTTAAAAAGATGTAGAATAGGATTGGGTGTAGTCAGTCGTTTTTCTTTTTCACGGGCAAATATAAGTACCTGGGGCAGCAGCAGCTTTTGCATCTGCAGAAATGACAATGGGATAGATTATGCTGGTATTCAACCTTTTTCTAATCTTGTTATTTGTTCTAGGTGAGATTTTCTTTGTATAGAAAATTGCATGGTTTTTCTGTTTTAAAGATAATATTGTAATGTCTTCCACGTGTAACTAGACATGAAATGGGCAATATATTCTTAGATCATTCATGTTGTACAAAACAAAAGTGAATTAAATGGAACCACCATTAAGTGGCCTAAAATATTGGATAAAAATTGTAGTTATCTTCTCATCAATGAGAATTGCATATAAATATATGATAACTACATTTCTCTCTGTAGTCTGCATACTGGAAATACGACCAGAATATCAACATACATGAAAGGACACTACCTACCTTCCAGTGATGGAAAACCATTCAAGTTCATATATGTATCAATATGTATCATATCACAGTCTTATGTATTGTGAAATGAATTGATATGTAACACAGGTGTTTCATTTCACCCCTACTAGGCAACCAACATTTAACTATTATTCCCATTTCTTTGATTGATAAGTTGAGAGAGGCAGAGCTCCAAAATACCATAGTTCTCAGATATTATTTGAAGTGTATGCAAAATATCTGTCATTGCCATGTCACTAGGCTTTTTCTGACTCACAAGAATAGAAAGCAAGACAAAAGGCCACAAGCATTAGCACTAGGTTATGCTTAGTTAAAGGGAGTTATAAAAATCATTGTACACTGACATTATTAAAATCTTGATTCTTTAAAATATGTGCAATTTCCATGAGCCTGACATTTGAACATAATGTGTATTTGAGACATGCTGGAGTTAGTTGATGGCATGCCCAGACCTCATTCTCAATTTTCTTTCTGTGAGACGTTATGTTTTGCTGAATAACACAAAATAATGTTTTACTGAATAACACAAAATAATGTTTTGCTGAATAACACAAAATAATGTTTTGCTGAATAACACAAAATAATGTTTTACTGAATAACACAAAATAATGTTTTGCTGAATAACACAAAATAATGTTTTGTTGAATAACACAAAATAATGTTTTGTTGAATAACACAAAATAATGTTTTGTTGAATAACACAAAATAATGTTTTGCTGAACTACTTTAATGACTAGATTGCAACTGACTGAAACTAAGAAAACACAGGCACACTTGTTTCTCATGCAATGTTATCGTAAGGCATATAGGGTTACAAATGAGCGTGGATCCTGGAACTGACCTTAGGTGACCTGTAACTCCCCTGAAATGAGCTTTGTCTTTTTTATTTAAAAAAATAGTTATTCATCTGGTCATTTCTCCTCTTGTTTTTAATAATTTTGAAAATGTATTAAAATATGCCAAAATTCTATTTCACACATGAATATATATTTATTTAAAATAGTTTCTGGTTGAGTTGAAAATGTTCTACGAAATGTAGTTAAAAATTTAAGTTCAAGCCCTGTAACATTTACAGGCATCCTCACATGAAAACAAATACATGGTACTAAAAAAAAATTTTTGTCTTCAATCCTGATGCATTTTAAGCAGATAACAGGTAGTATTACCCTTTCTAACTTCTACTATCTAATGTTAGAAAGACACAATGTAATATAAAAGGTAGTATTACCCTTTATAACTTCTGATTTCTAATGTTAGAAAGACACGATGTAATATAACAGGTAGTATCACCCTTTATAACTTCTAATATTAGAAAGACAGGATGTAATATAACAGGTAGTATTACCCTTTATAACTTCTGATTTCTAATGTTAGAAAGACATGATGTAATATAACAGGTAGTATTACCCTTTATAACTTCTAACTTCTAATGTTAGAAAGACCCAATGTAATATAACAGGTAGTATCACCCTTTATAACTTCTAATGTTAGAAAGACCCAATCAAATATAACAGGTAGTATCACCCTTGATAACTTCTAATGTTAGAAAGACACAATGTAATATAAAAGGTAGTATTACCCATTCCAACTTCTACTTTCTAATGTTAGAAAGACACAATGTAATATAACAGGTAGAATTACTCTTTTCAACTTTCTACCTTCTAATGTTAGAAAGATGATGTAGGTATTATTATCCTTTACAACATCTACCTTCTAATGTTAGAAATATGCAAAGTAATATGATAACAGGTAGTATTTCCTGCTATAACTTCTACTCTTTAATGTTAGAAAGACACAACGTATTATAACAGGTAGCATTACCCTTTACAACTTCTACCTTCTAATGTTAGAAATATGCAAAGTAATTGAGGAAAATTATCAAGTTCACAGAACAAAATCATTGTATCTTGCAGGCTTTTTATTAGATGTCCACTCCTGGTTTGGTTCATGTATAGCTAATGGCATCTTATCATTCAGTTCAGTGACCTCCTTGTTAGTATCTTCATATATATCTGGTAATATCTCTTTTGTTTCAAACAGATATCTTTGATTTCTCCAGAAAGTAGCACCATCCAGATCATGCAACCATTTTTTCAAACAATTACAGCTGTTTCCAAAAGATTATGTCTTCTTATTATAACATTGTCTCGAGAAGTCAGGTTTGAAAGCTTTTTAGCTGTGTTATTATAATGTTTTGTTTGCTTATATTTCTCCTCACTAGGCTTCTTTAGTTGTTTTTGGTTTAAAACTTACGGACCTAGCTGTATGTTGGTAGAAGGCAAAATTGATCAGTCTTTGATTCATCAGTACTTGTGGTGGAGATCCTATATCATCAATTTTTGTATTTCTATGCTCAAATATCGATAAATATGAGTCTTGGCTGTCATCATTCTTGGCCTTCTTACTGAGAATTCTTTTGACAGTTTGATTCATTCTGCTAAGACTGTTGATACTTGGACTCTTGACAATGATTGGACCATTATCACTCCTTACTTCTTGTGGAATTCCATGTCTTGCAAAAACTAGCTGTGTGACTACAGTGCTTTTTCCTGAATTTTCTAACTTGACAACTTCAAAATATCTAGAGCATTTTCGACTCTCAAGACATGGCTGTAATTATTCCACATAAAAAATATGTCCCAACAAATTCCCACAGTGCAGTAGGTTGTGTAGGCAACCACTTTTCTTTTTGATTTGCCTTTCTATTTTCTTGACAAGTTGAACAGTTCGATACTGTGTCTGCATTTTGTGTATTCATGCCAGACCAATACATGATGTCTCTTAATTCTTTGCTTTGTCTTCTCAATGCCCATATTCTTTTGTGTAACTCCTTTAAAATTTCTTTCTGAAGAGCATCTGGTATTGCAGTCTTTTCTGCTTTTAGAACTAATCCCTCTTTTTTGAAAACTCGTCGATGCAGTTCCAGGAGATTATGATTTTAGAAGCAAGATTCCATATTACCCCCTTCCGCACAACACACACTACACCACAATGGTTAGTACATGTATGCACAAATTCGGATTACATGTGCGTGGTTTTATTAAAATTACAAATACATTAACTGTATGAAAATGACCTTTTTAACTACACAATAAAACCACTTGCTATTTACCACACAATCAGACCCCCAGCAAACCTGTGAGGTAATGGTACATGTCAATTGACACTGCTACATAATAAAACAAGTTTTTATTAAAACATTTGACAAAGTCCTATCAAAATATTGCTAATGTTGTTTTCTTATTCCAGGCATGGATTGGATCCATTTTAAGTGTAGAGCCAATACAACTTGACTTTGAAAACATTTGTCATCATCAGTTCACTCAAGGATGTCCAGTGCATGACAGTGATTCATGGAAGTGTGCTAAAATGCAGGCTAATTGTTCTGGCGATAAAAGTTACCATTGTATTCACAATACAACAGGCCAGCCTTTCACAGTTATACATATATGTGCTTCTCTTTTAAAATGTTCTAAAGGTAATTTTGTTTCCATTTTCAATGTATACTCTTTTCTTCTATTCTCTTGGTATGGCTTTTTTCCTTTGTAAATTGATTTCACCAGCTTTAAGTTGTTTATAAAGGCAGTTTTGTTAAATAGCAATGTTTGATCTTTCCCAATAACAAATTCTAAACTAAATATTTTGGCAATAAATAAGGAAATAATTAAGAGAAAATGTGTCAAAGATCTCGTTTCCCTTTATCCATGTTAAAATTACTTGTCTGCCTTCAGATGAATCATGTCTTGCTTGCTGAATAAGGTCATTGACTTGATGATAGTTTGCAGTGATGAAGGCATAATCACCTGATTGACATTGTTCACATATTCCTCATGCCATTATTATGGTAATACTAATTAATTCATTTCAACAACATCTGTATTGAATATGTAATAAGTAATTAATTCCTAATGAAAGCTTGCCAGTAGGTTCCCTTGGATTGGTGGGTCTTAGCAGGGTGGGGTTCCTAGTTTCTTTTTCTACCATTGTACTGGTAGCTAATGTATAGCCTATCTTGTACTGAGAAATGGCATTAAACCCAAAACAACAACTACTTAATAAAGAGGGAATTAAAAGAGTGAAAATGGAAGAGTGATGTTTCTAGAAAACATCACCGCTGCCTTTAGATTGTACAGGATTTATTTCTTTGATAGGGGCTCCGAGTGGTCTAAAGCGCTCTCCGTGACGGATCACTGCCACCTCGACTCTGTCTGCATGGGATTGAGTCTAAGATTCGGCTAATGTAGTTATGTGAGAAAGCTCGCCAGTAGCTTCTTGTGGGTCGGTGGTTCTTTCCGGGGTTTTTCCCAGGTTCTTACTCCACCAATAATACTGGCAACTAGGTATATCTGAAAAATGGCGTTAAACCCTACAAGAACATCAACAAGATTTCTTTGATAACATGTCCATAAAATATGTTCAAGTAGCAGTCATCCTTATACCTAAATTTAGAGTACAAAATTACAAAGACTTTTTGTATTTGCTAATAATGAAACTCCCAACATCATCTTTAGAAGAGTCTGTACCTTTGACAAATGTGACATGTATTAGAGTACAAAATCCAAGGAGCTTATTAATTGCAAATAGCTGGTGATTGAAAATTAGGGTCATTGTGTTGGACTTTGCTTAAAAATTGGCTTAAAATTCAGGTATTGAGGAGGAAATGTGTTTTAAGGTGTTTCTGCTACCTCTTTGAAGCTTAATGTTTAATTGTATATTCTCATCATGATTGTAAATATTTGATGCTTTAAAACTTAATTTAAAGTGTTCTGCTCTGTACTGACCTTGTCACCATTTCATACCCTATTTGTGCATCCTGTTAAGATTATGTTTATAAATGAAGTAACAGAAAAACCTAATGCAACAAGTTTTGTAAAACTTAACAGATAATTTAATTATCAAAGTTATAAAATCAAAATTTAATAATAACTTACAGTATTGTGAATTAAATCCAAAATAAACCTAAAAAAGTTTGTTCAAGTCCCAAAAAATTGAATGTTCAGAATGAATTTCAGATAACACGAATGTATGTATCGCTATGGCATTGTCCAGAATTCCTTTGAATAATTCAGTTGTCCCAGAATAATATTTTTGTCCAGTGAACATTTTGGAATTCCGGTGAATAATCCTAACTAATCTAAACACAACATTGAAAACATCTAATAAGAATCCAAATTACAGACCACAATAGGAATGAGCTAATTGCTTAGTTTCTCCTTCTGTACATGCATGTGGGAGAAAAACACAGTTCTCTTCTACTTAGTATTTGATATTTTGCAATAACCCATGTTATAGAAGAACTCGCTTGACTGACCCATCCAATGAGAAATAATATCAAACTCATAAACAGGTTTGTTATAAAATTTTGATATGAATGGTTGTAAGCATCTATTTATAGATCCTATGCAAAAGTGACACACAAAATAGATAAAATCATGTACAGAAAGTTATACAAAGTAAGCATAACTCCCCAAACAGATACTATACATCATTTGCCATAAGAGTAGGAGAATCTTATTTTATATCACAGTAAACACAGGATGCTCTATTGTAGGTTGTTTATTACAAAACTGGCATTCATACTATTTCCTGAATACATAATTGGAGATTTATGATAAGTAAGCAAGTTTGGTAACTTTCATTAGAAGGTAAAATATTGTCTTTAAATGATTTTTATTTCTTGGAAAGTACTGATAGAATACACTTTACCAGTGATTAGTGTATTTTGTGATGAATGATTGAAAGGTTGTTTTGTGTCCCTTTTTTATTGTATTTATTGTATCATATGATAGAATGAATGAAAGGTAATTTAGTTTCGCATTTTATTGTTTTTAGTGTATTATGTGATGAATGATTGAAAGGTAATTTAGTTTACCTTTTTATTGTTTTTAGTGTATTATGTGATGAATGATTGAAAGGTAATTTAGTTTTCCTTTTTATTGTTTTTAGTGTATTATATGATGAATGATTGAAAGGTAATTTAGTTTCCCATTTTATTATTTTTAGTGTATTATGTGATGAATGATTGAAAGGTAATTTAGTTTCCCTTTTTATTGTTTTTAGTGTATTATGTGATGAATGATTGAAAGGTAATTTAGTTTCCCTTTTTATTGTTTTAGTGTATTATGTGGTGAATGATTGAAAGGTAATTTAGTTTCCCCTTTTATTGTTTTTAGTGTATTATGTGATATAATGATCAGATAAATCTAAAATTGATCCAACTTCTCTGAATTGATTTTTTTTTGTTGCTGTCGTTGTTTTGGGTTTATTGCCATTTTACAGTGAAAGATGAGCTTTATGTGGCAGATGGCCAGTATAACTGGTGAAGGATGAACTCGAAGAACTACCAACCCACTGGAAGCTAATGGCAAGCCTTATTTCATGCCCACATTTGGTCAAGCCCTAGACTTGAACCCATGTGGACAGATGTGAGTTGGCAATGATCAGTTTAGGAATGTACCACACAGCCACCAAGGGCTCCTTGATATTTTATAAAATTGTGCAGAATCCTGTGTTTTTTGACAACATTTAATTTCAAAGTTAGGGCAAATGATATATAGACCCTGTTTATGTATCAGAAAAAATTATATCTTAAATAATTGTGTAGGAATCTAGAAAGTTGCTTGACATCTCTTTGTATTTTTGTGGACAGAATTTTCTTTGGGTCATCATTAGCCAGATAGGGACCTTAATTCAAATATAAGTAGAATGTGTGTCATTTAGATATTTCACGTTGCTTTAGTAATTTATCAGTCATAAGTATACTAATCCAACTTTTTTAAAATTGTGTCAAAGTTGTGAAAATTGCCAGTTTTTGTATCTGCCATTTCACAGCTTTCACAACATGATTTTGGGCTCTCAGGCATGGTCTGTAGTTCTCCATACTTGATTTCCCCAAACTGCATATGTGACAAATTTGGGGTGATAGGGTGTTTCTTGATTTGTTAACCATTACTATTTACAGGTCACATATTTATAAAATGTTATACAGTAGTACAAGACAGTTACAAACAAGTTAATACAGCATGCATGAATGATACATGTATATATTGTGTATGAATGCCTTAGCATTTAATTGTAATTTACCTTTCAAAGTCTCAATACATGTTAATGCCTTGATGTTAGTGGGCTGATTGTTCCAGAAAATTGCTCATGACTTGTTAATTCCTTGATGTTAGTGGGCAGATTGTTCCAGAAATCTGCTTCAGACTTATTCTGTTGCATGCAGATGATGTAGATCTTCTGACCAATATGGCCACTGTTATTAATAATAGGAAAGCCTCCAAAATGATTTTTTTCAAAAACAACTTGATGGTATAAGACCAAATATGAATGGAAGCATAATGCTGAAGACCATTATATTTTGTATACATGATGCAAATCCACAATCCACTAAGAGGCTGCAATAACAAAGTATAGAAAACCTCAAACCCTCAATGATTTCTGCAATAATATACCTTTTACCAAATTTTATGGACAGCTTCCAGGTATAATATTCTGTAATTTTTGTAGAAATGATGGTGATCAAGCATTACAGTAATGTATTTTTTTTAAAAATGACTTCAAGTCTATTTTATTTTTGTAACCAGCAAATACAATTTGCAGAAATGTAATGAAAAGTATATTAATAAACCAGACTATCTGACTGGCTGCTTTTATATTTGGATTGTTGGTGTATGTTAGCCAGGTGAAATCTCAGTACGATTAAGCCACTGTAATTGGATGAAGATCTTCCAAGTTATAACTCAAACTATGACTAAAGTAAAGCAGATTTGTAAGAGCCATAAAATATATCTGCTTATAATAAACATTTATAAAGAACCTGTAAATGGCTCCTTTAAAAAAGAAATTAAAAAAAGGTCTTGAGCATTTTAAGTAAAGTAGATTATCAGGTCAAGTGATATTTTAGGCCAATATTAGCCAGGTGAGCAAATGCAGGTCCCTTTAGGAATCTTGTTTCTGTTTCATTTTTAAAGGACTCTTGTAAATATTGTACTTTTTTAAACAGGCACTATACCTGTATATGACACAAGAAAAAGAGCTCTATCCTGTGAATTGTGTCAAAACGGATTTTATCAGCCAGCTGATACTTGGTCCGATGAGACACCAGAGTGTTTGCCAAAGCATAAATGTGAGGAGGCGGGACATAAAATTGAATGTGACATGGGCACTGGATTGCAGAACATCCAGGATGCATATTGCCGTTGTGATGCTAGGAATGGTTATGTTCTTATATATTGGGAACATCAAGGACAGTGTGTTGAATGGGCCTATGGCACATGCTACTTCAATCCATGCCCTAATGGTCAAGACAGACTGTTGAGTAAGTGTCTTAGAGTAGTTTTGGTTGTTTCACTGCCATTACTCATGCAAATATTCATGTATTTTAGCAGTTATGTTCAAGTGCAGATTGGCTTGTCTTCAGAAATTGAGTGAATTATCATTGGCCACTTTTGTGTGTGTGTGTGTGTGGGGGGGGTGCCTATTGAAATATTAAAAAGGTCCTGCAATGCTATTCTTATAAAAAGAAAGCAGCCATTAAGTTTGAAGTTTTGAAATAAGTAAAAGTTATTCTTAATGTTGCTGTAAAATTGTCTCTTTTCCAACAGATGTTATTTACAAGTACAAGCAATTCTTTCTAAATGTCATGCCATTTCATTATAAATCCACTGAAGTTGCATGGTGTAACTGCTTTAAATTTGTAATTATTCAGTTGGCAGTGATTATAAAATTAATTATACATTTTTTTCATAATTCTGTGAAACAAAAATGTCACAGTTTCTTTGTAGTTATTGGAAGCTGAACAGATGTTCTGTAAATCTAGATTAGGCAACTATTAGCTCCCTGCTGGGTTCCATTTGTTAGTTACTCCACTTTACGATGGTTGTCTACCTAATTGTTGTGAAATTATTACAGCTCCAGACTTTGCACAATGCAAAGAATGTGAGAATACAAAATGTAGCATTACTATTTCTGTTTTGTGTATTTCATTTTTTACCTATCATTATAAGTTTCATGAATAATTTTGAGCTGTCCATTTCTGACACTGACTTTTGCATTCCATATTTTTTATATTGTTATGTTATTGTTGAAGGGTTTAACGCCATTTTTCAGCACATGATAGGTTATACATGGCGGCCAGTATTATTGGTGGAGAAGAACCTGGGAAAAACCCCGGAAAGAACCATAGACCCAAGATAAGCTACTGGCACGCTTTCTCACATAACTACATTAGCCGAATCTTAGACTTGAACCCACGCAGACAGAGGTGAGATTGCAGTGATCTAGAACAAAGAGCGCTTTAGACCACTCGGCCACTTGTGGCCCCCTATATTGTTATGTATATTTAATATATATTGTGAATCTTGTTTGTGATTGAGAGTAGAGGTTTTGCCTTCCACATATTTGCCATATTTACTCAAGCCTAAACTTCTTAATGAGCTTTAAAGGTTCTGGAAGTGCACTTATTGACAATTTGAAGTGACTCACTTTGAGGAAATTCCATAATAATCTGTTATGTTGCAAGGTAAATTTGAATATAAAGTCGTTTGGTAAAGTATTATTCATTTATGTTAAAGATCAGTCTCTGAGAATGCATGCATTGCTCATCAAACAAAAGAAGTTTAAATTTGCATACTTGGAATGGTTACTACTCATTTGCTTTATTGATTGCGGTAGATAGGGTGAAACCGCTGCTTGGTTAAAAAAACAGCCAGCAGCTGGCTGCAGAAGTTAGGTCACTGCTAATTATATGACATTTCTATAGGAAATTGCGGTGGGGGGGGGGGGAATTAGAATGGCAATTGTGACCAGGTGACTACTGAACTCAGGCTTGTATTTAGTGTCTCTATTATCACAGTGTATAGCGAAGCATAATCTTAAGTGTACACTCTAAATTATACACCTTTCACATTAATTAGGAATTGGAAGAAAAAAACTTTTGATAAAACTTTTTTTTCAGATTACAGCTGTGCCCCACAATGTGATGAAGGTCAGAAACGTAATGACAATGATATGTGTGTTCCCATGTAAGTTATTGTATAACATAGTGATATTGCATTTTTCATTTGTTAATGTTGTGTTTAAGGTCATTTTCTGATATGAAACTTTAATATTAGGTTTATCATGGTGATCAGTAGATCATGCTTTAGATGAAAATTTACTAATTGTATTTAAAATGGCTTGACTTTGAGTACAGTTCAGGTGTTTAATTTAATTAATTTACTAATTGTATTTAAAATGGCATGACTTTGAGTACAGTTCAGGTGTTTTAAAATGGCATGACTTTGAGTACAGTTCAGGTGTTTTAGTCCATCTGATTAGTGTCCACTGATTCACTGACCTGAAAAATGTTTTATTCAAAGCCAACAGATATTCTTTGAAGAACCTTGCTTATTTTGTCTAAAAAATATTCATTATTTCAAACAGAAGTTTTTCTTTTGGCCATTGAATTTAGCTCCTACAAGTGTTCCTTAACTGATATTTTAAAAGTACATGGATAGATGGCAGCATTTACCTCAGAAACCAATAGCAACAGCACAACATGCCACCTACCATTCCAGGTCATTTGGCAGCTTTTTAGTTATGCTGCCGTTAGAATTTCACTGGATATGGGAGGGGGTAGAGCCAGTCAGCTGTCTCTGAGCATATCAAGTAATTACTTCAGTCTGGATATTTCTCTTTAGTTGGAAGAAGCCTCATAGCTTATTACATCATAGATAGGCCTTCTCCAGGCTAAGGGGATATAACTTTTTCCGACATTTCCCTCTTTCCAAAGGTATTTGATCTGCTAATTATTGAAGCAGAAAGCAATTTTTGTGTGAAATATTTCTATGATATTACCTAACTGATTATAATATCGATACACTTTCCCAGCAAATACACCCAACTGGCAGAGCAAGCATTCCACTCCAGTAGTAAATGGAGCATGTTTGTAATTTTGTGCCAATCCTTGTATCCAAAAGTCTGATAATAATAATAATAATAATAATAATAATAATAATAATAATGATAATATTGAGGACTTTGTATAGCACCTAATCTTTAGAAGCTCTAAGCACTTTACGTCATTAGACAACACCTAAAACAGAGAAAAACTCCATATAAAATGCTGATTAAAGAAAAAACACCATAAAATTAGAAAACATAAAACATACTGAAAATATAGGTAGGAAACATTATTTGGTCTTTAAGTTTGTTCTTGCAGTTGAAATGGTTGAGTTTTAAGCACACTGGAATGAGATCACTGTCCCTTTGTGTCAAAGTTCAGTAGGCAATTCATTCCATGTTGATGGGCCCTGGGGTAAGCAAAATAACATTTTCCATATGACTTAATTTTCATAGTGGGAATAATGTGTATGCGATTGTCAGAAGAGAAGTACCTTGTTGGTGTGTACACATGGGTGAGGTCAGATAGGTATGTTGGACTGGAGTCCGTCAGTGAAACTTAGCACAGAGAACTAATTTTGTGTTTGATTCTGGATTGAATGGATAGCCAGTGTAGGGTATAGAGTAGTGGGGAGGTGTGCTCTGATCATTGTACTTTAAGGATGATCTGAGCAGCTGTGTTTTGAATGTTTTGAAGTTTCTGGAGTAGATATTGAGACTAACCAGGTATAATTGAGTTACAATAGTCTAGTCTTGAAAGTACTAATGAACACACAAGTATTTTTGTGGCATCATTTGAAAGGTAATGAAGTTGATGCGTCTCATCTCAGGGTGTGCAGCCTTGCATTTGTTTCTAATATGTTGGTGCAGTGTGAAAGTACTGTCGAGAGTAACACCTAGGTTTCATACTGATTGTGTGAATTTAATGTTGGTGTTGCTGATATTTATTGTTTGAGATAAAGGATGTGGATAAGAAAGTCTTTTTGTTGTGATCAGAAAGGCCTCAGTTTTATAATCATTTGTCTGCAGCTTGTTACATGTCATCCATGATTTCACATCGTAAATGCACCTCTCTACACCTGGATGTTATTTTTCAAGTTGGGTGGCTAGATTTGTGTATCTGGGTGTCATCAGTGTACAATTGGTGAGACACTGAATGCTGATCTATGACACTTGAGAGTGGCTGGGTGTATAGAATAAAGAAGACAGGTCCAAGAACAGACCTCAGTGGAATGCCACAACATAAATCAACTGGGCTGGAGTATATTCCATTTGTGGACACAATTTGTGTCCTCTTGACGAAGTAGGACTTGAACCACAGTAAGGCCTTATCATGAATGCCAAATACATGCTGGAGATGGTGAGGTAATATATCATGGTATATGGTGTCGAATGCTGCAGTCAAATCAAGGAAGGTGAGGACTGTAATCTTTCCTCTATCAAGAGCAGAGAGAAGGTCATTAACTACTTTCAGAAGAGTAGTTCAGTACTGTGGCAAGGGTGGTATGCAGACTGTACATTGCTAAAAAAGGACTGCATTCAGATGAGATACAAGATGGGATAAAACAACTTTTTCTAAGATTTTTTAGATGAATGGGAGATTAGAAACTGGGTGGTAGTTCTTTAAATTGCTATGATCGAATGTTGGTTTCTTCAACAGACACTTTACAATGGCAGTTTTGAAAAATGGTGGGAATTCATCAGTTAGTGAAAGATTTACTGGATCTAAGCACTCAGACAGCAGTGATGCTGGAATCTGATCAAGTTCACTTTGGTGCACTCTTCATCATGATTGTATGTATTAAATCCATTTAGACAGGTTCAATTCATGCTAAAGATTGCTGCTGAAATTCCGGTGACAACAATTTAATTGAAATTGTGTTGTCAAGCTTATCTCGTACGGTTTGTACTTTGTCACAGAAGAAATTTGCAAACAGATCTGGCAGGTCGACTGGAGGGAAGTTGGAAGAGGTGTACATTTCTTCCTTGTTAGTAATTTTGAAGAGCTCTTTGCAGCTGGAACTCTCCATGATCTTGGTACTGTATTGGGCTGATTTTGTTGCATGGACTATGTTTGTGACATTCTCCTTATTGACTTCATAGATTTACTGATGAATAGTGAGTCTGGGGGAAAGCCCATGCCTCATAGCAGTGCGAAGCTGGTCCCGAACACAGCTATACCATGGAGAACACTTTTGAATTGATACTCTGCGCTTGGTTGTTGGGGCATATTTGTCAAGCAATGAACGCAGGCAGTTATCAAGTTTCTTTGCTGATGGAGGTAAGCAAGTTGTTAGGTTTGCTTGGATGTCATGCATTATTTTGATTGTATTTATCATAGAGAGTTTTTCTTAGTAGAAAATAAAGGTGGAGGGTTAAGGTTTGATATGTCAAGATTGCATATAATACAGAGGTGATCTGATGCAAGTTTGTGGGATACCAGGGAAGACCCTAGAATATTATCATCAGGTCTATGAAGAATCCAGTCTGAAATGTGACCATGTTTATTGGAATGTTGGTTAGCTGACTGTTTGAGGTTGAAAACATGTATAGAATCTGGGAATTTTGATGTGTATGGGTCTAAGAATAATCAGGTTGCCACCTATTGAATTTCCATACTGCAGGAGATTCGGAAACTGCTCCACAAAGAGATTCAGTCAGCTTGTTTTTTCTACTTGGAAGAGGGCAGTAAAGGCAGAAAAATGGACTGACCATTGTTCCAGTTTTAGTGTGGTTTGGACTTGTTCAAACGATGTGTGGTAGAAATTGAAAGTTATGGTGTGGTTAAGATGTTTGATAATGGAGTTCTTTGCGATGACAGCCATTCCAGCTCCACTAGAGTGGCAGGGGAATGAATTGATGGAGTAACCATTGGGTGTGAGATCCAAGCAATTGGACTCATTGCCGGATGTTTTTAGCCATGTTTCTGTCAGGAAAAAGATGTAAATATTCTTTCGTTGATTTAAGTATTTCGGTGCGCTTTTTCAGTGGTCCTGCTGATTGGGCATTGAATAATGCGATATGCAATGTTAACCCTTAGTTGACACAGGTTGATGATTTAATAGGACTTTGAATTAGGTTATCTAAATTAATGGCCAAATTTTTAAATTGTTTAGCTGGAAAGGGCAAAAGGGAGATCACTATAGATTGATTCACACATGTGGGCAGACATGTTTGGCTTTTTATGCTGAAATCTTAAAACATTAACTTGTGAAAACTGGATTGACAGTGTTATGTGATCAGGAAGGTATTATCGAAGAAACAATTTACTCTCATAACTGAATGTCTTGTTAAATGCCATGTTAAATTAAATACCTTTCTTTATATTTTTACAGAGGTACAGCTAATATAAACCCAACAGCTGTTATTAGCAACAAGACATTTACAGGTAAGATTTTATTATAATTACTGTTTTATGTTTTTTAATTTTCAGCATGTCAATAATATCTGATACATGATGCTATAATAATCAATGTTTGTTGACATGAGTTTTACACTCCTCGCTGAACTACTTAATTTATTTTATACATGTAAGTTTGAAAAACAGTAAGCATAGATCTTTGCAAAGACTTCAGTTTAGACAATATTTCCCATCTGAACTCCTTGTCAAGGTCTTCATCTATTGATGAAGCTTGATTCTTATTGATGTCTCGGACCAATGTTCTTGTATAAGTTGTAGAAAATGACATTCAGGTGAACCAGGTAATACATAAAGGTAAATCTCCTTCCCTGATGACATTATCAATGTTTTATTTTTCCCAATCACTTCACTTTTCTTTATCAGCTTATCAGTGGCCTCCCATAGAAGATGTATCATAGAAGTTTCCACACACTGACTCTGTCTTAAAGTTGATGAGTGTTGGCAAATTTCTTTACTTCAGTAATGGAGACTGATTTATTTACCTAAACAAATGGTTCTCTAGGATGTACTTGCTTCAAAACTTTAGAATGAAAACAATATATTTTGCTATTTCCTGTCTTGATTACATTTTAATTATTCTTTTTGTTTTTCTTGGACATAAAGCTGCCAGATCATAGATACTAGACATCACTATAAACTGCCTCTTTGCAGACATCATAGCGATATGACTGAAAAATTGTTAAAGCTACGTTAAAAATCCTAATAACACACTCACAGGCTACTAAACTATTTTGTAGATGGACATAAAGCTTTACATGTCCCATGCTCAACATGGTTCTAAATGAAAATGGTGCTGCTTGGACATCCATTATGGCTACCACAATGGTTATTTTGAAAATCTTGTAATTGCTACATAATTGTCTGATGTTTGTGGTAATTGAATAAATAAATAAATAAATATATAAATTATTAAATTAATTAATATTTTATGATTTTTATGTGTGCATTAATTTTGTTCCTGTGTTTTATTTATGTTTTGTGCATAGTAGAAAATATGTGCATGTCAGATTTAGCTGCTGGACTAGTGCATGTTTTATGCAGACCTGAGAAGTATAGGATCATATTGCTCCTGGGCTACCGAGACAGAATTGAAAGTTTTGAGCCCTGAATATAAATGTTTTACCATGAACACTGACACACAATCATATTAAGGTCTAGTTGGTCAAGAATGAAAATGGTATGAATAAGACATTAAATATGGCCACCACAGCAGCTATCCTGAAAATTGTGCTATTTTTACTTCTCCTGCATGGATTGTTACATGAACATGGTATTTGACAAATGATGTTGATGTGCCATCAAGCTGTAGAGATGGCTTGAGACTTGATTTATATACAGTCAACAGCATTTGGAAGAAATATATTTATAAAGCATCATACTGTTGACTTCTTTAGCTACTGGGCAGATGTAGCTAGGTGAGCAACTCATTCCAGCTTGGGTCTCCTGTAATGAGAGTTATTGCTTTTTTGACTAGTATCTAAATGCAATTTATGAGAGCATACTTTGAATGCAGCTTGTCTTGTATTCAGTTTGGAAATGTTAGGATCATCTGAAGATGCAGTTGACAATATACTTGACTGCTGTGGTTTTTGTTGGAGTTATTGCCCTTTATGACTTGTAGCCAGATGAAAGCAAGACAAAATCTTGTGAATACGATAAATAATTTGATCATTATGGTCATAATTGAAGATGTGCATTGTGACAAATTACTGTCTTCCTACAATTTTAATTTTCTTAAATGGAGTTAATTGTCACATTTTATGAAGGCATTTAGACCCCAGTTTTTGACCAATCACTGCAAAACTTTTATATTTGAGCCAAGTGAGCATACGTTAGGGTCATTTGTCAGTTATGTGTCAGTTAAGAATGATTCCTTTAACTATTGCTGTTTACAACTTAATTTAAAATATACTGACTAGAATTAGACCAAATATGAAAACATTGTGGTGTGAATTTATTTTCTCCATAAGGCAGAGCAACATATGTTATAATGTCCATCTGTTATCAATTTGATGTCTTTACAAGAACACAAGTTGTCCACCATCTTCAATTAAAGATGGCATGTACATTGGATCACACTTGGATTAAGGATACGGTCAATTGATATTGGTAAAGAAAGTTCAAAGTTCAAGGTTACTGTGACTAGCAGCAAAATATGGTTCAGCATGTTAGTTTTAGATCATATACCTGGACCAAACTTTATAGATGGCTTACACTTTGGTCTCAGAATGATTCTATTGTATTTGGGCACAAATGATGAATGGTCTGAAAGAAAAAAAAATCGTTTCTGCTAATTTTTTTATATACATAGAGTGCTTTACCATTGGGTGGACAAATAATGTGCTGTTAATGGTACATGTATTTCATGTTCAGATGACTTTACCATATACCAAAAATACTAAAAATAGATAAATCTTGAAACAAATTCTCAAAAATCATGTAACAGAAATTGACATCATTCACTAATGAAGATATTTAAGATATGCTGATAGATAAACCATTCAACATCGTATCATAAACTGATGTAAATAAAATATCAACAAATTCTAGCATAAAGTTGCTTTTGATTTGTTCAAATGATGCCAGTTCACTTGCAGTTATTACTGCCATTACTAAAAATAGAAAAGATATATGACCAGTAGGGATGTCAACGGGTATCCTGGTACTCGGGTACCTGACCATAGCGAAAAACCCGGGCATCGAAAATTAATGACGAGTACCCGTTCACAAAAATAAGTTGTCGACAACACTATCAAAATATCATATATCAGTAGCAGCACACTGGTCTGAGTAGTCCGAGTTTCCTCTGACCCTTGCCACCCCATTTTTGATATTTGGACATTAATGTTGTGTTGTAGGGTCAGAGCGCATTTCCTATCAAAAAGTTGGAATTCGCCGACACCATTTGATGTCGGCATGGGTTGCAACTTACATGCTGGCCCAGCAAGCTTGAACGATCTTTCATTGAGATATACATGTACCAGCATGAAATCGATAGGATATGATTTATTTTCTCAAAAATCGTGAGCATAGCATTTGTTATGCCTTTAATCTGCTGACAGATGAGACGAAAGTACATCATTGCTGAAATTTGTCCCAGATCTGGCTATTTGCATTCCCTATCATGTGACTACACAAATCTCGCAACCTAGGTCATACAGTCACGTGATATCGACAGTAAGCAAATTTCCAAAAGTTGTTGTACATATAATTTGACATATTATATAGTAGCCACATAAATAAATATAGTCTGTTCTCTCCTCACTAAGCCATACAGATGCTATAAATAAAATTCTAGGGAAAGTAGAACAAAGTTTGCTATAAATAGAACATGTTACTGTAGGAAAGTACAAGTTCAAGGACAAGCGTACTTGTATATTTTAGTTACGTAAAGTGGTCTTTTCTAAAATACGGTCTGTGGGATTAATGGAATGTTAATATAAACGAGACTTTTGGAAGGTGGATATAGTGAAAAAACGTAATCCATATACGTTTACGCGTAACGCGTAGTTTAGTGGGAAAAAAAAATTTGTTGCTCAAGGGTTGTACATGTCTTTCTTGTTCTAACGAGTACCCAGGTACCAATTAAACGGTGCAACGGGTACCGGGTAAATTTTCCATGGATTTTGACAGCCCTAATGACCAGGTTTGAGAGAATCTTGACATGAATACCTTAATAAAAAGTTTAAAAGTATGGCTTCTGTTACTAAATATGCTTTTCACTTGTAAAAAATAAAAGTTGGCTCATCGAGTTTGACCAAATTTGACTTTAAATATGGCAAGTAGATTTGTCACATTTGTTCAACTAATGCCAATCTGTCATGAAATATGGTTGCAACTGCAGAAATTAGAAAAAAATTTAAACTAGAAACCATACAACAAGTATTTGACTAAATTTGGCACCTTATCAAAACCTCCTCAACAGAATTGACAAAAAGCATCCCAGAATGAAAGTCTTTAAAATTTATTTCAATGTTGCTGCTCCGCTATTAAATATGGCCAGCATTGATAAAAATAGAACAGAATATGACCCATTGTAATACATGGTTTTGAATTTTGTTATGTGACACTGATCCTTCATCTAACATGTCTGCTGCCATTACTAAGAGAAGGAAACCTAAAATGGACTTTTACTCAAACACACAAATACATTTGTACACAATTTTACAGAAAGTATATCAGCAATAAGGTATAGACAAAAATGTTGATGACTTGTTAGAAACAATTGTGGAGAAATTAAAGGCATTCTGTTATCATCTGCTTTTAAGATTTATACAAATTTTATGTATTAATTTGCATTATTGTTATTTTTGTCTCCATGATTATATGTTATATCTAATTGTATGATGGATTTGACACCTTGTCCACAATCAAGTTCATATTATACCTGACTAGGATACTGATGATGTTTTGATTTTGGTATACAAGTAATACATTGCTACTATTTTTCCTGTCGGTGTGGATTATGTATTCAGATTATTATTATTATTATTATTATTATTATTATTATTATTATTATTATTAACATATTTATCTTAGTCATATTCTGGGACATTGGAATTCCCCCATAAAATATCCAACTGTACCTGATATTTACCATATTTTTTATTACACATTTATTACACATTTAGTAACAAATTGTACCTTGTAAATAAACAGAATGTTTTAGAATGGAAATTTCTACTAATAAACATAGTATTTTCAGAAAATGCTAATTGTGATCTAGATCAGATATATGGGGTTTATGATCTAGATGAGATATATGGGTTTATGATCTAGGTCAGATAGATGGGTTTATGATCGAGGTCAGATAGATGGGTTTATGATCTAGGTCAGATAGATGGGTTTATGATCTAGATCAGATATATGGACATAGACCACAATTAATTTTACTATATGTTCTCTACATATATTTCTAAGTACTGACCTTTCCACAGTGTGACAATCAATACAAATCATATGTTAATCTAAAATACCTCACTTCTTGTCAAGGGTTGATCTGCATTTTTTTGAGCTTCTGCACTGTAAACAGAGCAGCATGTAAACAGAACATATATTTCACTTCTGGATCATCACCAAGGCCTTATTACTCCATGTGCACTGTCGCCAAATTACACATTGACAACTACTCTCTCTCTGCTCATATTCTCAAGAATAAACAATTACCTTTAAATCCCTACCAAATATGCATCAATATAACTCTTCTATCACCACCAAAATGACAGAGGAAAAAATGTTCTAAAAATAGACTGGAACTACATTCGTGGGTACTGAACTGGAAATATTAATTGTGGTGTGATTCCTGACAGGCCCAACTTTTTGGGGCAAATTTTAGTAAAACTTCAATATTTGAATGCCACACCTATTTTAACTTTATACATGAAGTCGTTTTGAATTTCCTTGCATACAAGACATGTGACACCTACTGGAAAGTGTGTTGTGCAGGTGTTCCACAGGGTGCACATGCTGATCCATGTACTCTTGAGAAACCAAAACTAAATTTGCTATATCTTCCTTAATTATAGGACTTTTTCAATTCTGTAAAAACCTAATTGTACTACAAGATAAGGCCTGTCTGAAAATATGTTTAAAGTTTATACATTTTGATCAATTAAAATTTTAATGGAAATTTAGATAAACATTTAAATTTATAAACTAAATTTTATTGAAAAATTAAATTTTCATAAATGTTTGAAAACAGATTTTGTCAAAGTTTAGACAGAAAAGTTGATCAATCAATGGTCTTTAAAATAAATGGTAGTTTGGGTCTGTGTAACTGAGAACATTTTTCCCAGGGGTAATGAAGTAGCATGACTCATAGTGATTTTGGCAACAAACCGCAATATGCCTGTCAAGGTGCATATAGGTGTACACACTAAAGAAGCTACAATAGGTGCTATGTTCCATATATATTGTGTCAGGTATTTAGGCAGTTATTTGTATAACTAATAGTGCACTCAGATTTAAACATCTGATGGGACTACTTCCATGTTTTATAGGAAAATTGCATTACATTTCAGTGTCGATAACTACAAAAAGCGACAATAAGATAGGAAAATACAGTTTTTATGCAGGCTTTACCTTACTGAACAATGGTGCTAATCTCTCTCATGAAGATCTAAGCCATGTCCTTGAGGTGCTTTATATTAGTGTGGTGATATCATGATCACTTATGGCAGTACACTGCATATGTACTTATGAAACCTTGCTATCACCACCAGACTACTGGAGAGCTTCCAAGCTGATCCACCACTAACAATTTGTTCCAGATAGCAGCCTAGACCTGAAAAGATATAAAATGTTTCACTTATATCTAGAAAACAGTAAGATGTATGCAAATGAATTTAAACTGTGTTAGATATACAGTCGACTCAGATTACCTGCACACCCTTGGGCCCATCACGAGACCGTGCAGTTAAACGGAGTGTGCAGTTAACCGGAGTACGGTACAGTATATTTTTAAGCATTGGGAAAAATCGGGACCGGCGTGATTGAGTGATTGAGTGCAGTTATCCGGAGTGTTCAGTTAACTGATGTGCAGTTAAGTAGAGTCGACTGTAGTGATTTCCAAATAACATTCAGGCTGCAAGCATAGGAAATAAATATTAAACTTGACAGAGTGACACTCAGAAATGTAAAGTAATAGTCATGTATTAAAGTAATAAATTCATCCTAAAAGTATATGAAGTTTCTATAAGCTTATCTGGTCATTTACAGGTTAAATAACTAATCAGGTAGACTATGCATCGCAAACTTTAAGGAAATGCGGGGATGGTGAGGTTTGATCATTGGTGGAAACATTAGTACATGCCAGTATACAGGAAAGTCAAGCGACAATGTAGTAAAAAAGAATATATTACTATAAGCAATCTTATTCATGAGGGAAATAATAATTCTGGATATTGCAAGAGAATACAGCCAAATGTGGCCACACATATCAACTACAGGTACCAATACATCCTATATCATAAACTAAATGTGAAATTCTGATCCCCAAAACTTGTAAACAAGAATGGAAATTTGCATATGTGGGTGTAATTTTTATGATCAAATGTGCAAAAATAATTCCAATGATCTGTTTGAACATTTAAAGTGTATTTTTAAGGGTGTTTGATACCAGTTATTAACCTCAATGGTTCAATAGAATCAGATATCAGCTGATATTACAATACCGCACTCTATCCAAGTACTGAATTGAAATATGTTACCATACATGGGCATATTAATGAAGAAAATAACATTTTGGGATACATTTAGTGCTCACAGCCAGAAATGTGTCTTACAGATTCACTGTAGGTACAATGTCAGCCTATATGATATACTGAATGGGAACTTTGGATCCCAAACATTCTAAAATATGTGAATATTTGTTCATGTGGGATATGTAACCATGCTAAGATCAGTTGTACAAAGTTAAACTCAAAATATCTGTTTGAATATATCTTATGCAATCTTTAGAGTGTCATTAGAATTCACATAACATCATACAGGCCACAATGCCGCACTTCACTAATCAATATCTTAACCAAATTGAACAATAAAATTGAATGCATTTTGTGTTCAACTTACATCATTTTGCTGTTTTCTTACATCCAAGGGTAAATATACATGTGGGAAGTATATTTTATCCCTTCAGCCTGCATTTCATTCTCAGAAAGTTTAAACTGATTTAGTAGAGAATTTGAGTAGGTTTCATCACTGTCCTCTCACTAAACACCCTGTAACTATATTTGTTAACAATTACTAAAGGCTATATAAGCAGATATGTGTTACTTAGGAAGTCACCCCATCATAAACACATAAATTAACTGATTGGACCCCTAATAAATAGTTTGAATGATCAATACAAAATAGAATCTGTCTTTCATACATTTTAAATGTACGTCTCATTTTGACTTACAAAGATATTTTCTCTGACATAATTTGACAAATATCCATCATTGTAGCTTGTATGTAGGAGTATAAACATGCTGATATCATTTGATATAATTTCCAAAAATATTATCTATGTGAATTTTAAGGGGCAAATTTTAATTTTTTAATTTTTCAAAAAAAAATATTAAAATGTAAAAAAAATAAATTAGTTTTTAAATTCTAATGTCATTTTTCTATTTTAAATGTTAATATATATAACACCTTCAAATTTCATGTGTTTATCATTAATAATAAAATTTTTATAGCATATTAAAGTTTCATCAATACTGCCTGTACAGAGGACATAGACCACAATTAATTTTACTATATGTTCTCTACATATATTTCTCTGTACTGACCTTTCCACAGTGTGACAATCAATACAAATCATATGTTAATCTAAAATACCTCCAAAGATGACATCACGGTGAAATTCTTGTCAAGGGTTGATCAGCATTTTTTGGAGCTGCTGCACTGTAAACAAAGCAGCATGTAAACAGAACACGTATTTCACTTCCGGATCATCACCAAGGCCTTATTACTCCATGTGCACTGTCGCCAATTTTCACACTGACAACCACACTCTCTGCTCATATTCTCAAGAATAAACAATTATCTTTAAATCCCTACCAAATATGCATCAATATAACTCTTCTATCACCACCAAAATGAGAGAGGAAAAAATGTTCTAAAAATAGACTGGAACTACATTCATGGGTACTGAACTGGAAGTATTGTGGTGTGATTCCATATGGGTTTATGATCTTGATCAGATGATGGGTTTATGATCTAGATCAGATAGATGGGTTTATACTATTGTTTTTTTGAGATATTACTCACTCCTATGATAAATCTGAAGCAGAAATCGTTTTTATTATTGTGTTCAGATTTTGATTTGGGTGGAATTATTTATTCAAATTATTCACTGGAAATACAAAGTGCTTATCTTTAATAATCTTGGACAGAAACGGACAAGGACATCTTGGATTATATTGTTTTCATTCATCAAAAGACTGTTGGCACATCTCATAACAGGCTACTAAAGGTGCATTAACACATTCTGTGTGTTGAATCTTATTTCACACACCACTGGAATTTAATTAGAACTTTATATTCATTGGGACAGGTGTTAGAACCTTTTGTACTATTTGGGATTTAATTAGCAATACTGTTAATTCTTTAAAAAATGTCGCTTTGTATTCAAGGTGAATTATTTGTTGAATTTACAAAACTTTGCTTTTTTCCATAAATTACAGACCATATTATTTTAATACAAATAATGCCACTATCAAATATGTTGCATTAGAAGGATGCAGGAGAGTAAGTTATATTTGCTTCAGCATGTTGTTAATATGAGGCATTCCTCCGTGCACAAAGGCTCCATGTTATGCAAATCTAGCAGGACAGTAGCTGCAGAGCTGAAGAGGCAAACCAGAACAGCACATGTCATCAACTTTCCTGGAGATGTCCCACAGTATTTTAGATACTTGTTTTTCTTCTAAGTATTTTCCATAAAAGTAGGATTAAAAGTTTGAACGTTTCAGTAATTAAGATACAACTGTTTCCGAAGCAAACTTAAGAGAATTTGTATTGCAGTCTTCAGACTACTGTAGTATCGTCAGTATTCTTTGGGGGGAACAGTTTTCTTGGTTTTCATTGTTGCCATGAATTGAAATTACCAATGAAAAATGGGCCACTTAGGATGACTCCCCCCCCCCCTTTTTTTTTTCTTACAGTGTTTTATTCTTAGGGATTAACACAGCTACTTTGTATTTGATAATCAAGGTCAATACTGTAATTTGGTAATTAAATATTAGCTTTTGCATGTGTTTGTTTTAATTTTTAAACCTTTTGAAGCAAGAATTATTAATCATTTTATATTGTTTCAATTTGATAAAGTATATTTACTGTATCTGAAAGCTGTCATTTTATACTCACTGCCTTAAATTGATATGTAAGGTAAGTAAGGATAGAGAGAAAATATAGAAAAAAAGCATAATGTATTCAAACAATAGTAATACTAAAAATGAAAGAAAAAAATAGTACAAAATAACAGTATATAAAAATTAAATTTAATACTTATTCAAGGTGATCTTTCATTCGACTGAAGCAGGGGTTCTACTGCATCATGAGCAGCCTGGTAAGCAAGCGTCTGCACCAGGTTCACAGCTTCTGATGTATTAGGAAGTCCATGAACTGAGGTGGATCTAAGTTGAATTTTACCATTCTTAAGCCACTGTGTTAATGCTATGATAGTCAGAAAAAACTGATGGTGCAACTTGATGGACATTGGTTTTAGTAAGAGAGCATTCATATGTACTTTAATAACTAATTGGTCTGGTTTTGTTGACTGTGTAGGCATCCTATGATGTTGAACACTCAAATGAAAACGTGGTGAAACTGATTAATCATAATGCATGTTTTATTTGTGCTCATAGAGATGGAAGTATTATTTTTCGTGTTGTTGGCTGCATCAGTTTCAACTGATGTTATTCACTTTGTCAGAAACACAGTGTAAGTATTGAACTTGCCAGGTCTTTGATTTGTAC
The DNA here is from genome assembly GCA_030141615.1 of Unio pictorum. Taxonomy (NCBI): domain Eukaryota; kingdom Metazoa; phylum Mollusca; class Bivalvia; order Unionida; family Unionidae; genus Unio; species Unio pictorum. The sequence continues at coordinate 508,788 of JARLTB010000222.1, forward strand.
TCATACAGGTGGTAGTATTGTTTTAAACATTAATGTGACCAATGTTGGCGTCAGCATAGTTTTATTCTTTTGTATTTTTATTTTGGGTATTTGTAGAGTTAAACCATGAAATTAAATACTAATATGCAAACTTTGACATTCAAAATCACGAATTTAAGTACCCATGAAAAAGCCGTTTTCATTTACAAAACCACAAAAATTGAGCCCAATGAAAATAAATGATTCTATAGTAGTAAATATAAAGAAACTGAACCACCTCTGTCTGCGTGTGTTCGAGTCTAAGATTCGGCAAATGTAGTTATGTGAGAAAGCTTGCCAGTAGCTTCTCGTGGGTTGGTGGTTCTTTCCGGGGTTTGTCCGGTTTCTTCCTCCACCAGTAATACTGGCCGCCATGTATAGCCTATATTGTGCTGAAAAATGGCGTTAAACCATAAAAAACAAACAAAAACAAAGAAACTGAACATTCTTAAATTTCAGAATTTCCCATAATTTTGAGTTGTATTAGTGCCTTCTGCCAACAAGCAGTCATCATTAAGCCTTATTAAATGATATCTGATAAATGTCTCTGTCTCTATCTCTCCTAGGTTTATTCATTTCTTGACAGTATTTAACTAATTAGGTGATATATGACCCACATTGTACAATTATGTTTCAAACCTTGATAGAATGGACTCTTGCATTCAGTTGACCTTTGATCACAAATTTGGTCCTTAGTTGGCAAAATATAGAATGGTACAGTCGACTCCGGTTAACTGCACAACCTCGGGCCCGTCACGAGACTGTGCAGTTAACCGGAGTGTGCAGTTAACCAAAGTACAGTACAGTACTGCTTTAAATCAGCACGGCACGAACATATGTGAAGAATAAATATAAACAATGATTAGAATCCACTCTTTCAACTTTTGCTTAAAAGTTAAGCTTGTTTTCCTTCCTCCGAACACAACTTCATTGATTCAACCAATGGATCAAGGAATTATAGCGAATTTCAAGAAATTCTATAGATCGCTAGTTATTCGAAAACTGATGTCAGACATTGATGGGTCATCTCCCGCAGAAAAAGTGTTCAGCTCCAATGTCGTCTGCATTCTGTTTTTTGTTTTTTTGTTGCCGTGTTGTCGTTGAAATTGAATTCCGTTGCGCATTTTCCATCTTTCCAACCATCCATTTGTTGGTTTGAAATCATTCAAACCCCAACGGTTTAGAGCAATGTTTCCCATGCTGTACATGTACTATGATTTTTCCCACGCTATTGCTCTCTAGTGGGCGCAGATATACATGTATATACCACCTAAGGCGTCCTTTACATGTCAATCATTTACAAAGTCGCATTTACCGGCTTATTTGTCAGCTTATTTGAAGCGCTACAGCAGTGGACTGGCAATAACTGATCATGACTATACATTGTGCAGTTAACCGGAGTAAAATTGTAATGAATAATGTGCCACGGGCATAAATTTATCGTGCAATTATCCGGAGTTTGCATTTAAGCGAAGTGCAGTTATCTGAAGTGTGTTCCCATTGAAAAGCATTGGGAAAAAACAGGACCGACGTGACTATGTGCAGTTATCCGGAGTGTGCAGTTAACCGATGTGCAGTTAAGTGGAGTTGACTGTATCTACCCTTATCATTAACTGTATCCCATGAGAATTTGGTCAATCAATTCTGGCAATTCAAAATGCCTTCATAAAACCTTTTCAGGCTTATAGTACTAAATAAATCTGCTCACACATTGTTCACAATTATATGTATGCATGTATGTGCAAAATAATCATAAAATAACATTTTCCTGAAGTTTGTGTATTGAAAAAGTTTGATTATTTGCATAATTTGCTGTTTCCCTTGAACAAAATAGTAGACCTTATCATTTAATTACAATTTCTTCTGTTTCTGTTACAGATGAAGTATTAACAAAGACAACAAGAACAACACCACTTTCTCCAACAACACCAGCTGAAAAACCACCAATAGAAATAATTGATGGACATATGAATGTACTAAAAACAGTGATTATAGTGATTACAGTGCTTTCAGGTCTATCTATAATTGGTTTCTTTGGTAAGTAGTACAATTCATGTACCTAAAGAAATGAAAATTGGATGCATAGAACTTCACTAATTGTCAATCATATCTTTCCTTTCTGAATTTATAAGCTTTGTATGTTTTCTACAACTTGTTATTCTCACATACTGTATAGAAAACAAAAAATATGTATTTTGTACACAAGTCTATCGTGCTTATTCCTCCTTCAGTTTGTGCTACAAAGCTCATGAAATATGATGATCTAAATTTATGTAATGTATGTTTAATATTTACTTCTCATTCACCCCCACCCCATTGGGTCCCATTTTGTCTGTTCCCATATTATTTACTTGTACATCATATATTCATGTTTCATCCAGTCTCATTTTGATTGTACTGTGCAGATTTGTATATTCATATTCCCATCTCATCTGCTTTATGATTGTTTTGTATTCTAACTTTATACTTTGCCATGAAGTCAGACTGAGTATTTAATGTTATTTTACCTTGTTTGTTAGATTTTACTCTGGTTGGACCAGCAAGGAATGTAATTCTATCATTTGCATCACAAGTGACAAATATAATCATTTTGTTGACAATTTTTAAAGGACTAGTCATTCCTGCAAGTTTACAGTAAAACTTGAACCACTTTGATAACTGCAGACTAATTAAAGTTTTTAGGGATGGCACTACGGAACTAGCAAGTAAAACTCGGACAAGTTGGAATGTCTGTGCACTTATGCTTTCCTATCTCTCTGAATGGTTCTACAAGTGCTGACAAAGGCATGACATCCACTGACTGGCTCATTCAGGTAGCTCTGCTCAGACCCAAATGGATTTGGTTTAGTGGTCTACTTGACCAGCTGGTAGAAGAACCAAGCAGGTTAGCAACCCGCTGATTCTCCAGCTTCATGCATGGCTCATCTCAAGCATTCAGTCTGTACTGATCAGTTTTCAGGGTATTTTGGCATCTGTATTTTTCAGGCTAGGAGGCATCCATTTCAACATGTAGTGAATGCAAAGTGGAAAATGTTCTGTTGTTAATGCAGTTGTAAATATGGTGATCATAGCTGTGAATGCGACTGCAGATTTTCTTCTCTTCCTTCATGATGACAATGTTTAGTCTTCACCATTAAGTGCTACAGTGCAGCCCTTTAAAACATGTTCAATTCACAAAGGTCTGTCTATTGGGACAGACCTTTATCTTCCCAGTTTTATCAAGTATTCGAGTTGCAGAGGCTGGTATCTCACTGATGCAGAGATGGAATCTCTTCTGTGTTGTATGCTTAGTTGAAAACCCCTGCATGAACTATTGAGTGTTCTTTGAGAACCACTCCTGCAAGCAATCTTCCTGCTCTCCAAAGGTTATGGGAGGAAATGGCTTTATGCATCATCTATGGGAAAAGGTTGTTTATAATTAAACTGTAATTATGAATCCATTTTTCTGCTTTGCAAACTGCCTTCAGTAGCTTCTTTCCCTATTTTGTCTCTTTTATGTTTGTGCTGTGGATAACCAAGATTTTCTTTTCTGCCCATTAGAGATTTATGGTTATAATTAAGACTGTCTTCTCTTTCCGTTAGAGCTTTATGGTTCTGATTAAGATTGTCTTTTCTGCCCATGAGAGCTTTATGGTTCTAATTAGCAGCTTCAAAAGGAGAAGAAAGGGTCAGAAGCTTCTCTTTCTACTCATTATGGATTTATCTGAACTTTTGTACATCCACCATTTCCAGGTAAATTGAATTAACTAAATGAAGAGTTTTTCAATCCCTCACTGAGAGGAACCACTCTTCGGCAAGAATTGGGACCACAGATGGCTGAGTGGTTAAAGTGATTGCCTTAACTGATCACTGGCATCTCACCTCCGTCCACATAGCTTCAGGTCATGTGGTCGGCCAATGTGGTTTAAGTCATGTGCTCAGCCAACGTGAGAAAGCTTTCTTGTAGCTTTCAGTTGGTCTGTGGTCCATACGATGGTTTCCTGGGTTTTTCCTCCACCAGTTATACTGGTCGCAATGTATTGTATATCTTGTTTTGAGAAATGGCATTGGACCCCAAAACGACAATGCATGTTAGGAGAGCTATGTTATGATGTTCACTTTCTACTCATTTTTTCTTTCATCTCAGAAGCACCAGAGCTTAGGTATGTTTTCATTGGCACCAGTAGAAATAGGTAAAATAGGTGGCTTCACCTTTTGTCTGATTACAGTAGGAGCACTCTTGGTGTAAGGGTAGGCATATCAATTTTATGCCATTTTCTAGAGGTCTTCAATTAAACTTCAACTGAACTGTCAAATTCAGCAAGGCAGTAGATACAGATAATGCTTTACTGCTATTCAAATGTATTTGTAGGGGGAGGGCAAAACAACTTTTAATTATTTAATACGTACCTGTCACTGTTACAAGATTCCCTTCTCTCATCAAAACTAATTTCAGGGAGGTGTAAGTCACATGGCTTATGAATGGGAGTCATCATGTCTTTTTTCTTTCTTAGTGTTCTAGAATGTTTTATTATAATTGAAGGGTGGAAGTGTGAGCTTAGATGAGGTAATTTTCATCCCTGCAGAAGTGAGCAAGGCAAAAGTGATAGATAATTCTGAAATTATTAAAGTTTCCTCCCTTTCAGAAGTATTCCATACATGTATCATATATTTCATGTTTGTTATTTTCCTTTATAACCACATTTGCTAACATCCAGATCTGTGCTGTTAAATGTGATTCTTGCTTTTGAGGCTTGTGCTTTTTATTGAATTGCTGCAAAATGTTAAATGTATTCTTATTTTGCCAAAGTTTTGGAAAATAAATATGGTTAAAACTGAACTATGTTACGGCTATTGGATTTAAATTATTTATTTTTTTAATTGTTAAATCCAAATTTGTCATTTAGGGTTTAATATTCATTAATTGGGAGATTTTTTTTGGGTAAATTCAGGCTGACCTACACTCTAATTGTAAACAAGTTTTGACCTTGGCTTGTTGATCTAATTCCTGACCTTGCTTTGGACATTGTCAACAAGTTTCTAAAACTATTGGTTAATTTCAAGGACAACTTTTTATTTTTAGTAATTTGTGGCTTATTTTCTTCTGGATCATTTTATTATTACATGACTAGGTGAAGGTAGACTCTTCCTCTGACTTTCTATCAATTTCTAGAAAATCACGTGATCACTTGTTTACTTCAGAAAAACAGTTATATATAGCTGTGTTTTGGAAGCTAACATTAGTAGAATCTCTGGGCTGTAAAGTTATTAGTTGTGTATTTATGTTCGAGTTATAATTATCTTGTTCCGGACTTTGTGTCAATTCGTTGGAAAAGAAGAATTATTCTATTTATTTGGAAAAAGGACATGTGTTTCATAATTTCATCTGGATGATATTAAAACAAGAACTGCATCACGTGACATTGTCAGCCATTTTGGATTACATCATCAAGATTCGAACCTGGAACTATTAGAACATTTATTTATCAGGACTTGCAATTCCATTAGTGGATTATTTTGTGACTTCTATATTTGTTGGATTTGATTCACTAAAATCGTAAGTTTATTTATTTTATGAAAATAATTGTACTTAATAAAAATCATTGTTAAAGTTTTAAAAGCTTGTTAGTTTTCACTCTTTCTGTGTTGCTGCTTATTGGAGCCTAAGCACATAACAACTAGTTGAACATGAACATTTGTATATTACAAACTCTTGTCTAATACTGTATTTTTAAATTGTTATGTATAATATGTGTATATTAGAAATCCTGACTGCATCACTGCTCAAAACATAAAAATAATCGTTAATATTTTAATATTAAATACCCAACAGGTTGCAGATGGTGAATTATTTTCATTATCATCAGTATTTACATAAATGTAGCAAATTTCCATCACGCTTGAAGCTAACATCAGTTGTTATAAAAATGGCAGTTAATGACATTTTGTACATTGACTCTAAATAAAGAGTGGCTTCACAGTTATTGTCTGTATTGTGTCAAACAGATAATAAAGGAATTTCTTGAGAGTGAAAGTATTTGGCCAGTTTCTCAGACCTGTTGTACTTCACTTTGTTGGGTTTGCTTTCTCAATGATTGTATTGACAAACACAAGGTCTCAAAAATTCAGTGCATTTGATGAGATTGTTATTTGTTACACACACATACACACATCGCAATGTAGATTTAAATAGCTTGGTAAATGAGGCCAATTACTGATCACTCTAGCAGATCCTGACCTTTAAATATAGCAAGACCTGCATGTCTGACTTTGACAGATGAATCAGATTTACTCTCCTACATTGAGTTTTCATATATTATCGTGAGTTATCATGTATTATAATCACCTATGTCTTGATGGGTTCAAGTCTTGGGCTCTGCCAATGTGGGTATTTGAGAAAGCTTTCCAGTAGGTTTGTGTTCGTCAGTGGTTTTTATTAGGGTTATCCTAGGTTCTTCCTCTGTCAGTTATATTGGCCACAGTGTATAGCCTGTCATGTACTGAAAAATGGCATTAAACCAACATCAGCAACTGCCTGTACAAGATTTGTTTCATGTAATGTTATTTCTCATTGCAGTATGTTGGAAATTGAAGATTTTAGAAAAATGCAAATGTTCAAAATGCAAATGGTCAAGAACACCACCAGTTAGAAGACAATCCAGCTCAGGTAAGTAAAGTTTTCAAAATTCTTAAAACTTGCATCCTATCATAACTGCCAACTGTCCTGTTTTTTTAATATTTGTCCCATATTTTGGACCTGAATACGGCTGTATGTTTTTTTGTCCAAAAATACATGTAATAATTGTAAAAATAATAAAATTTCTTTGGAATTGTCAGTTTAGAATGATACTTGGTTCTATTTTGATAGAATGTATCACATGTATATATGAATACAGTTCTACAATACTACTGGTTCATTCGAAATTGAGGCTACCATACCTGTCGTTATCCGCCATATTGGATTTTGCAATAGTTACCACTGTTGCTGTACCTCGTCTTTGTAATATTCAGCTTCTAATCATATTAAATAGAAAAGCGGAATATTCAGAGTTTTTTTTAGGAAAAATAGAAGGAAACAACTGGAAGGACATTTGTGACATCTTGTGTAGATTTGTGAAACCATATAGTAAAGGAGAAAACTTGATGTTTTACAAATTGTGTAACGTGATTTCGCTTTTGGGCATGGAGGCGCCCATGAAATGCAAGAGTACGAAAAAGCTATAAAAAAAAACATCATCTTCCTGTTTCATCACACACAGCTCAGCCTGAACTTAAAATAGATAAATGCCAGAGAGAACCTTAATGTACATCGATCGAAATTTGATTAATTAAATTTCGTTTAGAAATAAGCCTTTCTTTTTTCAGTTACTAGTGTTGCTGTCGATTTATTTTGCACATGTTTTCCAGACATTAAAATCACAAAGGTTAACTCTTATGCTTGAACGAAAAGATTTCAAGAAGAAAATCTTAGAATTGAGATAATCAATGAAAGTTGGTACATTGGAATCGATGGTTGAAAAACGAAAGAAGGTGTGGAAAGAGCTTCTATAAACAGCTTGTGTTTGAGTGTGTTGCACTCCTGCACCTTCTGAATGGCACCCATATGGAACATGGTGCAACTTTACTGATAGTTGTATATGTTTTTAAATAGTTACTTATGCATTGAAATTTTAAAAATCAGTATTTGTTCCTGAAAATCGGTATTTTTGTCACAAGTAATCAGTATTGTTGTAGTCAGGGGTTGGCAGCTATGCCTATGGTGTTGAACTGCATCTAGCTATATTCACCCTGTTGTCTTTTACTGCTTAAATATAAAGACATGTGAAATATTGGACTATTACATCATCCTCTCGTTATCATACATACAAATGTATTTCACCATAGTTTGGTAGTCTGTTCAGTCTGTTTTACTGCAACCTTCAGTATCGTACAGATCAGTACATGGGGCTTTAGTCTGGCGGTATGTTTCATGTATACACTTGCAAACATGGCCTGACTATTAAAGGAATGGAGAACAGTAAGAAATACAGCGGATCATGAAAATAAAAATGCTTATCATGAAAAGAAAAATGCTCATACCCAAATAATATTCACCACTTCTAGGAAGTCTTTTCTCTGAGGAGCCCATTAAAGATGTGTAAACTTTGGAATGGAGATCAAAATGGGGAGGCATGGAGATGAGTGGTTTGCAAATAATTTTTTTTACTACACTTGATTTTCTGATTAAAACTTAAAAGGTTTTGCTTGTAGGTGAGAGTTAATTAGAGTCCCATTTAATGAAGCTGGCAGAGCCCCCAAATAATTACATCCATTCCCCCATCTATTTGTTTTGCAAGTAAAAATGTCATTTCCACTAGTTTGCTTTACTGGAAATTTATGGTTCTATGAAATTTTAGTACACCGCTCCCTCGATAACTCGCGCCCTGATAACTCGCGAACCCGCTTATAACGCGGTGTCCGGCGTGGATCCCGTTTTTTTAAAGAAAATATTTTTTAAAAATGAAAAAATCGTGATCAGAAGTGGTGAATGAAACTTTGATATATCGCCCGTTTTATCGTCGAAAAGGACGGTTAGTGCCCGAAAAGTTAGAATTAAAATCGTGAAATTTTCAGGTTTTAATAAGGAATCACATATCTTGTTAGATTTTATCGGAAAAAATATTTTCTCAGTTCACTGTAAATAATAATACTGTATATGTATAGGGGAAATTAGGGTTTTAATCTTTTCATTGTGTTGCAGTGTAAGCAGTATAATCGTTGCATGTTCTCTTCAATTCAAACATGAAAAGAGTCAATTGACCGTCACATCGATGCCCGCGAGCACATCTGTGAGAACCTAATTAACTGCCGGCTGCGTTTTGATCGACGACTTGGGGAAGTGTTTGTTGCATTGTAAAACTCAATTAAAATAGACCTGCTTTGTTTTATAAGGCGGTCTTTTGTATCAAATCAGGTAAAAGACGCACAATACAAAAGTTCAAAGGAATGCAAATCCTACATGCATAAACTCTTGTGGTCAATATTGTGTCTCAACATCGATCAAATTAGTTGGACCAATCGAACATGGTTTCAAATAGTATGTACTTATTGTCATTAAAGTATATATTAATCAGTAATTTATCCTAATCATTTGTAAATGTGATCATGGAGAGCAAGGGAATCAAGCGAAAGGCGTACTCGGTGAATGAAAAGCTTACTGTCATAGAGAGGGTTCGTAATGGTGAATCAAGATCAAAAGTTTGTAGTGAACTTAAACTTTACCGAGTCGACACTCAGAGGTTGGCTCAAGGATGAGCAGAAATTTCGGGATTATTTGCATGAAGTTGATTCAGATGATGGATTTAAACGGAAACGGGCACGCACTGCAAACGACACAGAATTAGATGATGCTGTGTACACCTGGTTCACACGACAGCGTAAACAAAGTGTTCAGATTTCGGGAACAATTCTCAAGGTCCAAGCAGAGAAAATGGCAAAAACTATGGATAATGAATCAGATTTCATGGCAAGCCATGGATGGCTTTGGAGATTCCAGCGCTGACATGGAATAAAACAAAATTCTTTGTCGGGAGAGATATGCTCAGCAAATCAGGCGGCCGCATCTAGTTATCCCAACCAACTCCGAGAGATACTGACCCGTGATGGATATACAGATGACCAAGTTTATAATTGTGATGAGGCTGGTCTTAGACCAGCAAAAGTTGGTCTCTAAACCTTTTTTTATTTTGACTTTGCGGCTTAAAAAAAGGTTTAGAGAACAACTTTCGCTGGTCTAAGGCTGGTCTATGCTATCGGATGGTTTAAATATTTTTTATATATTTTTTTTTTACATGTCTTACGTTTAGACCCATTAAATTCATGGTTGGTAATGGTTTATCTTTCTAATGTTTTTTTTTTTTACATTTTAATCTATCTATCTATCTAATCAATCTATTTATGTATCTATTTAGTGATAGCAGAATTTTACGTTTTAGATCAACACAAGTTTCGACGTTGTCGTTTTTCGATATGAATGTAATCTTTTTTGATAAAATAAATCTTGATTCATTTTGAACGAACAATAAAACTAGAATGTATCCAAATCAATACAAAAAAAGCAGTGACGTAATACACAATGTGTTTAGCGATACACATGTTAAGAGTACTGATACCTCGTGGAATAATGTTTGTTTTTACGCTCTTTTCAAGATATTTTATCCAGAAATTAAAGGTAATTTATAAAGAAAAACGAACAACACCTTTATAAAGAAATATTTATTCACAGTTATTTTCAGCACGATTAAAAAACGAGTATTTAACAATGCACACCCCCCCCCCTTTCGCCTATCTGTCGATCTCCCATCTCTTTATTAGTTTTTTTTTTATAGGTCCCTCGGTAACTCGCGCCCTCGCTTATAGTGCGGTCGATGTTTTTGGACCCCGTTGTGCGCGAGTTATCGAGGGAGCGGTGTATGCAGCTTTTTATTAATATTAACTCAAATCCAGCCTTATACATCACCATATAGCAGAGTTACAGCCCCTTAATTTTTGTATGTTGCTGATTGATGCATTTCAGCAAATATGGTATGCAGCTGTGTATTGATGATGCTTTGAATGAGTTTGATTTCCAGAGTTGTTTGAAATCATCCACTGTATTTATTTCCCATGATTATTTTTCCTCCTTGTTTCTTTTTTAGCATAATTACACCAGAGTTTGTTTTGTTTGTTTGTTTGATTAGGATTTTTAAGTACATGTATCTTCAACAAAATTTCAGTCATGTCTAGCACTGGGGCATCATGCCGCAGACATGTAGCATGATGTCCCACCCAGTCACATTATCCTGATACCAGGCCGGCCAGTCCTAACACTAACCTCTTAATGCTGAGCGCTAAGCGAGGCAGCTGTTAGTACCATTTTTGTAAGTCTTTGGTTTTACTTGGCCAGGGATCGAACCCATGACCTCATGCTCCTGTGGTTGATGCTTTAGTCACTAGGCTACCAGAGTGGTCCAGAGTTTGTTGGTTTCATCTAAGTTTTGTATACAGCCATATATTCATGTGACCTTGAATAAGTTTGATTTTCAGTATTCCAGAACGTTGTTTATGGAATTATGCTTCCCAATTACTGGTCTTCTTGACAGTGGTTTAAACAAAATAGCATTGGAAAGGTTTGTTTGATTTTATTTGAGATGTTATTGATATTTCCTTGAGTTATTTTTCTCAGTATCTAGTTGTCAATAACATTTTCATTGTTATGCCCCCTGTTTGTCCACTATCATGACTTTGGTTTATGCAGCATTTCTTTGCCAAGAAAGAAATCAGTTGCTAGAATACAACCATATTTGACTTGGCAGGTTTATATTAATGAGATATAGTCCTTGTAAATTAGGTTGTATTGCATAACTTGACTTAGGATTGTTGAATTTCAGCCAAATTAACATGCATTGCTATATTAATTAGAACTTAATGTGTTTCATTTCTAGCATTCCATTCCATAATTTACAGGAATTGTTCAATTGTGTGTCCTAATGACTTTGGTGTTTGCAGCATAACATTAGCAAGGGTTGTTTGTTTTTAAACTATTTTTGTTAATGACATCATGAGCAAATTTAATTCCCATTGTTCCAATATTATTATGACTTCAAAGAGTTATGGCCCTTTATTGCACGTCTTGCTTATCTCAGCATAAGTTCCTATTTGGAGGCCCATCTAAGCAATTTGTTGTGAGTAGGGCTCATTGCAATGCACAGCTTGCTAACAGCTTTACTTTCTTGAGAAGTTTGTGTATCTGTTTGGTTTGATTGTGTTTATGGCTTATGGATTAATATTCTGTTCTAACCATCTGGCATCTGTACTCAAAATAGGTTTTGTTTAGGTCTAGGTTTTACTACAGCCATCAGTGAAATCTAGTTTATTGTGACATTTCATGGTTCGGTGGTTTGTGCATTTTGATTTTAGATTAAATCATTTTCTCTAGTCTGGGTTTGCATTTAGGTCATGGTCTCAGACAGTTACCCTTGGAGTCACATCAGTTGTTATTCTGATGTGTGCAGTGGAGTACTACATGCACATAAATTATTCCAGTTGCAAATTAATGATGTTTGTCCATTGCTGCTTGTCTGGTATCAATAATCAAGTCAAGTTTGCAGTTACATGATTTTATCACTCACTTTTGTTCTTATAATAAGCACAAGTTTGTATTTAGATGTACTATGTGGAGTACTGCACTTTTGAAAAAATAATAAGTACTTGGACCCCAGCCAAGTCATACCAGAGACTTGTAAAAATGGTACTAACACCTGCCTCACTGGTACTCAGCATTAAGAAGTTAGTGTTAGGACTGATGAGCCTGGTGTCAGGATAATATGACTGGTAGAGCTGTACCGATTAATCGCCCGTACTCATAATCGGGCCGATTATTAGAACAATATGTATAATCGGTATCGGCAGAAATAATTGGTGCCGATGTAAATTTTTTACAAAAAATACAAATTTCCAAAATATAAATTCAGTCATAACAGTCATCTTGACATAGCGTTGAATTTTAAATCAGAATTAAATACAGTCCTACACATTTATATTGACATCACTTATATCGACAAGACATCTATGTCAACAACAAAAAAAAGTTCCAGTCTCTTGGTCTACTATTACTACCAAATTTACGGGCATGTTGACAGAAGCCCTTGGTCCCAGATTGAACAAATCCTTTGTTTTCTAATCATTTATGCCGATAAGCTGCCAGTTCCAACCCATACTTTGTTCAACAATTAGTTGATCTTGCCGCCAGTACAAGTACATCAGTGGGTCATATCGCACATTTTCTCACCACTCTGCAGCTAGTCAAGTCTTTGATCTTGCCGCCTATCTTGTGGGTCATGTTCTTCACCTGTACCGTATATACTCGCTTATAAGTCGAGGTTTTTTTACTTAGAATTTGACTCGTACAGTGTAGGGGTCGTCTTATAAGCGAGACAAAAAAAAAAAAAATCTTGGGGTAATGTTGGAAACTTTAGATGTTTGCAGTACCTTAAAATACTGTCAATTCATATATTTTTACATTTTCAAGCACTATTCCTATGCAGTAATGCATATATGGTATGCACTGTGTTTATCCGTTTCATGACGGTCTTATAAGCGCAACATACAAATATTTGTTTAATCAGACCCTAATCCCTCAGCTTATAAAGGCAAACATGCTTTGTTTTTCTCCAAGTTCACAATCTTTTGATCGAGATACTAATTTGACATTTATGACCTTAATCCCTTAGATTGTAAAAGTAGCACTGCTTTGTTTTCCCCAGTGGACAATCATTTGATCTTGCCACGCATGTGATACTTGTTCAATGTCATGTTGAGTCCCTTTGATCATACCGCACCTGCTCAGTTGCGGCGACCCTTTAATGAGATATCAAAGACTGTATAGTCAAATGGTCTCACAGAGTCTCTACATAAATAATGGTCCAAGTTTATGAATTGTTAGTGTTCTGTCAGTTACTGTGTACTTTGTCACTTAGATATCATACAGCGTGAATAGGTAAACTTAGGTAATTTCACCAATATGGGGAAAAGTCAACATAATGCGTACGATGGAGCATTTAAGCTAAAAGTTATAGACTTTGCAGAGAAAAATAACAATAGCACCGCAGAACATGAATTTGGTGTGTCGGAGAAACAGGTGCGTGACTGGCACAAGAAAAGTCAGTTATAGGTGATAGTGCCAGGCATCTGAAGAAAATTCGAGTAATGGAAAGCCCTTATGCAAACTGGGAGTTTAGTTTAAACGAGTGGGTTCTAGAGCAGTGTCAAAATGGGCATGCATTCACTAGAAACGCGATTAGACTGAAGGCCCTTTCTACTGCCAAGGATAACGGCGATGAATATTTTAAGGCTTCAGCTGGATGGTGTACGCGATTTATGCGACGGCATGGACTTTCAATTCGACAACTTACTCACATAGCCCAGAAATTGCCTGTTGATGTTGAGGAGAAAGTGGAGTTTTTTAAAATTTGTTATCAACGAGAGGAAACGAGTGATTTTGATCTGGCGCACATAGGAAATATGGACGAAACTCCTATGTTTTTTGATACGCCTGGAAATTCAACTGTACACCCAGTTGAAGACAAAACCATGACTATAAGGACTTCGGGAAATGAGAAACATTTCACAGTTGTATTAAGTTGTTTAGCAAATGGTACAAAACTGAAGCCTCTACTTGTGTTTAAACGTAAGACGATGCCAAAAGAAAAAATGCCAAGTGGAGTGGTGGTAACTGTTAACCATAAGGGGTGGGTAGACAAGGCAATTTGTTTGGTGTGGATCGAAAAAGCATTGTTGAAACATAAGGCATTGCTTGTGTGGGACATGTTTCGGGCGCATTTGATGCAGTCTGTGAAACAGAATTTGCGGCGACATAGAACATACAGTGGCACAAGTGGATTGTAGATGGGCCCAAAGAAAAGACAAAAGCAGGAAATCTGAAGCGTTCAGGGATTGAGTTAGTAACTCAGTGGGTGTGTAATGCATGGGAGGAAATTCCAAATGAGATGGTTGTGAAATCATTTAAGAAATGTGGTATTTCAAATGCAATGGATGGGACGGAGGACGACGAACTCTTCAGTGATTTAATTTGTGACAAGACTAACACCAAAGCACCCGCAGATGACAGTAAAGACAAAGAATCGGAGTTGGAAGAGGAATCAGAGTCGGACGATGTTTACGATGACGGGACGACATCGGAGGAATTTAGAACTTTATTTGGTTACTCTGATGATGAGGATGAATTCTTGGGCTTTGAACCAGAGGACATTAGACAGTGACATTTATAGGATACCAATTTTATACCGGTATGTGACCTATAATCCAATTCATGGATTTGTCATATAAATGGATTAAAAATGTTAAGCTATATGGATTTCATTACACAAAGATGGACAAAATGTAAGTTGTAAAATTATTTGTACATATTCAACTCAATAATACAATTGTATTTATTCTACATTGGTTTTTGTTTGTCCTATTTATCTATATGTCTATCTATCTATCCATCCAGTTTGTCTCATTTATTTTTCCTAAGTGCAGCTCTGACTCAGTGATGACATGTCACCCCTTGCAGACGGATTTAATTTGCAAAAACACCTCGACTTTTAGGAGGGTCATAGCTGAATTGGCTTTTTGAAGCCATGACAAGGGGGGGTCGACTTATAGTCGAGTTGACTTATAAGCGAGTATATACGGTACTCTTATAAAGACATCATGTACATCTGTGGGTCTTTCAGCCACTAAATTTTCTAATTGTAAACAGCTAAAATAATCAATTGATCAACACATATTCCCACTCAACAGGTGGTTGAAGCAGGACTAGTTAACCCTTAAATTTGCTGTCCAGCAAATTGATGCGTACTGAGAACTATGTATACATTATTGTCTGAATCCCAGATATAAATAAGCATCCAAATACGCATGATTACACTTTTCCGAGACCTTTAAAAGTGATCGGTGATTAAAACATGTTTATATTGCTGTGAAAGTTCGTTTTTAACTTTATTTACATTTACGATGGTTACCAACAGCAGTGTAAAACACAAATTAAATTTACAGTCTCTGGAAACTAAATATCTGGCTGTTAAGGAAATTGAGGGCTGAACATCTTGCAATGAGGTCTTTGAAATTTTTTTCGCTTAAAAATTACACCCGTTCAGAAAGGATGAAAGCTGCTGAGTCTATAAAGAAAGACTACATTGAAGGTAACTGTGCTCCCCAAAGGAAGAAGCAAAAGACTGCTACATTTGAAGACATGGAGGAAGCCACAAAATGATTCAATGAAACATTTGCAAAAAAAAAATTTGTGTGGAGACTTCTCTGCAAGAAGTAGTTGGTTCAGTCGCTTTAATGTTCGTAATATCATCCGATTCAAAAGTATTTGTGGAGAATACATGTACTGTTGACAGCTTTTCATTTCCATGTGAATAGCACCATCCCCTTGTTAGCCTCAATGAGATGGGAACAGATTGACCGAAATCAAGGCCAATTTAAGTACATGTACATGAAGCATGTAAATAACAGCTAACCAACCATGTGCTAATGCCGACATTAAATATCATACTGTTTTTTGTATCAGGATGTGATTGGTGCAATATTTTATTGTGTATTTTATTACACAAAGGTAACCAGAATGTAATTTGTTCAATAATATACCAGTATATTTCACACTGATTCTCTCTTCATGTACTCAAAATTTCCATTTGTTCTCAAAGTGTAAATGCTACTCTTTGCAGACGAATATTAACTTTTCTCTTTTAAATCAATGATAGAACTTTATAACAGTTTAATAACTGTCGGGTCACCAAAAGTTATTTTTTTAACTTGCCTATGTGTTAGGACATGGAAAAAATTATTGTTTCATGTACCAAGATTTACATCTGTTACAGTAGTTAACAAAAAAGACCTAAAAACGGTAAAATTTAGATATTGGTCAGCGGATAAGCCAACTGCCTCCCCCCACCATTCCAGGCCTTTATTTTTTTCCTAAATTATTCAGCTTATACGGGAGTATATATAATGTGATAATGAAATAATCGGTCTCATAATCGGTATCGGCAATTTTAATAATCGGCTATACACGGTATTGGCATAATCGGCAAAAAGTGACATCGGTACAGCTCTATTGACTGGGTGGAACATGATGCCACACTGCAAATATCATAGTGATATGCCAATTTTTAAGAAAAGCAACATTAAAAGTGGAGATCTCACACAGACATATATATACACACACACACGCACACACACACACACACACACACACACACACACACACACACACACAGGAGATCAGTTCCTGATTGTAATGAATTATTACTTTACCTTTTCTGTTACTTTAATAATTGATAGACCACTCAAATATTCTGTTATTCAATCCTCTAAAGACTGAAACACTGTTTGGATCAAATCAAAATTTTGGCTTGAGAGGTTTTCACTCAGGTTCTGTATTATCAATAAAAAAGATAGGATCAGTTTAACATTGTATCTATGTAAAAATACATATAACTGCCATCTTCATATATATATACGGGGAGAGAATTTATGTGCGATATATATATATATATATATATATATATATATATATATATATATGAATGAAACACTATATTCCATCCTTTGTTTTATAATATTCTTTTCCATACTCTTTTAGATGCACGTAATGAGGTAGAACTAAAGACCATGGCTCGAGGTAAAATGTTTGCTGAATTTTGTAAGATGTATAATAATCTTGGTAATCTTACACATACTGTATTCCTACCTGAGTAATCTTACACATACTGTATTCCTACCTGAGCAATCTTACACATACTATATTCCTACTGGACTAACCATGCAAATACTATATTCATACCTGAGTAGTCTGGCACATACTGTATTTACACCTGAATAATCTTTTGCATACTGTTTTCATACCTGAGTAATCTGACACATGCTGTGTTCCTACTTAAGTAATCTTATGCATACTAGTTTTGTACCTGAGTAATCTTACACATACTGTTTTGATACCGGAGTAATCTTACACATACTATTTTGATACCTGAGAAGTCTTAGGCATATTGTATTCCTACTTGAGGAATAATAATATATACTGTATTCCTATCTGAGGAATCATTTACTCTCTGTATTCAGATCAATGTAATCTTGCACATACCATATTACTACCTGAGTAATCTTACACATACTATTTTGTTACCTGAGAAGTCTTAGGCATATTGTATTCCTACTTGAGGAATAATAATATATACTGTATTCCTATCTGAGTAATCATGTGCATACTGTATTCATACCCAAGTAATCTTGCACATACCATATTACTACCTGAGTAATCTTACACATACTCTTTTCTTCCTGAGTAATCTTATTCATGCTGTATTCCTCCTTGAGTAATCATACGCATACTGTATTCAAACCCATGTAATCTTAAACAAGCTATTTTCCTACCTGAGTAATGTTAAACATACTATATTCCCATGTAATCTTGCACAGTCTATATTCCCACCTAGTAATCTTACACATTCTATTTTCCTACCTAGTAAGTAATCCAAGCGGGAGGTCGTCGGTTCGATCCCCGGCCGAGTCATACCAAAGACTTACAAAAATGGTACTAACAGCTGCCTCGCTTGACGCTCAGCATTAAGAGGTTAGTGTTAGGACTGGTCGGCCTGGTGTCAGGATAATGTGACTGGGTGAGACATCATGCTACATGTCTGCGGCATGATGTCTCAGTGCTAGACATCACTATAAACTGCCTCACTGCAGACATCGTAGCGATATGACTGAAAAATTGTTAAAGCTACGTTAAAAATCCTAATCAAACAAACAAACAAAAGTAAGTAATCCTACATATACTGAGAGATAACCTTTACCTTCTGCTAATGCATCTATGGAATGCATACATTTATATGAAAAAATATTTTAAGATGGCACAGTAATTGACTTTGGACACTCCCCATTTCCAGGCATCTCAAGGGAAAAAAGACCTGATTATCACTGCTATTTGCAGACTCCTTCTTATGAACATGACACACAATTGTTAAATTTCACCCACTGGATAGACAGTTCTTTGATAAATTAGTATTGAAACAACTCTTTAAGTGAATTTTTGAAACTTATTATTCATGCCCAAATTAAAGGATATTATAGACCAGACTCCATTGCTAAATAAGTGTCTTGATCAGCCAGACTGACTAGTTAAATATCTGGAATAAAACTTGAAACGCTGATATGCTATTTAATGACACATCGTCAGCAACTTTTAACATTGTAAGTACAATGTTATTTATTCTCTATTTGTTTTCATTTTGTTTTGTATAACATTTCTGCATTTTACAGAACTATTAGGGGCCCCGAGTGGTCTTAAGCGCTCACCGTTACAGATCACTGCCATCTCACCTCTGTCTGCATGGGTTCGAGTCTAAGATTTGGCTAATGTAGTTATGTGAGAAAGCTTGCCAGTAGCGTCTTGTGGGTCAGTGGTTCTTTCCTGGGGTTTTCCCGGGTTCTTCCTGCACCAATAATACTCGCCACCATGTATAGCCTATTGTGTGCTGAAAAATGGCATTAAACCCTACAACAACAACAACAAAAACGAGAACAACAACAGAACCATTACCTTGAACCATTTTCAGTTTTTCAGTATATATTTTATAAATTCTTTACTGCAATGTTCCATGAAATATATCTTGAAATTAGTTTGATTGCAAGGTTAAAGTGTTTCTTCTGTAAGTTTTAAAAATGTTTACTGTAAAACAGTGTAATATCTTGAGTTTTGCTTCCTGATTCTTGTCCAGACATGAATTTATCTTGAGCTTAAAATACTTGTCTTATTGAGACATTACTTGATAAGTTTTGAATGTGAAGTGAAAAGCAATATAATGCGAGTTCAGTCATCTTCACTATTAAAATTGTAAATGTATGTGAATGAATGTTATTCCGAAAGAGTTTCCATATATATTTTTAGATGTCAAACCTACTATGAATGGAAAGGTAGGTGCACTTAACAAAAGATGCAGAAATATACTTGAACATTAATTTGATTTTATGGCCCAGATCTGACTTATATCTATTCAGACAGGTCATAGGCTTCAATTATGTTGTAGTAAATACTTTATATTCCAACTATTATATAAATACAACAATTACTTGTGGCCTGAAATAATAATAGTTTAAAATATATTTTTCAGGAAATATGTTGATCAATATTGAATATATCGAAAATCTTCAGATTGGTGATGATAATAGGATGAACATTTTAAAGCCAGATGATCAAGCTGTTGCCAATGGTGATGCAGTAAGTATATTTGTATTTTGTACTCTTGAAGTGTCTTTGAGAATATCTGTACCCAAATTAGTCCTTCTTGAGTGATGTTTGTTACTCGTACTAAACAATATACACTGCTTTGTTTTAGCAGATATTGTGAGTCTCCAAAGACTGTAAATTTAATTTCCGTTTTTTTATACTTCTGTCGGTAGCCATCGTAAATGTAAATAAAGTTAAAAACGAAACTTTCACTGTGAAAATCACCGATCACTTTCAAAGGTCTCGGAAACGCGTAATCCGTATTTTCACGCAATTTTTATATATGGGATTCAGAAAATCACGTATACAGGAATCCTCTGTATGCATCAATTTCCTGGACGGCAAATTTAAGGGCTTGCTAGTCCTGCTTTGACCACCTGTTGATTGGGAAATTGTGTTCATCAATTGATCCTTTTCGCTGTGCTGATATATTTACAATCAGAAAATTCAGTGGCTGAAAGACCCACAGATGTACATGCTGTCATTGTAAGAGTACATTTAAAGAACATGACCCACAAAAACTAGGCGGCAAGATCAAAGACTTAACTAGCTGCAGAGTGGTGAGAAAACGTGCTGCTATGTTTTGTTTTTTTTATCCGACCGCGACATTAAAGCCTGGCGGCAAGATCAACTAGTTGTTGAACAAAGTATTGGTCTTAATTGGCAGCTTGTCGACATAAACGTTTTGAAAACAAAGGATTTGTTCAAGCTGGGACCAAGGGCTTCTGTCGACATATACGTTTTTTTTTTATCTCGACGTCGACATAGGCATGACAATTTGATAGTAATAGTAGACCATGGGACCGTGACTTTGCTTTTTTGTCGACATAGGCGGCTTGTCGAGATAAGCAATGTCGATATAAAAGGGTAGGACTGTACTGTATTGCTATAGTTTTACCTGGTGCAAGTTCCAAGTACAATGAGTACAACTAGTTAGTAGTCTTAAGTCTTAAACATGATTCACGTTTGATACTAAAGTCCATTTCTGACTGAATAAAATCCTTCTTTTCCTTGGAATCCTTGCATTTATGCACATGTCTCTTGGAATTGAAAGAATTTTGTCATCTTTTGGCATTTCTGCTATCAATCATGTTTTTGTTTGGGTTGTGTTTGTTTTCTTCCAATCTTTATTTTGTTTTCATGTATCCAAATCTATTTATGTTGATTTTTGAAGGATTTTAGTGTATCATCTGTTGAAGCAGTACTCACTGTATCTTTCTGATAGAAACTCGTGTCAAGGTAAGCAACTCGTACTCTTTTGTTTTTCTGGTTCACCATGATTGTAAGTTTGCAGTTTAGTTTTAGCCATCAACAATGCCTTAAGTAGCTGGCAGCATGGGACACTCACACCACCTGTCTTGCATGAGTTGAATCCATAGGAATGGTTGTTTCCTCATTTTTGGCCCAACACGGTACAAACTTGATAAAAAATCATCAGATCTGTTGGGTCAAAAAGAAAGTTACCAATTCTTCCTTTGTTGGAAGTTCAGGGGTCCAAAGTTTCGAAGTCAACCACTTCAACTCTGTGAGAGGAGGTCTTTAAGTAACTTGAGGGATCCTTGCCCCTTCCTAGCATTGGGAAGTTGCCAGCCCCAAATAGTGAACCCTACCTTACTAATGAAAAAGGAGTATGCTTGTCTTCTTGTGCTAGAAGACTGTGAAATAAAAGCATGATCACATTCAGTCAAGTACTCCAACCCGTGACTGTCCAGTAAAGTCATGTGATCAGTCATTGGCTGGGCAAACTACCACTAGACACTGGGTAAAATGTCAGGTGACAGCAAAGATATGTCACCGGGCACTGGGTACAAATCACTGGCTATTGTGTCTACTAAGAGTCATTCAAGTTCTATCACCAGTCACTGGTCATTGAATCCTTGGTGTACCCAAGTTACATTCACTTTATTGACTCACCAATATCCACCTGCCCCACCTTTGAATGTGACACAGACATTATAACCTGCAATGTATGTATAGTCTTTTAAAATTCTTAAGCATAAATTTTTATAAAAAATATTTTAATAATTTTTAAACCAGTACAATAGGAAAGACATTTTTTGTGGAGGGGGGGGGGTAAAAGATAATTTCACCATAGTTTGTAATAAAGCACAAGCTGGGGTGTGTGTGATATTTCACTCATATACTATAAGCAAATGAGTACAAAACTGCATTATAAAATGAATAGACAGAACTATGAAGATATTCTGAAACAATAAATTGGCAAATATTTTAAAATGAACCCACTTTTTGCATGCTCATCTGAAGGTTGAATCATCATATTGAGGTATGTATAAAACTTTATTTTACTTACTGACCTTTATTTTAAATTGAATAATTATAGATTGTTGTAAGTGTTACATAATTTGGTCTGAAATTATACATTTTGGAGGCTGTTAATTGCATGTTTTGGCAATTGCTGTTGGGCAGTTTTGGTTTTCATTTCCTGAGCTTCTCCTATTTTGCCTGGTATTTGGATGTTTTCATGTTTTTTCTGTTGAAAGTTAATGTTGGACATGGCTTTTTTTAAATTAATATTTTTTTAAATTAAATTATAATGAGATATGTGATGATTAGAATTTATTAGCATGGGTATGTGAATGTTTAGTTTGGGTGTATGAATGTTTTCATTGGATATGTGAAACTAGCATTGGGTATGTGAATGTAGTATTGGGTATGTGAATATAGCATTGAGTATATGAATGTTCCATTGGGTATGTGACTATAGTGTTAGGTACATGAATTTACCACTGGGTATGTGAATATAGCATTGGGCATGTGAATGTACTATTGGGTATGTGAATGTACCATTGGGTATGTGAATATAGCATTAGGTATGTGAATGTAGCATTGGGTATGTAAATATAGCATTGGGTATGCGAATGTTCCATTGGGTATGTGAATATATCATAAGGTATGTGAATGTATCATTGGGTATGTGAATTTTGCATTAGGTTTTATATATGAATATAGCATTGGGTATGTGAATGTACAATTTGGTATTTGAATATAGCATTGGATATGTGAATGTACCATTGGGTATGTGACTACTGCATTGGGTATATGAATATAGTATTGAGTATGTGAATGTACCATTGAATATGTGAATGTAGCATTTTGTATCATATGTGAGTGTACAATTGGATATGTGAATCTAGTATTGTGTATGTTAATGTAGCATTCGGTATGTGAATGTTGCATTGGGGATGTGAATATAGCATTTGATATGTGAATGTATCATTGGGTCTGTAAATACAGCATTGGATATGTGAATGTTGCATTGGATATGTGAATGTACCATTGGTATGTGAATTATGTGAATGTAGCATTGGTATGTGAATTATGTGAATGTAGCATTGGGTATGTGAATTACGTGAATGTACTATTGGGTATGTGAATGTAGCATTGGATATGTGAAGGTACCATTGGGTATGTGAATTATGTGAATGTAGCATTGGGTATGTGATTTACGTGAATGTGCTATTGGGTATGTGAATGTATCATTGGGTTTGTGAATGTGCATTGGATATGTGAATGTACTACATGTACTGGGTATGTGAATGTAGCATTGGGTATGTGAATATAGTATTGGGTATGTGAATGTAGCATTGGGTATGTGAATATAGTATTGGGTATGTAAGTATAGCATTGGGTATGTGACAATAGTATTGGGTATGCAAGTATATCATTGGGTTTGTGAATATAGCATTTGGTATGTGAATGTAGCATTGGGTACGTGAATGTAGCATTGGGTATGTGATTGTACTATTGGGTATGTGAATGTAGCATTGGGTATGTGAATGTAGCATTGGGTATGTGATTGTACTATTGGATATGTGAATGTAGCATTGGGTGTCTGAATGTAACATTGGGTATGTGATTGTACTTTTGGGTATGTGAATGTAGCATCGGATATGTGATTGTAGCATTGGGTATGTGATTGTACTATTGGGTATGTGAAGGTAGCATTGGGTATGTGAATGTAGCATTGGGTATGTGATTGTACTATTGGGTATGTGAAGGTAGCATTGGGTATGTGATTGTACTATTGGGTATGTGAATGTAGCATTGGGTATGTGAATGTAACATTGGATATGTGATTGTACGTTTGGGTATGTGAATGTAGCATTGGGTATGTGATTGTACTATTGGCTATGTGACTATAGCATTGGGTATGTGAATATAGCAGTGGGTATATGACTATAGTATTGGGTATGTAAATATACCATTGGGTATGTGAGTATAGCATTGGGTATTGTCAGATTAGCAACTAAAATTAGATTTCATGATTAATGTTTCCATTAACATTGAATCATAAATGAAACCTTTGAATATGACGTCAGCCAGATGTAGACTTTTGAGATTTTTTTTACTGGCCATGATCTTTCCATTTGTGTATATTGCGTTTCATGTACTCTGACTCCTGGCTGATTTCATGACCAATGTTAAAATTTCACTGGGTTTTTGTTACTTCTCTATGGTCTTAATTAGTTGGTTTTAAAAAAAATATATAAAACAGAACCAAAAAGTCTATTAAAATTAACAAATAATTTATTTTTGTTTGTTACAAAGTGAAAATTTAAGAGGAACTTTATTATGAATAAAAATCATAGATAAATGTTCTATCACAAGTTCAGAAGTTTAGAATGTTGTGACCTAATTTTATATTTCAATGTACTGATGTACCAATAGTCTTGAATGTGTAAGTGTACCAATAATCTTGATGTGTCACACTGATATAATTCAGAATGTCTTTCAGTGAGTGGGTTTTCTCTTGTTCTTCCTCCACCATTAATACTGGCCGCCATGTATAGCCTATCATGTGCTGAAAAAAGGGCGTTAAACCGTACAACAACAAAAAACAGAAGTAATAGGTCTATGACACACCTTGGCATAAAGTGATATATAAGTGACAAAATGTTCATATCTTTAAACGTTATTATGTAAGCATTGAATATACAAAAGTGGACTACCTTCAGTGAGTTTAACATCTTAATTCACACCAGTTGTAGGTACTGTCAGAACAAAGCTATGAATTTAATTTGATGTTAAATGCTAATTTAAAGTTTTTGGTTACTAATTATGCACAAATTCAAAATAGATCTGCTGGATGCTGCCTTTTCTGTGACTTTATTTTTATATTTTTACCTGTAATGTTAATTTATGATAATTTTAATTTTTCAATGAATTTCTTTTTCTTTTGAATTTCAGGCTGAATCAGACTTCTCATCAGTAGGAAATCAAGGTAATTACACAGCAAAAACCAATTTCTATGACCTACAGTAAACCTGTAATTACAGATAACCGTGAATTGATTTTAGACAGCATTGTCAGTGTGCAGACTCGAGTTCATAAATAATACTGCAGATTAATAGTAAAATCATCAAAGCATTTGTTGAAAATAATTGTAATCTCATCCAATACATGAACCATTTATAATGATTTAAAATCAAAGAAAACCCAATGACTTTTTATCAGTTATCTTTAATTGTAGTTTGTATTGTATATATGATTAACAATTTGTTGCATGCCTTGGGTGGGGGCCCCGAGTGGTCTAAAGCGCTGTCCGTTATGGACCACTGCCATCTCACCTCTGTCTGCGTGTATTCGAGTCTAAGATTCGGCAAATGTAGTTATGTGAGAAAGCTTGCCAGTAGCTTCTCGTGGGTCGGTGGTTCTTTTCGGGGTTTGTCCGGGTTCTTCCTCCACCAATAATACTGGCCGCCATGTATAGCCTATATTGTGCTGAAAAATGGCGTTAAACCACAAAAAAAAAAATGCCTTGGGTGGATAGCCACTTTTTATGCTCAGATGCAGTTGCAGTTATCACCACATCTTTAATCACTGAAAAATTACATAAATTATGCTGATATACACCCATTGGGTAATGGGCATATGATCAGCTTTAAAATTCAGAAAATTAAACTATCCCATGTTCTTGATTGACCGCTCTGGTGGCCTAGTGGATAGAGCATCTGCCACAGAAGCGGGAGATCGTGTGTTCGATCCTCAGATGAGTCATACCAAAGACTTACAAGAATGGTACTAACAGCTACCTCGCTTGGTGCTCAACATTAAGAGGTTTGGCCTGGTGTAAGGATAATGTGACTGGGTGGGACATCATGCTAAATGTCTGCAGCATATAAGCTGCATCACTGTAGACATCATAGCAGCATCACTGACAAATTCTTAAAGCTACGTTAAAAAAATCCTAATTAAACAAAGAAACTAAATGTTCTTGATTACTTTTGGCATTAAACTTGTAAGGCTAATCATACATGTACTTAAAGAGTATCATCCATAACAGAATCTGATGTAAATTGTGCCTCTAGCGGCATATCTATAGTTGCTTGTTAATCATCTTTCTGAATGCAAATAAAGTATGCCAAAACATGTACAACAGATAGCTCACTCTCCTGTTTTGTGCCAGAAATCATAGAATGTATGCCACTACTGACTTTGTAGAATGAATATCAGAAATATGTGCTGGCATACATCAGTAATCTTTTTTTACTTTGCTAAATCACAATCATATGTGTGACACTTATACAGTATATTCACAGCCTGTGTGCAGCATACATGTGAGTTTCATAAGGGTATTAGGACAACCCATTTTTATTATAAAGTTTCAACTTTGTAGGTAGCAAAGCACATGTGGACGAAGAGAAAGATAATCCAAATGTAAACCCTCCAGATTACCCTGGAAATTTTTGCAGCATTCGTGATGAGACGGATGCAGTGTACAACCTGGAGTTGATAGTAGAGGTGGCAAAATCAGTTGGAATTATTTGGGCCCCAGGTATCCAGGGCACTGGCTTCAGAGTTGGTGGAAGCTATATAATGACAGCACGTCATGTTGTGAGGGGCATCATTAATTCAGGTATACCTTAAGATTAAAAAATGTGTAAAGTTTATTCCCAAATACTAAAATGTCAGCCCCAAACAGAATATCCTAATATGATTAAAAGAATAGTTAACTCTATGTACTATCTATTATTAGATTCTAAACAAGTATTTCTGTTGGTAAATAATTTGTATTTTAAAGTCTTACTTTTTATTTATATCTGTCTGGCAAACCACTGACTTCCTTTTGCTTCCATCCCCTTGAAATATGCCAATGCTGAGGTATACTTGTGCAGCTTGCCTGGTCAGGAAATTAATATGTAGTTTGAAACCCTGTAGGGACTTAATTAGCCCTACTGACCCTGCAATATACATTTTTCACATATCATACACATTAATTATTAAAATAAATGTTATTGGTGTATATATCTGAAACATACTTTTTACACCACTCTGTGAAATGCCAGAGGAATCATTTATACATTATTAGGTTTACAAAAAACGTGTCAAAGTTACAATTTTGATAATCCTCCCAGTGACTTAAATAAAAAAAAACATATCAGATACTGCATTTGTTCTTTGTCTTTAGTGCAGTTACCTGATATTCCTGACGTATTTGAGCTTAGGATTCTAGAAAAGTTTATGTCAGCATGGTCATGTTAGTGAATTTCTCATCTGAAAAAAATATTACTTTTTCTAAAAATGAAAAGTAGTATAGTTTATGCAAAGTCAATTCAATCCCGGCTAATGAAGGCTTTGCACCTTAAATGGCATCAAAATCTTCCAGAGGCCATCCATCTATGATGTTGTACACTGAGGCTGATTTTTTGTGGTGGGGATATGTACAAACAAATCCATCCAAAATACATGACGTCATAAATGGATGACCCCAGTTTAAAATTATTAATCACTTTGGACATTTACAAAGGTGGTCATTTACTAAATTGGATTAAAAGATCAGGTGAAGTCGAAATGTAACTTGATAATATAATTTTTATTTTCAACAGCTGCAGCTTTCATTGTGAGATTACAGCATGCTCACATCTTTAGGGAGGCCCATCCTCACTCGTCAAAACAGCATACAAAGCACATTTCTGTTATATATATTTTTTTTATTTGATGACGTATTTTCAAATAGTATAAAGTACTACAAACTATGCAACATTCATAAACTAGTGTGAAAAAATCACAGCATTATCTCTTGTACTTTTTGAGATAATACTTCCTAAAAATGACATATGTCAGTATAAAACATGTCAGGAAAATGGAAAATTTAGCTTTTTTTGCTATGTTTGCTGCTTTGTAAGAGCTTTGCACTTTATCCAAAGTCTATAAATTTCTCTTAGTTTGATCTTGATATGGAGTACTATATATCTAAGAAAAAATAACAACTTTTGAAAGTTCAATTTTATTTAAAATAGGTGTTAAAAATCGGAAAAATTACAATTTTTAAAAAAACATACAGCTTTTTCTCATGTTCATCAACCAAAATATTTCACTAATTATTTCACCTTTGTAGGTTATCTTTAAATAGGTTCATCTATGCATACAATGCTAAAGGAAATACTACTTTTTGGATGTACAACATTTCAAACAAATATACAAGATGGCGTTAAAAATGCCACATTATGCAATTTTCATGCAATTTTCATGCGATCAAAAATGTGAAGTCCAAGTGTCCATCACCAGAAAATAGAAAGACTCTGTTAATTAAAGTAAACACTGTTTTAAAGTTATCTACATGTGGCATAAATAATAAAACACTCAAAATATGGTTCATAAATATCTAAATTTTTAACATAATTAACTTGAAAAAAATTCAACTTTCTCAACATTTAAAGGGGAGATAATTCCAAAAAAAGATGGACCCAAATAAGAAAGATAATTTGCTAGAATAATTAAAATTTCACCTCATCCTTTTAAATTTTCTTATCAACTTTACCACAATGTCCCACATGTTGATTCCTTCTTGACAGTGAGGCTATATGCTTCAAAATTTTTTGCGGTATGTATAATGCAAAGAAATTGTCCAGTTGTTAGGTTATTAAAATAACTCAAGGTTCCAGATGATGCAGGTTGATCAAGTGCCTGCAAACTTTCCAAAGACTGGAATGGCCAGTTTGGAATCGGATGACTAGAGTCTTCAAATCGAATATCGCCTTCTAGAAATACTAGTTGTGTATACACATCTGAAAGAAAATTTAGCTCAAAAATATATTCAACTGTATGTAATTAATAAATATAAACTTTTTATCAAACATGTTTAAAGTGTCCTTAATCGATAAATGAATTTATGCATGTCAGAAACTGATGTAAAAATTCATATTTTTCTTCAATTTCTAAAGGCTTAAACATTAATTTATCCCCTTAAATAAAAATTCTGGCCTGGGTTGGGGACAATTGCCAAGTCCTTATAATTATTATAATTGCAAATGCTATCATTTTTAATTTTGTTTACATCATACTCACTGAAAATTCATTGGTTATATTCATTAAGTTGACAGTAAATATCATAATAAAAAGAGAAGAACCTTCGTTCAGATTGATTATTCATGGTTATGACTATATAGCAATTTATTGTGAAACGTGTATTGCATTTTCCCATAATGTCACATCTCCAATTAAAGTTTAGAAACAACAACGTTATTATTAACATACTTTGTATGATTTCTTATTATTGTTTCAATTGAATGCATGCTGAATTAAATACTCGGGGAGAATGAGTAAGGTAGCAATCTATTATTACTGACCTACCGTAAACATGTGATGAGCCATAGCGGCCATTTTACTCCGGGCGCCCGATAATTTTGAAATTTATAATTCGAAGTGCGGCATATTAATGCTTGCAAAAAACATGATTTTGGGGTCATTCAATGCAGAAAGAAGAGTTTTATCTATCTGACAGCGCACTCCTTAAAATATTCAGAAATACGGGAGTTAAAAGAAAAAAACTTACCCATTCCTTTGTTCTTGCTAGTTTTTCGTAGTGCGAATACTGGGAGAAAGGTCATAACACCAGCTATACATTGAACCAAATTTGATTGGTTAAAATTAACACACCTCCACGCACAGAGCGAATCAAATTCTCCGTTGTTAAAGAAACGCGAATCATCAATGCCATGCAATAGCGGGTCACTGACCCGGCCGCAATGGACAGTCGCTGTGACTGAAAACAAAACAGCTGAGTGCCTATTTAAAACTCATCCTAATTATTTTATTTGTAAGGGGAAAATAATAAAATTTTCCATAGACAAAGAATGGAAAGAAAGCAAGATAGTGGTGTAATTTTTATTATTCTGGTTCATGGGAAACCCATCCAAATAAAAGGTTAATTATTGGATTTTCACTGATCTGCCATCATTTACCTATTTCGATAGCCGTGGGCCTCTCTAACATCTTTAGATTGACCTAATCCAAATGTATCCAGTTTCGTAATTTAATGTTTTGCCAAATGTACTTCTCAAACAATGTGTAAATAAAATAATGACTTTTGAAAGTAACATGGATATATGAGGAACCAATAAAGTGAATACTTGCATTTTAAAGTATGTGCAATCAAATTGTAAAAAATAACACACATTACTGAAGATGTCATCAAAGAAAAAGAAAAAGTCTAATACATCCAAATGTATTTTCAAAGGCATTGCACTACATTGCTCCAATTTCATGAAATAAGTACTTTTCATCATGTTATAAATATAATCTTACATTTTTGCTTATTTCAAATCAGATGTATAAAACTGAAATATTCATTTTTACTCACCGAGGCTTACAAAGAGATACAAACTTCTTTTTGATTGATTTTTATTTAAAATGAGTACATTTTGCGAGATCATATATAACCAGGGCTGGCACAAGCTATATGCG
The DNA here is from genome assembly GCA_030141615.1 of Unio pictorum. Lineage (NCBI taxonomy): Eukaryota > Metazoa > Mollusca > Bivalvia > Unionida > Unionidae > Unio > Unio pictorum. The sequence goes on from JARLTB010000222.1 coordinate 539,314, forward strand.
AGCAGTGTGCTTGCACAAGCTGTATTAGGGGCACCTAATCAGAATAAAAAATGGGCACAAAAATCAGACAATTTAGCTAAAATCAAACAAAACCTTTGTTTTTCCTTTTTCATATGAAAATCTATTTATTTGATCATAAATTACATCAGTTTTTCATGAACTTTTTTATGAGCACCCATTTGTTTTGCACAAGACACCATATTGTCTAATGCCAGCCCTGTATTTAAAACAGTAACATCATTGTTAGTGTGTTCATGTTACTTTCTTCATTTATCATTTACAACACATCATGTTTTTCAGTTGTGCCACCTGTCAGTTGTAGAGAAGGTGTACCAAATCTTGAAATCTTGGAAGACCCAATGGTCCATATTGATTTTGACTACAGTTTGCCTAATGATACACCACAACATGGGCAAGCTCTGAGCAGGAGCACGCAAAGATTCAATTTTGAACCTATTATCTGCTATGAAAATGAAATACTCGATACGGCTGTGCTGAAACTAAAGCATGTCGGTTGGAACTTTCCACGCCAACTTACAAGATTTGGACATTGTCTGAAGAATTTGCCAATGAATTTTGTTGGACATAGTGAGGGAAAAGTGAAACAGTCAGACAAATCAAAACCTAGAGAAGACATCACTTCATTAAAGATCCAGGAATGTCAGATATGGAGTAAGAGGCATCCAGTAGGGTGTAGAAAAGGGTACCGTGGATATGAAGGTGCAGAGAATCAAAGTAAGATTCTCTTTGATTGTACCTTCAGCAAAGGTGCATCCGGCTCACCTGGATTTATTATAAGTTCTCATAATCATATGCCATATATTGTTACCATGCTACTAGGTGGATACCCAGATTGGTTGTATGATGAAAATGTGTCAAAAAAGGAGAAAACAGGTATCCAAGATGGGTATACTTTTGAGCAAGGTGTACGTCTTACAGAAGTTTACAATGACATGAAGGTTCGTAACCCTGAGCTATGTCTGGAGATATTTGGTGCATGAAATAATATGACATGTATTGGAGCTGAACACTGCATGTAATTTACCAAATTAATGTTGTTAATTTAATTCTTTTAATTTATTAAGACACATTTTTTTGTGCCTAAACTGGATAATATGATGGTGATTTCTGTCCATACACTAAATAAATAAAATGTAAGATTTTTAAGACTGAACCAGTTCTTTTAAGAGCCAATTTAAAATTGTAACATCCTCACAGTTTCAAAGAAAGCGGGTAAAAGTATACATGTGGATAATGTCCTTGAACTCCAACTAGGTACATGAAGCAGGTAAATGATTTCCCTCTGGATGTAGACTGGTGCAGTTTATTGTCATATAAAAATTGACATTAATTGGCAGTTCATTGTCATAATTGATATTAACTGGCAGTTTATTGTCATATAATTAATTATTAACTAGCAGTTTATTGTCATAAATGACAATAACTGGTAGTTTATTGTCATATAATTGACATTAACTGGGAGATTATTGTTATAATTGATATTAACTGGCAGTTTATTGTCATATAATTGACATTAACTGGCAGTTTATTGTCATATTATTGATATTAATTGGCAGTTTATTGTCATATAATTGACATTAACTGGCAGTTTATTGTCATATTATTGATTATTAACTGGCAGTTTATTGTCATAATTTACATTAACTGGCAGATTATTTTCATAATTGATATTATCTGGCAGTTTATTGTCATATAATTGACATGAACTGGCAGTTTATTGTCATATAATTGACATTAACTGACAGTTTATTGTTATATATTAAACATTCCAAAGATTATTATATAAATGAACTCGTTATTTGTCTTGGGATACATTTGTAATGTAAAAATTCATATTGAATCTGAGTTTGCTTTTGTTGTTTTTTTTATACATTTTCTCAGGTTGAAAAATAATGTTTCATGTATTTTGTACTTTTGACCTTCAGTTGTATGCCATTACATTTTGTAAAATGGATGATGCAGATAACAAATAATTAAAATATCTGCAATGATTGTATATTTACTGAACAAATATTTCATGGATTGTGATTCCTAATTACTTCTGTTAAATTACCCTATATTGTATATATTTTGCATAAGGAGGGTTCAGCACTATTCAGAATCAGATGGTTGCCTAGTTTGCTACCTGAAAAGAAAGTGATAGCTGTACAACTTAAACTCAGTAGCTCTGAGAATACACTTAAATATGAAAACTGTGAGCTTTAAGGATTGTTTTTTTCCCCATTTTTTAGACAAAATTTAATATTCTCTTTTGTGAAATATTTTTAGTTTTGAAAGTCTGGAAATAATATGTAGGACACTAAACTGCTTAATTTAATAGTAGTTTGTACATTATCTGCTCCCATTACATTACTACATTATCAGGAATGTGTAAAGTTCCAAATCCAAGTTAAAAATTACCCCCTCCGATTGGTCATTAAAAATAGTGAAGAGTTTAAATTCCAAGTCAATCTTTATGCCATTTGTTTTGGAAGGAACATTTCAAATGGATACTACTACCTCAGTCAGTAATGCCAAAAGGCACATTCTCCATAGATCTTTAGAATGCCTTCACTTCAGTTTCAGGCTTTCTTGTTTATTCTCACATTCACCTCACCTTCATTGTCAGCTTGCCACAATGTCCCTTTCCTGGGGACTTTGAATTTCGGAACACAGCTGCAGAATTAGTTCCCATAAATTGCACAGGGACCATCTATCAGCACTGATCCATCTTAAATGCAGGTTTCATCACCACCTGAGTTGGTGGCAAGATTGGAACCAGTTTTGGTGACTGGAGTCACAATCCACATCCCAACCTGACTCCTTTCTGTGCACACTTGCATCAGATTCAGCATGGGATGCTCACCTGGAACCAGAATGATTCTTTAAGGACTGTGATCTTAGAAAGACTTGACATTTCATATCATCCAGTTAAAAATACAGGTTTTGTTTCTAACACAACAGTGGTGTGTCAACCTTATAAGGCATTCTTGCAATTTGACAGCATGTTTTGTACTTCAGACATGGAGTTGCATATCTTTCTTCTCTTGGCATCGAAGTCTAGATCCTGCTTTAATGGGCAGTATACTTTGGGATCACTCCTGAGTCCACCACATTTCAGGCAGAAGGAATATCCTGGTGGACAGCAGGCCAGATAAAAACATGTGATTCTCACATAAAAGTCTCTACACCAGTTGGTATGAGTGTAATGTTTTCAACTGCAGGTGAGGAAAGTAGTTTGCAATGAAGCTGAACAATATTCTCTCTCTTTACCTCACTTTAGTGCCAGGTAAGAGGACATGTGCAGTGGATGCCATCTTTCTGAAGTGGACTTGTGTTACAACTCTATGATCTTAAGCCAAGTAATAGAAAATAGCAAAAAGACACATGTTTATGAAATGAAACAAATAATGTCCTGCCCAGAAATACAAACTGAAAATTGAAAAGAACTTGAAGTATTGTGGTTTAAATCCCAAGTAATCCTTCAAGTTCTATCACAAGTCCAAATGTATAGAGTTCCAATTGAATTACAGCGGTGTTCCAAATAAATTCTTATATTGTGTTGATATGCACGTAGTCTCAAAAGTGCTGATGTAACAACAGCCTGGAATGTGACAATGTGCTAACAGTTTTTTTTATGCATCACAATAATATATTCCAAAATGTCCTTGACTGAATTCACTATAATTCCAAATGAATGATTTAGTTCAAGAAGTATTAATGAGCACTTTGTAATTCCAGTATATAATTAAAATAAAAAAAGATCTACCCAAAATAATAACTGAACACACCAATAACAATGATTCTGGTTGAGATATTAATACTTAAAAATTGTAAACATGTTTAGGAATTTCCAAATGAAAAACTAATATCCTTCATTAAAATGGGAGTAAACATGTTTACCTCCATTAATAATGAATTGAATAGCATCATGGAGAAACATAAGCTATGTATTATGTTGTTTACAAAATATCACTGAATAGGTAAACCATTTAAGAATCAGTGAAACTGCAGTCATAAACCTTATCATCAAGAAAGTCTTCCTTATCTCACTTGTCTCAGTGATGAAGAGCGAAATTTCGGGGCTTGTTGGTTACATTAAGTTGTTTACAGTTTAATAATGTTGTTTAATTTAATTTAGTATTTTGAGGTGGAATAAATTGTAATTTTAATTTAATACTTGCCTGCTACTTGTTCAGAGAATCTCTTTTACCTCCCCACTCAGGTGTCTTAGTCCAATTGAAAAGAAGATCTTCCATATATTGGATATGACTAAGGAAAAAGATTGGTATCATGATCTTTTTTTTCTGGCCCTTCAGTTACTTAATTTGAGGAGGGAATATTTACCTGACTGGAGACTTGGTCTTCTAAAAATTGGATCAGTAGCAGGTTAGTGTTATGTAATTGAAATTAGTTTCACCCATGATGAAACTACATGTTCAGCAAATGGTAGAATTGGATCCAGCATTTTGGTAGCCTCAGGACTCCAGGCACATTATCTGGTAGCCTCTGTGCTTCAGTCCAGGGACTAGATGTAGCAGATCTCAAATAAGGATAAGATTATTCAGCATGTGTTGAAATTTATTTTTATATTGTTTAAAAAAAAATATGTATTTGCATGCTAGTCTTCAGATAATTTAAATTTGTGTTGCAGATGTATGAATTGAATTCACATGTAATGCAATTATTATGTTATGAGGTTATGTAATGTCACTGTGATAAAATGTACTTAATATACAAGATATTTGGTGGTTTTGGTTATTGCAAGTAGACTTAAGGTAGTCTACACTTGTTTGCGGCATTCTAATATATTGTAATGGTAATTGTATGTGCAATTTTATATTTGAATGCATGTCATAATTGAAAATATTGTAATATCTGTGCAGTATGATACATTTAACATAATCTGTGATTTACTATAAGTCTATTTCAAACTGTCCACTTTTAACTCTTCTGGAGATGGCAAAGGGCTCTAGCATGTCCCTACAATCTGACTGTCCCTGCAAGTGTTTTTTATTTAACTGGAACAAAAATTTAAGAATTTTTTAAAATATATAGTAGTTCAGTTCAATTTATTTTCATTCGATAAAAACTGAATGATGGTTTCCTTCAAAATAAATTAAAAGTCTGAAATTCTTTCTTTCTTTCTCTCTCTCTCTCTCTCTCTCTCTCTCTCTCTCTCTCTCTCACACACACACACACAGATTAAATATTTTTTTATATCTTTGATACATTGTATTAAAGCAACAACTATCAAGGGATATATATTGTTTTCTTATGTCCCCAAATTTTTTAGTTGGGTAATCTTGATTAAATCTGGTATGTCTGTTTTTCCTTTCCTTGAGAAGCTTTTTAACCAGATTTTGCAAACTGCACTTTCCTGGTCATAGGCTAAGAGAGCTTGGTGATTGTGTCTGACATTTCATTGGTTGTCCAATGGTTAACATCCATCCATCCACAACACAAGTTTGTTATTGCTACTCCTGCACAACTTTTTGGAGGATTGCAATGAAACATTCATCCTAATGACTAGTTGTTCCTTAATGCAAATGTTGCTGCTCAGACATCCACAATGGATATTTTGAAAATCTTGTTTTTCACTTATCATCCGGAGTGGATAGTCATATCAAAGTAGAGTTTTCACTATATGATATATAGTTGGTCATAAAATGAAATGGGTGCCAGTCTGATGTCCATGATGACTTTCATATCAGCCATCTTTACGATTTTGTTATTGCTTCTCCTTCTGAACAGGAACAGATATGCAGACAATCTTTTTACAAATTCTCCTGAAAGTACATGTCAGATCAGCTTAGGCCAAAATCTTTAAATGGTGTCCAGTTGACATAAAATAAATTGGTGCCACAATTCCATCCAACATGGCTGCCACATTGGCTAATTTCAAACTGTTATTACTTGATAATATCAGAGACACACGGTAGTTAAAAAGGCAGAAATTTTCTTATCTTGAATTCAAGGGAATTTGTGTTGGCCAGTAGAGCATTATTCCCTTGAAGGAACACTTTTAAACAAAAATAAGCACAAGTAAGTAAAACTAATTAGCACAATTAAGTAAAATATAGTATTCAACTGGTAAAGGTTTCTTTCTTGATGATCAGCGCTTAAAGTTGGCCAATAAAAATACTGGATACTATATTTCAGGATTTTCCTATATGTTTATGTTTAATGGCACATCAGCATTATTGATATAATATTGAAAGGCCTTTATGCCAGGACAGTCATATTTGATTAAATTCTCTACACGTATCTTTTAAAATCAATTATCTCAATGGTGTTTTGTTTTTGTTTTTAGTAAAATCAGCCATTTTTAGTGGCAGATCAGTACCATTTGTACATATTTGGTAGCCAGTTGTAATTCCAGAATGCTTTCTGTCCTATTTGGTAGCCAATTATAATTCCAGAATGCTTTCTATCATAATTGTTAGCCAATTATAATTCCAGAATGCTTTCTGTCCTATTTGATAACCAATTATAATTCCAGAATGCTTTCTGTCCTATTTGATAGCCAGTTATAATTCCAGAATGTATTCTGTCCCATTTGGTAATTTGGTAGCCAATTATAATCCTAGAATGTTTTCTGTCCTAATGCAAAGTTCATAGATCAAACAAATGAGAATATGGTGAGAAATAAATTAAATTATGTTCATTTTTGTGAAGTTGTTTTTAGTTGTAGTTTAGGGTTTAACATGCTGAAAAACGCTCAACTGAACAGTTTGCGTACACATTACACAAACCACCAAGAAAAATTTACCCATTATATGCTTTTTTCTAGTTACAATGATGATCGGTGGCAGGCAGACATATTTGGCATGCAAGCATATGAAGACAATAATGGATACTATATATTTTAATGGTAATATGTCTCCTCAAAATACTCTTGGGCAGAAAAAATACAAATGGATAGGGAGATAACATTTATAGCACTTTCAGAGAAATTTTCAATGTGCAAAATCATGAAAAGATAGTTTGATGTAGAAAGAGTTTTACAACTATATAACTAACTATTTATAACAAAAGATAAACACTGACCACTTTTCAACTTACATAGACAAAAACCATATGAAATTACAAGGTTGAATGACCAAGTATTTCTCTAAGATGAAAATGGAAAATGGGCTGATATTTTACCAGTGTTAACTCTTTACAATAAAACTAATTGATTTAGAAGAAAGTAAGAAACAAAACATGAAAAGAATGGGTCATTCTTTTTCTTTAATTGACAAGTGATATATAAGGATCACCAAAATTTACAACCACTGAAACAGAATATCAAAATTAAAGACCATATTTAAAGTTAATAAATCAGATTATTGCAGAGATTCAGTCATGATTAGACGGAAGAGGATATGGAGGGTATAAGAAGACTTTTACCTGTACGACAAACAAATTGCATTAGATAATAAAGGAAAACATTATGATATTTTGATTGTTCATTGAATGCAACTTATTTCTGTGCAACAAAGAATATGATACTTATAAAGTTAAAACTATTTTTAAAACAAAATGATGAATGGAGTATGTAATCACCAAATGGAAAGAATGTGATAAATCGTGTAATAGTTGAAAACCTATTGAATTAATTTACGTTAAATATATGAGCTGAGCACAATGCATTAAGTATTATGGAAAGTGACATTTCTTGAGGTTTTGAAAGATTATGAATCTCTAGAATACGAATGTTGAAAAAAAGTTGCATTAGATAGTGAAGGAATTACTGACTGTTTATTGAATGCAATGATGATGGCCCCAAGACCTCTGGCACCCGGTACAACCATCCATCTACACCACCCACCCACAGTGGTTAAAACACTACTGGACATGACTCTAGTTGAAGCGAACGAAGAAGATAATCTATCAAAACCATTGCTCTTTTTTGGGGGGTGTTTGGTTGGTTGTCATCTGATTCATATCGAGTTCATAAATTCAAAATTGTCTGAACTGTCCAAAGTTAACAATCTTTTTTTTTTTTGTGGTTGTTACAAAAAATGTTCCTGAATGTACCAATAAATATTCAGTCATTGTTTTGACACGGTCGTAGACTGTGTGTGTGTGTGTGTCCCAAGGGATAGCAAGACTGAGGAGACAGATGATTGAATCAAGAATGTCCCTGGAAGGTGACCAGATAGAGTACAGCATCAGGAAAGAAACAATAACATACACCATGATTGTCATCTGATTCATATCGAGTTCCACTTTTACTCCAAATTTATACAAATACCTTTCAAAGTTACTGCTATAATGGCATATCTTCTCTCTGCACACATCCTACATGCTTTAGCCTTACTTTAGATACTTAATGAAGCTCAAAATTTTGGGCTTTGACTGCCACCACATAGAGAGGGCCTGACATCTAGCGCCTTCTGTGTAGCCCAAAATGGAAAGGGGAGGGGGAATAACTGCAGTAATAAAGCTGTAACAGTCTGTGCACAGGACTTGGGAGAAGATGCAGAAAGCAGAACAAGGCAGTAAGGAGTGATACGACAATGGAAGTCAATACATCTAAATCAAAATATAAAATAAAAGCATTGTAAATATAAGTGAACATGTATATCATATGTACAAGTATACAGATAATGCCGAATTGTTTCAAAATGTTTTACCATGTGTATCACTGATGAATCGTCTATTCTTGTTCAGAACATGCTGTTTAATCTGGACTACCTCATCTATGCAATGACATCATGGGCCATCACCAAGGTTATGGACATGGTGATAGTGAAAAGAAAAATTTATTAATAGAGGGATGTGTAAATGATGACAGCATTTCTGTAAGGACCACGTGTGTTAAGAAGCTTGCAGAGAAGAATAAAAGTGAAGTTGTGAGGCTCGTGTTACCTAGATACAAGATACAGATGGTTGTCTGCTTAAAATTCATACAACACAAGCTCTGTAAAAGCTATTTTACCGATGTATCAATATCATATCATAATTCAACAGACTGGTACACAGATAATATTTACAGTTTAACAGTACACATGACAACATTACAGTGCCAATGGTAACAGCATCTTCAAGGGTTTATCAGGTAAGAGGTTCTAAAAGTTAAAAAAAAAGGAGGTACTTAAAATAGGCATTTTGATAGGATTTAAATCGGACTATCTCATTTTAGAAGGTATCCCTATAGATGATTTGCCATTGAACTCTAAATAGATAGGTATAATGTACGTTTCCGACATGGCCCTGAACATGACTGAATCATCCTGAATACTTTCTTCTTGCCTGAATTGCGTCGTCTGACCTTCTTTACATGAGGGAAAAGTTTTAATAAAAGTGTTGAAAGTGCCTTTGATGTTACACCTTTACAGTCTTTCATTAGGTCACTAAATATTATAGTCCCCTCTTAATCTTGTTGGAGTCTTTCTGTCAACCTACAGTAAGAAGAATGTCCTGACATGCATGAGTGATATAATCCAGAATATCTTCAAATAAGTGGACATACATCCAATATTTGTGTATTACTCCAAAAATTTTGGAATATTTGCATAATTCCAATGAATATTTCTGATAATTCCTCTCTGATTCTATTTTTCTATTAGAACAACACAACTGTAAAATTGGATTATTAAAATAAATTCATTTATATACTGATTGTTAGAAAAGAATGAGTTGGTGTTTACCATTTACCAAACTCCTGATAATATTCTTAAAAAGAAAATAATAAATTAGTAAAAAGGAAAGAAGTAAAGAAAAAGACAGGAAAGGGAAAAGGGAAACGATCAAAGACAACTAAGTGGCCATGTGGAAGATGTCAGGAGGACTGTGTAGTTGATAGTGTTTGTTGTGACATGTGTGATACATGGCATCATTATGAGTGCATTGGTTTGCTCGGAGATGAATGAACTTCAGGAAGAGAAATGGATATGTCCAGACTAGATTTTCGGGTGACATCATAAAGGAATAATATCGGCAATGTCATTACTTATTAGTTCAAGTACTACCAATAAGTGCACTAGAATTTTCATTTTTTCTCATAATTGCAAATCCTTGTGTTTCCCAGCTATGTCAATGGGAGTAACTTCATGCTATGGAAATATGTGTCTATAGTGTTTGGATCAGTGTTATATTTATGACCTACATGCATTCAGTATATTATAATATGGAGTTAGTTAAAACTTGCAACATGCAAAATTTGTGTATACATTGTTTATACATTTATCCTAAATTCCATTATAAAGGTAATATAATGGCTCTCAATTATGATACATACAAATGTATACAAATTTGAAGATACTGAAAAACAGTATTATCCACTTTTCTCCACATAAGAGATAATATCAAATTCTAAAACTTGTATAAACATTTCTGATGAACATCAATCATATTCCATAATGTCATGCCATTATATTCAGCAGTGTTAAAGGAGATTCTGTACATTTATTAATAGAATGATTGATTGATAGAATGGTACATAGGCTGTGACAGTATCTCTTCCCCCTGTGTAATCTTTTAAAAAAAAATACTATAATAAAATATTCTCTTCAAAATAGAGATTGAGTTGTGATCATGCACCCAAGACCCTGATGAAATGACTCAATGACAATTAAACTTTGGTAATCTAGTGTACTAAGGGAGAAATTTATAAAGATATGCTTAAAATCTTACAGTTTAAAAATGCAGTTAGTTGGATAGCACTTCTAACACTGCCCCAGTCTAGCTGGAATACCTATAGGAAATGTGAAATTTCTCAAACAGATTAACGACCCTTCATTTAGTACCAAATAATTACAACCAATTAGAAATCTGTAAAATACATGTTGTAAATATAGTTAGTTAATATTATACTGAAGCCCCACACTGCAGTGTTTCAGCATTTATGGATATTTTTGTTGCATTCTGCAAACAAAGGCTGAAAAGATTCACATAATTTATGTTAGAAATTATTAAGACTAAATTGAAAATATAAGTGGAAAGGAATGGAATTCTTGTGATGAATTTTCATACACAATGATAAATGTAACAATGCATGCTTTAAATCTTAAATCTTAAATGGTGCTTAATGCAAGCTGCAGAGATTTTTAAGAAATGGAGAGGATCTCTTTTATTTACATTTTCTATTATTGACATATATTAATGACAACAATCATACAATCGTATACCATTTTCAGGAGTATATATATATATATATATATATATATATATATATATATATATATATATATATATATTTGGGATAAAAAAAACAACACAAACGCCGATAAATATATCTATATCTGACAAAATGAAATACCCTTAACAATAATATATATATATATATATATATATATATATATATATATATATATATATATATATATATATATATATAATTGGGTATTTCATTTTGTCAGACATTTCGCCGTACTTTATTGATAAAACGTCAGACTCCTGTGCTTGTAGTTATTATATAGTATATGTAGGACCGGTCGATTGTAAGCAACGAAACGAGCCACTGTGATCTCAATAACAATTGAACAAACTATTCCTCCATTAATTTATTTTGACAATTATTAATATAGATCATAAACATTTCAATTTTTCATTTGTAAGTACTTATTTATCGTTTCTTGGTCCACTCGTTGACAGGCCTTCTTTGCTGACCAGGCTTTTGTGCATTTCCTCCAGCTACAACGCCGTAGCGTCAACTTTGTTTCCACGACGTAGGAGTAAGGATACTGACATTAGTTCTACAGTTCCTTTAGCCTTATGAGTCAAAATATGGTAGTCTGGTTCCCTGAACGCTCTCCTCATAACGAAGTGTAAGGGAGTGGATAAATTGGTACCAAATTAGTATCAAAACATGGGAAATTCCAATAAACATTCGGAGTTACCTCAGCTATTTCGGCATAGTATTGACCTAATTTACTGCACGTAACAGGCGACGATACGATGGTGCGTATGAAAATATTCTAATGAACTTCTAATATCCTTTATTTGCTGTACATCATTTCAGAATTTAATTAATTTGTATCTTAATATGGTTTATTTAAGATAAGAATTCATTAGTTGAGTCTGCATGATCCATAAACTTTCTTTCTTATGAGTGTTTACACTGGGGTGGTTGCATCATGCGCCTGGTTCAACCAGTGGTTGTTTTTCGTGTTTTCTTCTTCTTCAATATTAAGCTCGCATGCATCAGGGTGATGTGGTGTTGGAGTGTATTTTCCCACCACTTAATGGATTTATCACTTAAATCTCGATTAATTAATTTTTTAATTTTTTTTTTTTTTTTTACAAATCTATCAACATAAAATGCAGATAAATATAATGTTCGATAATGGTGAATTTATTTATAATATGAATTAAGGTCGCATGCGCAACTATGTGCTTTCGCGACCAGTTAATGCCCGAGGGTCGGGCAATTTAATTGGTCGGGACCAAAGGTAACTTTGACTACACTAGGCTGTGTTGTCGCAGTCTCCCCGGCACCCGCATTAAACGGCAGTCTCGCCTTAGAGTAAAATGTCGGGTCACGGCAAGGCAGGAAGGCAGAACAAATACCAATATTGTGTAAGCCACTTGTGCAATTATATCAAATCCATATAGTCATAGAATTTTTCATCTTTCCTATCAATAAATATTTCTAGTACATAGTGTACATGTTGTAGGTCCTTAACAAATTTAATTGCTAAAATGTCTTAGCGACATAGTCACTGTTAGGTGTTTTAGAATGGTGAAAATACAAGTGAGATTTGCTTGTATGGGAGAGACATTTCAACAAGAAAATTCCCAAGGCATTTGGACCCCAGGCATGGGACAATTGATCCCATTTCGTGCATTCAAGAAGAAAGGATGTTACAGGGAATTATAATTAAACTCACATTTGTTAAGTGAATGAATACACGCTAATTTCAATGAAAAAAAGTAAAATGTACCACTTACTATATAAATTATATATAACGCATGTTTTTTTTGTAAAACAATAATTAGCATATTGCTATTTGTGAATCCCACTGATGACATGCTGATTCATTAATGTCAGCAATTAAAGAAAATACCAACACACTGCTAAGTGGCTTTTATTAAGTTAATGAATGGAAAGAAATTAAAAGCTGAAATTTTTTCTAACAATAATTGCCACATTTGTAATGGTCAGTTACACAAATCAAACCATGAATAATTGATGTCTGCAATTAAAGAATATGCAGACAGCACCGAGGTCTTTAATCCTAGGTTAATACCGTTGATACTAGTATTATGACATTTCGATTGGAAATATTTTGGTATAATACTAGCTGAATTGTGTTAATCATACATTAAGGCAGAATGAATGACACAAGCCATTAAACACCTTTCTGCTTCTTACATCGTACAATGTATTCAAAAGCTAGTATATCTTTTTAAGTTATTTTTATTTGTTGAAAGTCTACATGGTACTAAAACTTCAGTATATTTTTTTTCCTTTAATTTATACAAATAAAAACTTGTTCTTTAAACATTAACATTGTTGATGTTTAGCACCAGTTTAAATTCTCGCAATATTCATACAGTAACACATGCTTCTGTTGTGTATGAATTTTGAATGGCTTACCCAGTTGTCTTCTGTATATTTGACTGATATCCCATTTATAGACCCTTTGTCACTATTATATGACCTTTATGTTTATGGGACACAAGTTTGAGGTTGAATTGTACTTGAAGTCTAAATTTGCAAGCCAAATTGTCTTTGGGGTCGAATGTCTTGGAGTTGGTAATAGGTGTGGTTATTCCAACAATGTACAACATTTAAGAAACGACACTCGATTTCCACGTCTATCCAGTATCATACCGGTACAGAAGATGTCAACCCTGATAACTATATAATGTATTTCCTTGGAATAAAAATACTCATAATTTAATCTAAAGTTTATTCTCTATTATTTGCCTGTGAAACCAACATCACAAAAACCAATCACTTTAGGTAATACATGGTCTTCTTTAAAGTACAAGTCATACAGCTGATGTAATCATTGAGTTCCATCTATTTCAGTAATCAGTTTTTAGATTAAATGTACAATTAAATGGCAATTATTCACTTTATTTTTATCCTCATGCATCCAAATGACTTGGAAGTTCAGTATATTCATGTTTTTGGCTTGACCTCACTTGCGAAGATTTAGGAAGGAGGATATCCACATCTATTGCATGCACACTTGTGACTAATAAGCCCAATACATGACAGGCACATCCATCCACTGAGACAGCAGGGGGATGTCTGGGTTGTGGTGGATGCTACCGATGGTTCGTTTTATTTTCTTCGCATTGTTTTTCCTCTAAGCTGGCCAGTATATTTTTTTTCAAAAGTGGAAGTGACCTGGTGAACTGTACTTCACCAGCTTTTATGGTCAGAAGCTTGTGTTGCCCATTGGTGGTGATTGATGTCACATGTGGTGAGCGTCTTTTTCAGGTAGTCTTTTTCTCTCTTTTGAGGTGCCCCTCTATCACTATGGCCTTACAGTGCAATCTTTGGCAGGGGATGATCCTCCTTCCTGGACATGCTGGTGATCTCTGCTTGTTTGAGGACTAAAGTGATGGTGATGAAATCGCTCCATTGGATGTTGAGGATGGTGCAGAGAAGTATGACAGCTCTTTATATGCTGATCTTTGTACCTCACTTGCGATGAAGATGCTTGGTGGCCTGTACTCTTCCTTGGGTGTGAGATGGTGAAATACCTCAGTTTTCTTAAGGCTGACCTCAAGACCAAAGAGCTGGCAAGCTTCTGCAAACAGGTTGTAACTTGCTGTAAGTCGGCTTCTGTGTGGGCAACAAAGGCAGCATCATCTGCAAAGAGAAGTTCTCTCATCAGTTTTTCCAAGGTCTTGGTGTGGGCCTTAAGTTGAAGAGGTTGCCATCAGTACGAAATCGGATGTAGATGCCATCTTCATCATTAAGGTCTTCTGTTGCAATTTTGAGCATCATACTGAACAAGATTGATATCAGTGTGTTGGCTAAAAACAGCCCTGTTTCATGCCATTTACAATGGGAAGGTCTGTGACAGGTCATTATTGTTTCTGACCTAACCAAGCTGGTCTTTGTGCAGTTGGATGACCATGGTAAAGAACTTTGGAGGACAGCCGATCCCTTCCAGGATTTTCCACAGTCCACTTCTGCTCACGGTGTCAAATGCCTTTGTCAGGTCCACAAATGTGACGCATAGTCCTTTGTTTTGTTCTCGACATTTCTCCTGGTTTTGTATCAGGACAAATACCACAAAGTCCTTGTTTGGTGAATACAGGGTTTCTTGAGAGGTTTGCAGAATGGCAGCCTTGATGTCATTCTACATCTCTTTTGGAGGTTGATCTGACGGAAAATTATGTTCTTCAAATCTAGACTGCAGACTCTCTTGAAAATCTGCCTTGACATCAGCACATCTGGAGCTTCCTTCTTTGGTTACCTCCTTGTTGTCAGTGCCTGGGCTTCAATTGGAAATCGAGTTTGCATCTGACAAGATGATGATCTGTGTGGTACTCTGCACTGGGCATCACTCTGCTATAAAGGACATCTTTTAAGTCCCTCTCGCGTACTGTCATGTATTCTATTAGGTGCCAGTGTTTTGATCTAGGGTGCAGAGGTTATTTTCAGGCTTTCTGCTGGAATATGGTGTTTGTGATAGTGAGCTGTAATTCTGTGCAAAATTCAAGAAGCAGACACCGATTATTATTGTAGCCACCCATGCCATGTTTACCAAGAACAGTTTTCCAGGCCTCTGAGTCTTGACCCACTCGAGCATTGAAATCTCCAAGGATTATTATTTTGTCACTCTCTGGGTATTCACAGGTCAGCATAGAATTTATCTTTTTCAGAAGGATCTGCCTGGAGTGTTGGAGCATATACACTGAAGAGTGTGCCATGTTGTTGGTTCCCTAATGGAATAAGCATGGACATGATGCAGTCAGTTCGTCTATGAATCAAAACCAGATGGCCAAAGACCTGAGTTGCCTGCATGTAGAATTGGGACTGTGGCTTCCAATGACATCTTTCACCTGCCATTTTTGCCCCTTTCCCATTGTCTACTGCTTAGAATATACATACATATGACAAAACCAGTGTTTAACTGTCTGAAGAGTTTTGGCTGATGTCAACTTTAAGGTGTGATCCAGACCAAAACCATATTGAATGTTGTGTTCTATGTCTCAGTGGAGGCTGCACAGTTGGAATGACACAATTACTACCCTGTTATTTTCTGCGACCAAACATCCCTTTCTTCTTGACCCATTTAGTACCTGACCACCTTATAAAAGTCCACAGTGATCAATAATTTTTATTTGGAAGTTTATCACCTCAGACTGACACTTTTAGACCACACACATGATATTTCCAGACAGTGGATTTTATTCTCGTTTTACGATTAAAAAATGGGGAGTGTCATTCCATGTAACAGACATGAGTTATTTTTTCTGAATGAATTAAAAGTTGAAGCCATGTTAGTATATTTTTGTCCTTTATACCCTGCTTTTATCAGGGAATTTACATTTTAAAATATGTCAGTACATGATTATTCATATTGTGACTTAAAGAAAAATATATTGTGACCTTTTGACTTGTTAACAAGAAATGTTACTACTTCGGGCTATTATTACATGATATGCTAGTAGGTGAGTCTTTCTTGCAGGAGAATTGCATGGATCTTGCGGACCTAAGCTTCCATGTGAAAAAGATGTGAAATTATAAAATGTATACCTGTGGAACCCCCCTCCCCCATGTTTTATGTTTGGCTGATAAGCAGAAGAGCTGAAAGTTAACAAGCATACATTCAGTGTGACTAATTAAAAGTTACTCCTTGTCTGATGTGCGACTTCAAATATTCAGATGTTCTGTTGTTGTGACTCTGTGGAAAAGCTAAAAACCAAGTTTTATTTGCCTAGAATACACAGTAAACATTTAAAATGAACTTAGTGCTGTGAATTAAATCCCATATAGTCGTTTCAGTTTTATCAATTGTCTAATAGGTACTCTGAATGAATTAAAGTGGAATTAGAAGTGAATTCCACTCTTTAATGTGCTGATGTGCCAGTAACCTTGAAAACTTCAAGCAGTCTTGATGCATCACAGTGAAATAATCCAGAATGTCTTAAATGAATTCATATTAATTTTAGAAAAAAGAGATTTTGTCAATGAGCACTTTGTAATTCCAATGGATAATTGAAATAAAGCCTAAAGAACACACTAAAAGAATCAATCCACTAGACAGATGTTAAAAAACAGCAATAAATAACCTTGATGGAAACAACCTTGTATACCTCCTACACATGATATATTTTGCAATGACCATTTTCTGAAAATACTTGATGGACATTTCCAACAAATGTATAGAAGAGGTCTGGTCTGATTACTTAAATTTTAGCAGCCATCCTGTAGACTATATAATTTCCAAGGGGAAAACCAGTGTCCTGAACTCAAAACCAATTAAACATGTAAACCCTGGCTGAGTCATACCAAAGACTTATAAAATTGTTATTAACAGCTGCCTCGCTTGGCGCTCAGCATTAGGATGTTAGTATTAGGACTGGTCAGCCTGGTGTCAGGATAATGTTACTGGGTGGGACATCATGCTACATGTCTGCTGCATGATACCCCAGTGCTAGAAATCACTGTAAACTGCCACACTGCAGACATCATAGTGATATGGCCGTACAATTGTTAAAGCTATGTTAGAATTCCAAATCATACACACAAATGGATTTCATAAGCAAATAATTCTTGTTTTAGCTCATTCTGTTGGAAGAATCCATTTGTTTACCATATAATTCTAATAAGTGTTTACATTAAGATATTATATATTATTGCTACACATATCAGATTTGATGGTCTTTTATTCTCTAGAAGATAAGTCATTGGTGGAGTGGTAACATGTTATGTGTTAACATATTGCTTTTATTTCTAGGAAGCAGAAAGCAGAGAAAAATAGATTTTATAAATCTTTTTTTAAGCCATTCTTAATATAAAAAGCATTTCCAAACAGACTACTACTTAAATTCATTGATTTTTAAGAGTGCACACCTTTTTCGACTGCAGGAACAAACATAGAGACCTAATAATGTTTTGTATCTTATGTTTTCAGCATGTTTTATGTTTTTCAATTTCATGGTTTTTGTTTTTCTGTAGTGTAGTCATATCATTATAGATATTGTAAAACGCTTAGAGCTTCTAAAGATTAGGCGCTACACAAAGTCCTCATTATTATTATTATTATTATTATTATTTTTATTATTATTATTATTATTATTTAACCCTTATTTCATGCTGTTCCAGTTGGTTAGATGCATCTTTGGTTTGCACTGCATTAATGTTTTTAAAAGATCTTACAACCAATTTTACATCTTCACTTAAATTTGGAAGTCAATTCAATGTTATCTTAAAACAACAGTGATTTAATGCAGTTTTCTGATGCAAAGGAAATCTTATCTACAAAAAGCCTGAGTGTGGGATGACCATATCTACCGGTAGATCTAAGCTTCCACATTGTACTTTCTACCAATGCAAAACCTTTGCTACAGGCACAGACATTCATTTCTACCATTGAATAAAGAAATGGTTTTGCAGCAACTACTATTCAACAAATGAACAGGGCGACTTATTATAACTCATGCAGTTTGGAATATGTCCCCTTGATATGTCTGTGTTCTTTTTAATCTGATCAGCTTATTTGTTTGATGATAACATTTGTCATCATTATAGGAAATATCAATACATACAATATAATTTCTTTACATATCATTTTATAGCCACTTTTCTGCCAAGTTTCTCTGTTGCTTTGAATCTAACTTTGCCTAATTTGGAATCCAATACTTCCACTGTGTCACATAATGAATAAAAAATAAGCTTGGAATCACAGGTTTCAGTGCATCATTAATTTATGCTGATACAAACAAATTTGGGATGAATGGGAAGGGAAATTTTGGCAGGTCCCACATAGGGTCAGATATTTCTGGATAGTGCATAACCTGACCAGGTCCTGATGGCCAGGTCAGATACCTGTGCATCCTGACAAAAACTAATTTCTTCATTTCAGACAAATTTGAAGTTTGCTTGTGACTGAATAATTACTGAAATCATCAGTGATTGAGAAGGAATCAATGACAAGATCTGATGTGTATGGTACTTGGATACTGAAGTATGAAAGACCAGTGGTGTTTAACTTGTATCATTTGTCTGGTAAGAATTGTGTCATTCTAAATGTAACTTAAATTGCATTAAAAATAATTTCTACCTGTTCGTTGTTCTGTTTATATATCTCCTTTTTTATACTTAAAAACAAAATGATAGCAATAAAATAATAATACATTTTGATTAAAGCTACTTGAACAAAGAATCACTGTTGGGCATATTTTGCTTAATTTGTACTTGTTACTTCTTCTGGATTGCAGTTTATTACTTTTTGATTACTTTTGTTTATACACAATTTTATGAAAGCACTAAATCTGTCTTACACATTTTAGAAGTGGTACATATACGTTTGTAATTCAGTATAAAAAAGTAAAAAATTAGATCTGAAATTATGAATATATTCAGGTAGCAATCAGAAAGTAATATTAATTATTGGTTTTTTTCTTACTATAATTGATTATATTAGATTTATGTCCAAAATATTCATCATTGTAATTGCTGTAAATCTGTAATTGTCACAATGTTAACTGTTATACATTGCTTATCATTGATCATAATTGGACTGAGTCATCTGACAGTCCTACATTGGATCATTGACAAGTCAGTCTGTTGGCCATATGGCAGTTGTACATTGGACAAGTGACCATTTAGACTATTGGCCATTAGATAGTTGTACATTGGACCACTGTCACAGACTATTGGCTTTAGACTGTTATACATTCGACTACTGACCAGTGAGGCTATTGACCAATAGACAGTTGTACATTGGATAAGTGACCAGTCAGACTGTTAGCTATCATACCATTGTACATTGGACAATTGACTATTTAGACTGTTGTCCATTAGACATTGGATAAAAGTGACCAGTTAGACCATACTGTTGGCCATTAGACAGTTGTACATTGGACAATTGACCATTTAGACTGTTGGCCTTAGATAGTTGTACATTCAACCACTGACCAGTCAGACTATTGGCCATTAGATAGTTGTACATCATTCTGATTTATTATGTGAACCAGTAGAAGTTGTAGATAGAAAAAATGAAAATTATCGCAGTTGTAACTTACATATTGTGATAATGAAGTTTCTAAACCTCTGTATTGTGATATGTAGCATATTAAAAATTTTACTTGTTATAGGGTTACCGGGTACATTTATTTTTGAGTATTTTAATGTCATATGAAAGTATATTAATATTGTTTTTTCTTATTACAGCTAAGGATTGAATTCTGTCCAAGTCTTGTGCAAAGTCAATCACTGCTTGACTATGAAAATATTTGTAAGCACCATTTCTCTCTGGGATGTCCAGTTTATGACGGTGCTTCGTGGAGGTGTGCTAAAGTTTTGACAAACTGTTCAGGAGATAAATTTAATCGATATCACTGTGTCCTCAATTCAACAGGACAGCCTTTCCAGGTTATACACACATGTGCCCCTCTTTCAAGATGTGTTAAAGGTAATTTAGCAGTTTTCTGTACTTTTCAGTTTTCATTTTCATTGTAATGTAGGTATTAGTATTGAGTGAACGGATTGCAAATTATAAGGTCTTGAAAACATAAAAATAGTTTACTTAGCCAAAATTAGTATTTTACAAATTTACATACAACGTTTTCATTTTTCTTCTTCAAATTTAATAAAATGTTGAGCACTTTTGACTTATTGGCTTCATGTAACCATTTTAAAAACTCAAAAACTCGTGACCTAATGAAATATGGGTCAAATTAGATGACTGTACAGATTTGAATGGTTTCTGAACTGTCATGTAACCTACTTAAAAGATTATACCAAAAGTTAGAACAGGACCAGATTCTATTTTAGACAACACATGTTTGTGTAAAAAGTAACCCATTTCACCCATTATTAAAATTGAATTTCCTGGTATGAAGACTGTTGATTTGCCATTTAAATACAGCAGCGTAGACTGAAATAAAAAAAAAGGGTCAACAACTTTAAACTACCATATTTTGATGTGTATGACTTGTACTGACATCTATGATGAATTTTAATTTTATAATGATGTTGTCCACAAAAAAACTCGATAAAAAAGTGATGGTATTGAAAGTATATTATTCTGACTTTATACTTAGTCTTTAAAAAGACTACTTTGAGGACTGCCTTGTTGATGGAAGTCAGTCTGTTGCACCAGATCCCTCAAATTGCTCATTGTCATTCTCAAAAAGTTGCATGCTTAGTGTCCTCATTTTTCATTTTTCTCCTGGTAGAAGACATGGTTAGGATGCCTTTCAAAGTGTATGAGGTTTTTACTTGACCTATATGGATAGATTGAAGATAAAATACAAGATGTTTTGTGAAAGTTTAGGTCCAGTATTTGTAATTATTTGGATTATCATGATACCTGAAATATATCTTGGGGGTCCAAGCTTGAATTTGCCCAGACAATACAATTGTGATTGGCCCATCAGTATTTAGTCTGTGCTAATTACCTTTATAAACATGACACTGAGTCAGTATTTAATTGATTACAGTATCGTAACAAAGAAGTATCAATTATGCGGTTAAGGATAAGAAAAGAAACAGCAAAGAACCAAGTTAAGGTTCCAAAGAAAAATCTATAAGTTATAAAGTTACCCTGAAAACAATGTAAATATGTTAAACACATCAAAGCTTTAGCCGTCGCTGATTACCTTGAAAAGAAAAGAGCGAGTCATTGCTGTAGTGATAACTGTTTTTGTCATGAAGACTTATTCAGTACTGTGATTTAATATAATAAATAAAACCAAGAATCAAGTTTATTTCTGAAAGAATAATTATTTGTCAATTTCATATGTTATTATTTTGTTTCACACTACATGTATGTGTCACCATAATGGACATAATAAAGATGTGATGCCTTTGATGAGAACATTAACACTGCATGAGTTATAAATATTAATTTATATTTCAATTCAACCATGAATAATGAAATTAATAAATAAAAAAACATTCAACTGTTCTTGAAAATTTACATTTATAGTAATCATTGTTTGTTTCGCTGCATTATGGTATTTTGCTCAGCTTTAAAATAAATATGCTCTTTAATAATGACATTAATTTGCCCTACATTAGCGCTTCATTAAAATATATCAATCAAATCCTTAAGTGATTACATACAAGAGAAAAGACTATCAATTTTATCTAAATTTAATGAGAATTATTCTAGCATTGAAAATTGTTTATCCTAGATTACCCAGCCAAGTAATTTATCGATGGGGTTTTATGTATCAGCTAGGTGAGCAATCTTAGATCCACTTTAACTTATTGTTTCTCTGTCACTGGTAATATACTACATGTATATATTGTTCTATATCTTATTACAGGAACTATACCTATCTTTAGTACGGGAACTATAACATAGTACAGGAACTATACCTATATTTAGTACGGGAACTATAACTTAGTACAGGAACTATAACTATCTTAGTACAGGAACTACAGTGAAACCTCGCTATAACCCGCCCCGCTATAACCCGAATTTGGATATAACCCGGTCGTGGCATGGCTCCCGAAATTTTGGGTAATTTATTACAGGTATTTTTCTCAAAGACCCAAAAAAAAATTTAAGTATGAAAAAAAAAAATTAAGAGTTTATTATCATTCTCATATTCGTCTGAACAGTGCGAAAAAGAACGTGTAGAAAATGTATTATCAAATTTCTTCTAGTTTTGTGCCAAAATAAACGTCGGTAATACGAACCAATTGCTGGGCCTACTGAGAACTTTGATCTTTGTTTATTGTTGAAAAATTACAGCTCATAAGTGTCAATATTATAATTACTGATTCCTGAGTAATGAAGCCATCATGTCTACTTTGTGTTTGTCTTGAATGCATTCCGAATACAATCGTTGCTCAAATAATCTCCGATATATGTTCTCTTAATTTCATACACAACTAAGCAACAGCCAATGCGGAGGTTCATAAAAGATTCTCACCAGAATGTATAAATCAATTAATTTAAGTACATTGTTTATCATCAAAGTGAACTGCCTAGCTAAACTGTGACATAATTCAGTGGTTAAAATACTGCCAGTTCTGCTTGCTGTATTTATTAGAGTACATCAAAAGAACATGACGCAATAACTGGGCGGCAAGTTCAAAGGACTTTGACTAGCAGATTGGGTGGGAAAATGTGCTGAAATTTACAATGACTGAATTCTGAGACAGAAAGATCCCGAGATGTACATGTAGTTATTATAAGAATACACTTTAGCTTCCATTATTTAATCTATGGACATGTACTATTTCATCATTCATTACGTACACCCGTTACGTAATTTTTTTTTTTTTTTTCTTTTCATTGAATTCAGTCACATAATGATCTGTGACAAAATTATTGAATATTTTACATCCGTGTGTGGATATTTTCGATGGAAATATTTGTATTATGGATTCAATGTATGTTACAAGAATCGCTGGTGAGTACACGGTGTTGATACTCTTTTCATGCAATAGATTATACATGTATACATAAATTAGACACGTGTATGTACCAATGCATGGTTCTCTGAATAAAGTAATATATTATATCTGCAATTTCTGTTACCACAGCAAATGTTTTTCTCATTTAATATATATTGATCAAAAATGGTAATTGTGCCATGCATTTTCGCACCCGTCTTTATGTAACACACCCCCCCCCCCCCCATTAAATCCAAAAATGTGTTGGTATTGTACATGGTTGCTTATAACATGGTTCGGTTCATAGCCCGGTCGGATTATATGGCTCCCAACTACCGTGTTATAGCGGGGTCCCACTGTACAACTATCTTTAGTACGGGAACTATAACTTAGTACAGGAACTATACCTATCTTTAGTACGGGAACTATAACATAGTACAGGAACTGTAACTATCTTAGTACAGAAACTGTAACTATCTTTAGTACAGGAATTATACTTATCTTATTACAGGAACTATACCTATCTTTAGTACGGGAACTATAACATAGTACAGGAACTATAACTATCTTAGTACAGGAACTGTAACTATCTTAGTACAGGAACTGTAACTATCTTAGTACAGGAATTATACTTATCTTATTACAGGAACTATAACTATCATAGTACAGGAATTATACTTATCTTATTACAGGAACTATAACTATCATAGTACAGGAACTACAACTATCTTAGTACAGGAACTATAACTATCTTAGTACAGGAATTATACTTATCTTATTACAGGAACTATAACTATGATAGTACAGGAATTATACTTATCTTATTACAGGAACTATACTTATCTTATTACAGGAACTATAACTATCATAGTACAGGAATTATACTTATCTTATTACAGGAACTGTTACTATCTTATTACAGGAACTGTTACTATCTTATTACAGGAACTATTCCTATTTATAACAATGGAAAAGATATCATATTTTGTGAGCCATGCCGTGATGGTTATTATCAGCCTCGTGACACATGGTCTGATGAGGCACCAGAGTGTTTAGAGAGGCATACATGTGAGGAGGAGGGACATAAGATTGAGTGCAACATGGACACAGGATTGCATAACATCCAGGATGTTTATTGTCGGTGTGATGCTAGGAAAGGTTATGTTCTAGCCCGTCATGAAATAAGAGGAATGTGTGTTCAATGGGAATTTGCATCATGTGACCTTGATACATGCCCTCGTGGTCAAGAAAGATTGTTAAGTAAGTGTTTTATAGTAGTTATAATTGTCCTTCTCATTATTTATGCAAAAGCATAAATATATAAGCAATATAATATTCATATAGTACAATCTCAGTCGCTTTTACACCCAAGTGAACCAGGTAAATTAAAGACCTTATGTAGGCAAACACAATATTACATGTTTGTACCAGTCTACTTGTAGTTGTCAAGTAACACATTTCTCTCTCTCTCTCTCTCTCTCTCTCTCTCTCTCTCTCTCTCTCTCTCTCTCTCTCTCTCTATATATATATATATATATATATATATATATATAGAGAGAGAGAGAGAGAGAGAGAGAGAGAGAGAGAGAGAGAGAGAGAGAAATGTGTTACTTGTCAAGTAACACATTTCTCTCTCTCTCTCTCTCTCTCTCTATATATATATATATATATATATATATATATATATATATATATATATAATGTTAAAGTGTGCAGTACATTTTACTTGTGAATTAATTGTTCATTTCAAATAAAGAAACACTTTTCTGCTTCAAATACAATTTACCTGATTATTATAGTTTAGTATTATTGCTACTTGCAAATCCAGCCCTCCCAGGCTAAACTGTTTTGGCTTAAAAGCTAGAAGTTATCTGCTCACCTAGGTGGCAGTTAAAATTATTTCCCATTGATACAGGCTTAGCACCAAACGTGAATATTTCAGTTGCCATATTTGCTCATGCATAAAAGTATTGTCTCTTCAGAGAGACCGCACAATCCACATACAAATATTTTGAATAATATGGACCTTAATGTGTTGTCTTTGAAGGGAAGTGTACTCCTTCTTTAAATTTTGAACTTTTCTGTTTTCTTTCATCCCTTGGTAAGTTTCTGGCTGGTATCATCACTTTGCTATGGGGCCCTGAGTAGCCAAGTGGTCTAAAACGCTCTCTATTATCTAAGGTCACCAATATTGGCACAAAACCCATACCAAATTCAATTGATGAAAATAAAATTCTGAAAAATAATTATTCCCCCAAGGTAAGGTTGTACACATATATGAGAAATGGTCGAATTGTTGTAAGGCATATCCAAATTATTTCTTGCCTTTATTCTGTGCCCAAGATTTTATCTGCTCAAGTAATTATTGGGGCTTGCATTTTATCCCAATTGAGAGTTGTTGAACTTGATTGTTATGATCATATTGAACAATCCTTTATGAACAAAGGATTCTCCCATCAAGTGGTCAAGAAACTTTCCTGAGTGACACAGCCATCCACCTGAAGTGGACAAGAGAAAAGAGGAATTGTTTGCACATTCAATTATGTGAAGACGGCACAAATGACTGTATCAGTACTTTCATAGCTATCTTCCTACTTTGGCTCATTGATGAAAACATTTAGAGCAGTCACTGTTAGGTGATCTTCAGCATGATGAGTCATGATGGAAGATAGAATATCAAACAAGAGAGCTATCCAATCTGTTCTCAGACTTTGAGCTCACATGTCAAAAGGCATTGGCTTTTTGCCCAGATTGGATTTTTCATGGGTGCTGACCTGGCTGAATAAGACACTAATTGAATTACTCTTGAGGGCTTGATTGGTTCACCTCTAGTAGAGGACCTTTTTCTTACCTGTACTAGCAACAGCAGAAAAGACACATGCTTTATCAGTTGATCTGACAGGACAGTATAACTGATGACTCCCCTGCCTTTATTGTCAGGAACTGGCTCTTATTCATGGAACTCAGACTTTTGTCTCAGAACTACAGGACAGTATAACTCATGACTCCCCTGCTTTTATTGCTCGGAACTGGCTCCTGTTCATGGAAATCAGACTTTTGTCTTTGAAATTCATGTCTTCAATCACAAGGTAATCCCAATGTGGGCTCTTAAGTGGCACTTAAGAAAAGCCAAGCTAGTTTCTATTTTGACCCCAGAAAGATGTTATGATAAAGGTGTTATGGACACCCTGGTTGCAATCGGATTAGAAATTATAAATCAATGAATGAATTGAGTAAGATTTATGACTTTTTATCTTGTTTATGCTTTTCATTACTGAAATCGGCAGGGGGGTACAAACAAACGGGGACGTAGACACAGACTATAGTAGTTCTCCAAAAGCATTCTGATCAAAAACGTATTATTGAAAAAATATATTTTGAAATTACGAGAAAAAATTGGTTTGATGGAAATTATAATTTTTTTCTTCAGACTACAGCTGTGCTTCACTATGTCCACAGGGTCAAGAACGGGATGATCATGACATGTGTGTTCCCATGTAAGTTATCTTAAAATCAGCTCTCATCTATTATCAACAGTCTGTTTCCATCATAGTGTCAGTATAGCTTTTGGTCTGTACATGTAATTTTAGCATGCAAATTGTTAATAGGCGTACTGGATTTCAGCCATTATTCATTCTCCAATCATAAAGAAACATTAATGGGATAGTTTCATGGTACCTACTCCCCCAGTTAGTGGCTAAGGGAGCTAATGTTGTAATCGATGAATCCACTCTTGTTTGAGCTTTGTGCTTAGTTGATAACATACAGTAAGGTAATTTAAATAGTAATTTGGTGTGGGGAAACATTTGTAATACTTCACCATTAACCACAAACGCAGTTGACTGCTACCAAGAGTGTATCATAAACATTTTGTTTAAAGTCATTTCTTTGGCTTTGTTCATGGTAAATTAATTAAAAGTGGTTGAAGGCATATTTTTAAGTAATTATTTCTTTCTAGAAGAGTTGCATCTTATGCCCTTCATTTTCAATTTTTACAAACTAGTTAATTTTTGTATTTATGGTTAGTTTTCTAAAATAGGTAATTGCTTCAATCTTTCTGCAAAAATAGGCCCCAGTGATGTTTTGCATGCTTCACAGACAGTTGTTTAAAACTGACTAACTTGACTTCATATTGTGAGTGAAAATGTTTGGCAGTAGAATAAGACTACCCAAGCAATTGCATGACTGTTAATTCAAGGATGAAAATGATTAATTTCAAACCAGAAGATATTGTCTTTTAACTAGAAGTTTGTCTTTTGTTCATTTGAATCCAGCTGATACAAGCCTTTTCTGCTCATTCTTAAAATCTGATTATCACATGGGTAAAGTAGACAAATTGCTAATTTGAAATCAGTATTAAATGGTTTTAGAAGGTAAACAATTCAGTTCTGGAAAACATGTTTTACACAAGATTTGTATTTAGATCATCAATCTTGACAACTTTAGTCAGTGGAAAAGCAAATCATGTACAGTAGTGTAAAGATATATTAAAATAGAAATTTGAGAGTATGCATCAAGGAAAATATCAGCAGTATGAAAGAAAAGAATGTAGAAAACTGAAAATACTATTGAACAAATAGCAATTCTAACTTAAGAAACAAATATAAATTTGTGCAATGTTTTAAGCAGTTTTTTAGATAGAAAATAACATCATGGCAGA
Source organism: Unio pictorum (assembly GCA_030141615.1). NCBI lineage: Eukaryota > Metazoa > Mollusca > Bivalvia > Unionida > Unionidae > Unio > Unio pictorum. The sequence goes on from JARLTB010000222.1 coordinate 567,453, forward strand.
GTAGTATGAATTCTTAGAAATTAAAATATTTTGGTACTTTTTCCGAAGGGTATGATTTGCAGGGAATTTTCAACTTCCTGGCTAACATTGCCTAATTTTGAACTAAAGCTTATTTCTCCAGCCCTGTAAAGTTCATAATTCCTTATTTAACTGTTCAGACTATCATTAAACATGAGATTTTATTTTTGTTTTTCCATTTAGTCAAATCAGGCCTCTGCTCTGGGCTTAAACCTCTTGGTCCATTTCTACTAAATACACATAATAAGAATCTTGTAGTCCTTTTTACCAATGTCTGGTCAAATCCCTATATATAACTATTGTATATAACTGTAATTGCATCCTGAGTGTTGCTACAACAGGTGTCCCCAGTCTTGCAGGTATAAACTTGATACTAAGTGACTATTGATTATTTGCATCATATCCATGTTGTCCCCAGTCATGCTGGTATAAACTTGATGATAAATGGCTATATTAAATGTTAGCATCAGGGTCCGTATTGTTCTCAGTCTTGTTGGTATAAAGTTGATACTAAGTTATTGCTAATTGTTTGCATCAACATCCATGTTGTCCGCACTCTTGCTGGTATAAACTTGGCAATAAATGGCTGTATTAAATGTTAGCATCAGGGTCCATATTGTTCTCAGTCTTGTTAGTATAAAGTTGATACTAAGTTATTATTGATTGTTTGCATCAAGATTCATGTTGTCCTCGGTCTTGCTGGTATAAACTTGATAATTAATGGAACATAAAGATTATTTATGAACTCCATTTCTAATGTACTTAAATATTTCACCTGTACTGAAGAGACAGCTGGTCATCAAGGACAATACTTTGTTGTCTTGTAGATATTACTGTATACCAACTTTTATTTTATTTTTAAACATTGATGATGATGAAGACTTAAAAATTCTTGCTGAATCTTAATGAATTTCATTTCAAAGGATTATTTGCTTCTTTTTTTTATTATATAGAAGTTTGATGAATCTAACTACAACACCTGTTTTTGACAACAGAACAATGTCAGGTAAGATTTTATTTTCCATGAGCACATTTTTTTAAATGGACTTTTATTTTCTTTGTTTGCTTTGTAATTACTGAAGGCTCTAGAAAAGACAACTCTGTTCCCCCCTCTGCAATATGGAAGCATTTTATAGTATTTTCTTGTGCCTATCCATCTGCTGTCTAGTCAAAAGTTATGTATTTAGGTCATTTTGGATTTTCATATGTGTTCTATTAACCTTATTTTAGCTTTTAGTTTCTGATCTGATTTGCTCTAGGTTGATATATGGATTTTTTGTACTGTGCCATTCTGCATTTTGTTTGGTAACTAGACCAGATGTAAGAAATTTAGGTTGCTTGGAGTTTTTGATAGTGAAGTATGTTATCTATTTACCTAAATAAATCCCAGACAACAGGATGAAATAGAAATAAATAAACCAAAACCAACCTAGTAAATATTGTAGCAATGAAATATAGGACCATGCACTGTGAAATAGAATTCCAATCACCAAATCAATATCATATAAGGAAGACATTTATAACAGTGATTTTATTACATACTATTCATAAATCCACAAATCACTTGAATAATTAACCATATAATATAGGTCCTGCAGACCTAGTCTAGAATATGTCCATAGCAGTTTGCTTACAAGCTTGAAAATTGTGTGTATAGAGTAATACTCAAATTGAAATACACAGAAATCTCACACTGAATAAAAACTATAGTCAGTGATCCAGAATAAAGTATTTGGTTTTCCACAGATGAATCATACATTACTAAATTAAATTTCCTGTCATACAATTACATGTAGTTCTTTTTACTACTATTCGTGTTTCAAACTAAACTCTCAATTTAACAAACATACTGACTTGGTCTCGCTTTCTGCTTTCTTGAATCATCTGTTTCAATATTTGTCATCTTTGTCAAATATTTGCAATGGATAGTTTTGTTATTTCCAAAACCAAAGGAACAAATTATCTCACTACAGCTCTAAGATCTTGGAGAGTTCCAGCTGCAAAGAGTTTGTTTGTTTGATTAGGATTTTTAACGTAGCTTTAACAATTTTTCAGTCATATCGTTACGATGTCTGCAGTGAGGCAGTTTATAGTGATGTCTAGCACTGGGGCATCATGCCGCAGACATGTAGCATGATGTCCCACCCAGTCACATTATCCTGACAGCAGGCCGACCAGTTCTAACACTAATCTCTTAATGCTGAGCATCAAGCGAGGCAGCTGTTAGTACCATTTTTGTAATTTTTTGGTGTGACTTGGCTGAGGATCGAACCCAGCTACAAAGAGCTCTTCGAGATTACTAACAAACTAATATCAAGGAACAAATGTACACCAATTCCAACTACCTTCTCTCGAGTACACCTTCCTGACCTGTTTGCAAATTTCTTCAGTGACAAGGTAGAAACCATTAGAGATAAGCTTGATAACACAATTTCAGGCGACTCCTCATCACCATACAGTTACGATACAGAATTTTAGCGACAACCACTAGCAGCATTTGAACCTGTGTCTATGGATTTAGTACGGACAATCGTGATGAAGAGTGCACTAAAGTCATGTGAAGTTGATCCTATTCTGACATCACTGCTGCTCGAGTACTTAAACCCAATATTGCCTTCGTTAACTGATGTTGTTAATCTCTCTCTCTCATTCGGGATATTCCCATCATTTTCAAAACTGCCATTGTAAAGCCTCTGCTGAAGAAACCAACACTCGACCATAATGATCTAAAGAACTACCGCCCAGTTTCTGATCTCCCGTTCATATAAAAAAATCTTAGAAAAAGTTGTTCTAACCCAACTTGTATCTCATCTGAATTCAAACAGTCTTTTTAGCAATGTACAGTCTGCATATTGCCCTTGCCACAGTCTGAAACTACTCTTCTGAAAGTAGTTAATGACATTCTTTCTGCATTGGATATAGGAAAGATTACAGTCCTCACCCTCTTGATTTGTCTTCAGCATTTGACACAATAGACCATGCCATATTACTTCACCATCTCCAGCATGTATTTGGCATTCAGAATATAGCCTTACTGTGGTTCAAGTCTTACACAGTGAAAACAAATTGTATCTACAAATGGAATATACCAGCCCATTTGATCTATGTTGTGGTTTTCCATAGGGGTCTGTTCTTAGACCTGTTCTCTTCATTCTATACACTCAACCATTCTCAAGTGTATTAGGTCATCACCCAGTGTCTCACCAATTGTAGGCTGATGACATCCAAATATACAAATCTAGCCACCCAATTGAAGTTGATGCTACCATGGAAGGGGTAGAGAGGTGCATTTCTGATGTGAAATCATGGCTGACATGTAACAAGCTGCAGATGAATGATGATAAAACTAAGACCATTCTGATCATAACACAGGGACTTTCTCATTCACATCCTTTACCTTAAACAATGAATATCAGCAACACCAACATTAAATTTTCAGTCAGTGTGAAACCTAGGTGTTACTCTAGACAATACTCTAACATTGCACCTACATGTCATGAACATATGCATGGCTGCATATCTTGAGCCAAGATACATCAGCTTCATTTGCAGATATCTTCTACTTGATGCACTTAAAACATCTGTGTGTTCATTAGTACTTTCAAGACTATTGTAACTCATTGCTGTCTGGTACATCTCAGTATCTACTCCAGATACTTCAAAAAGTTCATAACACAGCTGCTCGGATCATCGAGTACCATGATCAGAGCACACCCCACTGCTCTGTACCTTAAACTGGTTTTCCTTTCAATCCAGAATCAAACACAAAATATGTTCTCTTTACTATGTTTCACTGATGGACTCCAGTCCAACATACCTATCTGGCTTCACCCATGTGTACACACCAGCAAAATACTTACACTCATCTTCTGACAATCATATGCTCATTATTCCCACTATGAAAACAAAGTCATATGGACAACATTTTTTTATACCAGGGCTCAGCAGCATGAAACAAATCACCTATTGAAATTAAACACAAAGACACAGTGATCCCTTTCAAGAGTGCTCTTAAAACTCACCTTTTTCGACTGCAAGAACAAACTTAAAGGCCTACTAATGTTTACTACCATAAATATTTTCAGCATTTTTTATGTGTTCTTATTTCATGGCGTTTATTTTTGTTTTTGTAGTCATATCAATATAGATGTTGTAAAGTGCTTAGAGTTTCAAAAGATTTGGCGCTATACAAATTCCTCATTATTATTATTATTGGTGCTGTTTACATAAAACATAAAAATACAAGTCATGTATGTGCAAAATAAAACCATGTTACAAATAACTTCATGAATATTGCATTTTGTAAAGATACATTATTTTGATTTAATTTCCTATTTTACAGTGTACAATATTCAGATCTTATCTTCCATTAAAATTTCTTCTGCTTTTATTTACAGGAAAAGCCACACCAATTACAACAGTTGAAACAACTACTGTAACACCTGAACAATCAACAACAGACAACAGCATTGCATTCATTATTGCAAGTGCAGTGATTGCTCTAATTCTAATTCTTGTTTTGATCATTGGTAAGTATTAAGAAATAGGAATATTTAGTATATCAATTCTATATGATCACCTACCCTTAGAAAAAAGTGTTACATACCAGAAGCTACTTAGACTGTCCTTGGTTTCTTACTTTCCTGAATTTATAAAACTTTGTATGTTATACAGGACTGTTTATTCCAAACTGTTAGAAACGATGGTAATTAGATGTTTTGTCCAACTGTTGCTCCATCACTCTAACACTTCAATGTTTAACAAAGATTAATGGAGGCTTGACTGAATTGTGTGTTTGTATGTGATTTGTATTTTTAATGTAGCTTTAACAATTTTTCCGTCATGTCATTACAATGTTTGCATTGTGGCAGCTTATAGTGATGTCTAGCACTAAGGCATCATACTGCAGACATGTAGCATGATGTAAACACCCAGTCACATTATCCTGACACTAGTCTGACCAGTCCTAACACTAACTTCTTAATGCTAATCATCAGGCAATGAAGTTATTAGTACCATTTTTGAATGTCTTTGGTATGACTTGACCAGGGTTTGGAGCTATAACCATCCACATCTGAGGTGTACACTCTAACCACATAGGCGACTAGAGCAATCTACAAAATTGTAATAGTTCCCTAATTTTGATTTTTGAAGGTATAGTTTATAAAGAGCAGATTTATTGTTGTTACATGAATTTAAATTGTGTTAAGTTCTACAAAGTTCTTGTGAAAGTTAGTGAACTTCATTTTGTCTCCAAAATTTCAAGCTCATGTTTTTTTTGTGTCCCTGTAAAGAAGCATTGATGCCAAGTTTGATGACCAATGATTGAGAAATTCTCGAGAATCTCACAAAGGTGCATTATTAAATGTGTAATTATGTTTTAGCTGTGTCAAGAACTTCATCAATATTTCCTTCTTCACAAAGTTGTTTCACAAATGAATGAAGCCATCAATATTCTAAGTCAGAAGGACATTATCAAGGACCTGAATTGACATCAATCCTACAACGATAATTAAAGAATTTTTTTCTTTAACAGATCATGTGCTCAATGTACTACTGTTTTTGTTTTGACTGCATTTTTGTTAATGAACTCCCCAAATCCATATTCAAGTTTGTTCCGACTTCAGGCAAGTATATTTGTCTAGCCCTGGATGTAGGTCAAGATCTTCACCTTGTTTAAAGGTACTATGTTTAGTCTTCTGTGCTGTGACCTGTGATCTGTCTGGATATTGAAATTTCACTGTATCTTTGCCTTATTGTTCCTTGTCCTGTGATCAGTCTGGATATTGAAATTCCACAGAAAATCTTTGCCTTATTGTTCCTTGTCCTGTGATCAGTCTGGATATTGAAATTCCACAGAAAATCTTTGCCTTTTTGTTCTATACCACTTTCCAGTTTGTGATTAATGTGACTTAGTGGTGCACTCAAGCCCACATTTCTTTGACAACTCGAGACTTCAATTTACCTTTTTTTGCTAGTTTGTTTTTAGGTAAGGGGTGAAAATAATCAACTTGCGAAAACCTTTTTCTACTAGCATATTTTTAAAAACCAATTTTATTAATTTATACTGTGAGCCAGTAGTTTGCTATTAGTTTCAGTTGTAATTTTACTTTTCATTGAAAATAGTTACATATACAGCTGTATTGTGCTTATGTCCTTTCTTGTTTATAAATAGTTTAATTTGTAATGGGCAAAGCAATGGACTAATTGATTCTATTTCAGAAAATGAAGTATAATTCTAGACAGCAACAAAACAATTGCACAAACTTAGTATGGCGTATGCCTTTCAAGGAAATTCTTTAGAAAATCTCAAACCCAAAAAATATTTATGCATCTCAACATTAGTGATCAGTAAAGAACATTCACATCCAAGATATTACACATCAAGTCAAATCATACTTTATTATGACTTAACTTACAGTTTCTACAACACAATGTAAAAGAATCAGTGTTGCTTTAGAAGATATTATTACAGCATGGGATCTCCATTCCAAAGTAGTTGAAAATGAACTTGAAAATATCCAAAAGCATGTAGCTAGATTTGTTATATCCAATAATGACTCTACACCAGGAACTATGGCCCACATAAGTTGTCTTGAAAGCTTTTAAACTAACACAAATTAGGAAATGTAATAACTTTTTTTTATGAAAATTTAAAAAACACTCCATATTCCAGTCTGATACTTCAGCCCTTTCTGACAATTGGAAGATCTTTCTTTTTTTCATTGGACTTGGTACATTTATACTTTCACGTTTAATCATTTCCTGGGCACTCAACAATTCATAGTTTTATCGACTTTTGGCATTTCTGCTGAAATATGTATCCTTTTTGTTTTGTATCTTTTGATTTTTCTTCAGTCATTGATTTATTTTCTTCATTATGTCCCTTTTCATTTATTTTGAGGATTTTGAGCACATCACTATCAAAGTGGCACTTCATGTGTTTTATCCCTCTAATAGTAACTTGTGTCAGGGTAAGTAATTTCTACTCTTTGTTGTTCCAGTTAATTGTTGTAATTTTACATATTTTCCTTTCAGTCTTTTTAACCCTTTGAACCCGACAGGCCGGTTTACCGGCCTGTTGTAATGGTGTATATACCCGAAAGGCCGGTATACCGGCCTAGCTATCTACCGTCATAACCTGACAGTGTTATGTTATTCGCTAGATGGCGCATGGTTATTGTGTTGTTGTTTTTCCGGTCTAAAAATAGACTTCCGGAAAATTGTACTGGTCAAAGGAAAAGTGAAAGTAATATTGCTTGATGAGTGAAAACTGATAATTTTTATATTTGTAATAATTTAACGATTTTGATTAGGCCATCATGCCAAAACGTAAAAAGAAGTCAAATGAGACTGTAAAAACAGTAGTTACCGATAAAGTGCAGTTGACAAAAAAGAAGCAGCAAACTGATACGCAAACATGAAAAAAATTTTGAGACAGTTTGTTACATAGTCATAGTAATAAAAAGCATTTTATAAGCATGTTTGAAAAGAGACAATTTGATATTTACTGTTATATCATAGTGGATTATCATTCTAAGGCATAATATTACTTTTATTTTGCAAAATTTTACTTTTTATAAAATTGTCAAAAATTGCCAGGGAGGCTAGGGTTAATGTGCCGAAATATGGGGGAGATTAGGGTTCAAAGGGTTAAAGTCTCAAGGTGTTGGTTGTTGTTGCTGTTGTAGAGTTTGATGCCATTTTGTAGCACAAGATAATCTATGCATGGCAGCCAGTATTAATGGTGGAGAAAGAACCTGGGAAGACCTCAGGAAAGAACCACTGACCCACCAAGGTGTTGGTAAAGTTGGGCATGGAAAGGCAGCATGGAACATTCACGCCACATATTTTGTTTGTTCAGCTTGTGTACTCACAGATGGCTGCCCCATTTGTTGTTTGTGGTCCATTAAGGTTTCTGAACTTAGTGGTCAACAGACATATTCGACCAGAAAAACAGGGTCTCACCTCTTCCTCTTCCTCTTTAATGAGAGAGGTGACAGACCTTAGGAGCTCACCCATTTCCCCTAATGGGAGATGTCTGAGGGAGGGATCTTTGGTACTTCCCAGCATAGGGAAGTCACCAGTCAAAACAAGCCCAGACTTCCTTGCACAAGGGAAGCTACTCATACTAGTAGACCTTAAATTAAAGCAAGATCTCATTCATTGGAGTGGAGTTCCTCGAAGCAGAGACTCTCCTTTAAGGTATACAACATCTAACCTGTAATGGCCTGGTGACCTGACACTAGGTAACCCATTAGTGTGACAGGTGGCAATCTTTGAAGGGTGACCAGTTAGTGTGCCAAGTGTCAATCTGTGAAGATAAAAAAGGTAATGATCACTGAGTAATGTGTCAAGTGACAGGCATTGAAGGTCTTTCATCTGGTATCAAGCAAGCAACCCATGTGATGAGCTTATAGTATAGCTCTGAATTTGATGTTGTATTGTGGTGGTCAAGCTTTAACTTTAGCCATCCATAATTAGTAATTCAGCTTTTGTTATAATTCTTGGAACATTCACCTAGTGGTACTGCATGATTTCACTATGCAAGAAAAGGTTTCCTCAAAAATTGGAAAATATTTATTTTTATTTCGTGAAGTTTTCATGTTCTGCTATATGTCATTTAATGATATCACTTCAAACCTTTTTGATTGATGTCACCTTCTAATTAAGATGTGCCTCCTGCAAAGGAATCTGTTTATTGTGCTGCATTGAAGTATAACCTTCAGATGTTTCAGTTTATATTTAGGATAAAAATTGAGTGGGAGAGATAGGAAAAGCGAGAGAGCGATAGAGAGTGAAAGCGAGATATGATGAGAGAGAGAGAGAGAGAGAGGGAGAGGTCCAAATCTAGAGAGTTTAAATGTTTTGTAGAGTCCCTTTGACAGTTTTCCAAATTGCCCTTAATTGTCCATTTGACAATATCTTTTTAATATCCATTTGACACAATCATTGTTGTGTCCCTTGATACAGTCTTTGTAATGTTCCTTATGACAGTCTTTGTATTGTCCCTTTGGGCATATTTATAGTGTCACTTTGTCACAGTATTTGTATTGTCCCTTTGGTCGTATTTGTAGTGCCCTTTGACACAGTATTTGTATTGTCCCTTTGGTCGTATTTGTAGTGCCCTTTGACAGTCTTTGTATTGTCCCTTTGGTCGTATTTGTAGTGCCCTTTGACACAGTCTTTGTATTGTCCCTTTGGTCGTATTTGTAGTGCCCTTTGACACAGTCTTTGTATTGTCCCTTTGGTCGTATTTGTAGTGTCACTTTGACACAGTATTTGTAGTGTCTTTTTGACGCAGACTTTGTAATGTTGTGTTTGAGTCAGTCTTTGTAATGTCGTGTTTGATACAGTCTTTGTAATGTCTTGTTTGAGACAGTCTTTGCAATGTCTCTTTTGAGACAGTCTTTGCAGTGTCCTTTTGACACAGTCTTTGTAATGTCTTTTTGACACATTCTTTGCAATATCTCTTTGACAAACCACACAGCAAATGTAGTGATTATGAGATTTTCAATATTGCTGAAACAGGCAGTGTTAGAAACAAGGATTAAGGAACATATAAGCTAATAGTCATCTGTAAAACATGAACATTATAGCAAAAAGAGACATTCCATCATTCCCAATCAAGCCATTGTCATCACCTGAGGACAACACATAGAAAAGGAAGGTAAAGGAGTCACTTAAAATATGACAGCAGAGGCCAACACTATACAGGGATAAGGCACCTGAATTACCGCCCTTCTGCATCAGTCTCATCATATCACGTGACCATAAGTCATGCAGGGCTAGTGGACTTGGAAACTTCTATCCACTGCAGCAATCTGGAAATACAGGCTATTTTTTCAAGGTTGCGTTCCTCCTGTGCCAAGGGGTATTCAAGCCGTCCATTGCACAGCCTCAGGAGATTACTCTCAGAGGAGATCAGAGCAAGAAGTGGTGAACATTTTCAGTAGTAGGCGGGCTTGACTATAGCCTACACCTTCAAGGGCTCTGAATTTTCCTTAGATTTAATTGTCTCCAATGTCACTTATGAGCACATATTCATGGAGACATTTTTTTTCGATAGCTGGATGGTATAGAGACTGATCCAAATTATAGAGAATCATAAAGTTTGTTTATGAATTAGACATGTTATACAAACTATTACTTGCTGAAAAACTGAAATATCCCAGGCTTTGTGTTTAAACAATCATTATGTTTATCTATACATGTATTGTGTGTTCAACTTTTGTTGTATGAAGATTCTGTTTATTGGTAGAATTATAAATAGGTTGGATGCAAGCTTTAGTTTCAGTTTAATAATATACCTATTTACAAGTTTGAGCTAATACATTTATATACATACATTATATACATACATTATATATATATATATATATATATATATATATATATATATATATATATATATAGAGAGAGAGAGAGAGAGAGAGAGAGAGAGAGAGAGAGAGAGAGAGAGAGAGAGAAACCATGCACTTATTTCATTCCTGATTCTGTTTCCTATTTCCTATTATTGTTATTATTTTATATACAGTCTGCAGATGTATTTAATGCTGTGCTTGGATTTTGTTTAAACTGTTTGAATTACAAAGTGCTCAAATGACAGTTTAAATCAACATTCTGTATTCATTTAGAAATCTTTAGTAATTTCCCTTGCTCAGAGCATAAAATCATGAGAGTTTGAAATTTTAGGCAACATCACATTGCATTCATCAGGTACTAAAATAGTCAGTGATGGACTATCTAGAGCAAGGAAGCAATGTTTTCAGTTGTCCTTTAAAGACATTTTGGACAATACCATTGAAATATGTGAAGACTTATGTGCTCAATCAGGTGTATGATTCATTTGGAAAACTTTGGATGGTACTGTCAGGATAATTTCAGATTTAGTTTGCATTATTGCAAGAGGGGCCTCGAGTGGTCTAAAACGCTGTCCGTTATTTATCACTGCCATCTCACTTCTGTCTGTGTGGGTTTGAGTCTAAGATTCAGCTAATGTAGTTATGTGAGAAAGCTTGCCAGTGGCTTCTCGTGGGTCGTGGTTCTTTCTGGCGGTTTTCCCGGGTTCTTCCTCCACCAATAATACTGGCCACCATGTATAGCCTATATTGTGCAGAAAAATGGTGTTAAACCATAAAAAACAAAAACAAAACATTACTGCAAGTCCTTCATAAAGTTTCATTTTATAAATTGGGGAATGAAATTATTTTCTGAGTTGTACAAAACTTGATGGTTTGTTATTTCTGTTACTTAGTATAAGATCATAGAGTTATAACACCAATCAACATGCTTGAAAGTAAAGCTCAAGCCAATCAAACAATGCTTTTTGAATGGGCATTGTGTTTGAATAGAAATGGTGGCTGAGAAAAATTGAAGTGAAATTATGTGACAAAAATGGATGGTTTGTCCCAAAAAATGATAGATATGAAGGTTATTGATAAGGATGCGAAAAAATACATTCTTACTTAAAAGGCTGGAGTCTTGCATGGAGTACATGACTGATGAAAATGTAACTGTAACAGTTAAATATGGCAACACTTTTGTGAAATGTGTTTTAGCTGGACAGGTATTATGTTATTTGTGTGCCAATCAAATTAATTTCGGCAGCTGCATTTCAGTAGTGCTTGAAGATCATGTCTGAAGAACCAGACATTTGAAGCAGAAGTGTACCAACTACAACATTGATAAGCTGTTGAAACCATACAGTGATGAACCTAAAGCACCATTTTTAATACATGTACTTCCAAAACTGACACAACTGCAGAGCTAGTTCTCATGTGAATTTAAAAAATGCTGGGGTTTGTATTTATGTCTTTATACAAACAGGTTATTTACGGATCCAGTGCTTCCTTTAGATTAAGGGTAATCTGATCCAAAAGCTGATTCATTTTGGGGTAAAACAGTTATGCAATTAACGTCTTAATTCAGCATTATAACAGATAGAAGTCATATAAATAGGAGAAATGGGCATTATACAAACGACGCTTATGACATATTCATAACATTAAATAAAAAATATAAGCATATATTTCTAATTTAGTAACTAATATTTAAGGATATGTTTTGATAAAATTTAACCAGAACAGACTGTGTGTTTTTATGTTTCTTGTTTTCTACAAGTGAACAGCCTTTTTAATTATATCAATTTCTAATGTTATAATTGACTAAATTTCATTTGTTTTAATATCAATATGGTTTCAGTAAATTTGGATTTTATTTTATAAGCCCTGGTGCGGAATGTGATGGCAGAATTAAGTATACCATTGTCTCGCACTCCAATATTAGTGGCTGGCAGATGCCTTGTCATGTGACCCAAAAGCCTTGTCATATGACCCAAACGGTCTGTCAAATTCTCACCTTCACGGCTGGCTTATATCAAATTATCTATCGACCAAGACCAAATGTCCTGTAGGAAATGTGTTGATCTCATCTCTCCCACTTTAACTGCAGTTGCAGATTTTCTCTTTGAAGGAAAATGTTGCTCATTAACCACCATTAAGGGCTAATGGAGCCCTCTGTTAAAATAAGGTTTTCTGTGAGCAGAAGAGGAGTGTAAGTATCTTGCTGGTGTGTACACATATCTGAGGCCAGATAGGTATGTTTGACTGGAGTGCGTCAGTGAAACATTGCACAGAGAACAAATTTTGTGTTTGATTCTGGATTGAATGGAAAGTCAGTGTAGGGTACAGAGAAGCAGGGAGATGTGCTCTGAGCGAGGTACTCTGAGGATGATCTGAGCAGCTGTGTTTTGAACTTTTTGAAGTTTCTGGAGTAGATATTGAGATGAACCAGACAGAATTGAGTTACATTAGTCCAGTCTTGAAATGAAACACATGAGTGCTTTAGTGGAATTTACTGAAAGATATTTGTGAATGCATTTCAGCTCAAGATATGCAGCCTTACATATTTTCATGACATGTTGGTGCAATGTGAGAGTAATATTCAGAGTAACACCTTGATTTTGTAGAGAGTACTGTCTAGAGTAACGCCTAGGTTCCGTACTGACTGTGTGAATTTAATGTTGGTGTTGCTGATATTTATTGTTTGAGATAAAGGATGTGAATGGGAAAGTCTTTGTGTTGTGTTCAGATTGGCCTCAGTTGTATCATCATTCATCTGCAGCTTGTTACATATCATCCATGATTTCACATCAGAAATGCATCTCTCTACTCCTTGGATGGTAGCATCAACTTCAGTTGGGTGGCTAGATTTGTATATTTAGGTGTTGTTGTTGTTGTTGTGAGGTTTAATACCGTTTTTCAGCACATGATAGGCTATGCATGGCGGCAGATATTAATGGTGGAGGAAGAACCTAGGAAAACCTCAGGAAGAACCACAAGAAGCTACTACCAAGCTTTCCCACATACCCACATTAGTCGAATCCTAGACATGAACCTACGCAGACAGAGGTGAGATGGCAGTGATCTGTAATGGAGAGAGCATTAGACCATTCGGCCACTTTGGGCCCCTATATTTGGGTGTCCTCTGCCTACAATTGGTGAGACACTGGGTGATGATCTATGACACTTGAGAGCAGCTGAGGGTATATAATGAAGAGAACAGGTCTAAGAACAGACCCCTGTGGAACACCATAACATAGATCAACTGGGCTAGAGTGTATTCCATTTGCAGATACAATTTGTGTTCTGTTGACTAAGTAGGACTTCAACCACAGTAAGGCAGTATTGTGAATGCCAAATACATACTGGAGACTGTTATGTAACTACTTTCAGAAGAGTAGTTTCAGCACTGTGGCAAAAGCCATATGCAAACTGTACATTGCTAAAAAAGACTGTTTGAATTCAGATGAGATACAAGTTTGGTTAGAACAATGTTTCTAAGATTTTTTTATGAACGGGAGATAAGAAACTGGGCAGTAGTTCTTTAAATCATTATGGTCGAGTGTAGGTTTCTTCAGCAGAGGCTTTACAGTGGCACTTTTGAAAAATGATGGGAATTCCCTGGATGAGAGAGATAATAATAACATCAGTTAGTGAAGGCAATGTTGGATATAAGCACTCAAGCAGCAGTTACGTTGGAATTGGATCTAGCTCACTTGACTTTGGTGTACTTTTTATCATGATTGTCCGTACTAAATCCATAAAGACAGGTTCAAATGCTGCTAACGGTTGTCAAGGAAATTCTGTATCACAACTCTATGGTGATGACGAGTCGATTGAAATTGTGTTGTCAAGCTTATCGATCATGGTTTGTACCTTGTCACGGAAGAAATTTGCAAACTGGTCTGGAAGGTCTACTGGAGATAAAGTTGTTGGAAGTAGTGTACATTTGTTCGTTGACATTAGTTTGTTAGTAATCTCGAAGAGCTCTTTGCAGCTGGAACTTTCAATGATCGTAGTCATGTAGTGGGATAATTTGGCTAAATGGAATATGTTTGTGATGTTCTTCTTAGCGGCTTCAAAAATATGTTTATGAATAAGGAGACTGGTGTAAAACTAAATCCTCTCCACTTTACAACAGTTTCTTTAGCAGTGCGAAGCTGGTCCCTAACACTGCTATACCATGGAGAACACTTTTGAATTTATACTCTGCACTTGGTGTCTGGGGCATATTTTTCAAGCAATGAATTCAGGCAATTATCGAGTTGTTCTGCATGGCAATAATTTAAAGATCCGATAATAAACAGGACCACCTCCTCACTCAGTAACATCAATAACTCCTCTTCACTCAGTAACATCAAAAACAACTCCTCACTTAGTAACATCAAGAACTCCTCATTCAGTAACATCAAGAACACCTCCTCTGTAACATCAAGAACACCTCCTCACTCAGTAACATCAAGAACTCCTCACTCAGTAACATCAGGAAAAACTCCTCCTCAATCAGTAGCAGATCTTCAAATGTGAGTAGCAAAGCAAAATGTATGCAGAATAGCAAAGAATGACACAAAAATGAGTTCAGTTTTTCCTAATAAATTACTAAGCTAGTTGAATGTTTTATATTTTATTTTATGTAATGTATATTTTTTCTTGTCTTTTCATTGCAGTATGCAGAAAATATCAGCTTTATAAAAAATGTACAAGGTCAAGAAGAAATAGAAGACAATCAAACACAGGTACTCCGCTTTTAAAACAATGTAATCTGAACAGTATCATCATGTGGTATCCCACTGCATAAGCTTGCAAAGTATAGGATTTAAGCCACAAAATATTAACTACAGACCTGGATTTTTAAATTTACCTAATCTGCATTTTATTTGCATTCCTCTCATGTGTATTTCAACTATCACCTCATTGTTTTTTTTTTATTAGTGTCTCAGAACTGCAAATTGATTTTATATTTATTCATTCCATTCATTGCATTATTTTATCTTCACATTTTATATTTATAAATTCCATTCATTGCATTCTTTTATCTTCACATTTTATATTTATAAATTCCATTCATTGCATTCTTTTATCTTCACATTTTATATTTATAAATTCCATTCTTTGCATTCTTTTATCTTCACATTTTTTGGAACAAAATAAAATGCATTTACCATGGTCAGGTTTTCTGTATTCATGTGTTAAAAGAGATAACAGTTACTGTAGCTTTCATATCTTGTCTTATCAAAACTGTTGCAATATAATGGCAAATGATTAAAATGGAAAAGACATTCATAATTATGAGCATAAATCTTATTCCTTTTTTTAATTTAACTTCACAACAGTAAAACCTAATAACATTAAACTTGTATTAGACACAACAAGCAAAACATGGCATGTCTTCTTAAGAGAGATGTCAAACTGATTCAGTCATACTTACTCTATAATTTTGGTTGTTTGCCAGCAGATTAAGATATGCACTAATTCATCCGAGTGATCCCAACTGTAATAATGTAGGTCAGTCATAGAAAAGAATTTTGATTGCCAACATTGGTATAACAATTAATACTGATGTGGCTTTGCTTCATGTAAAAGTAATGACACAGAGAACAATAGGGTCTACCAGCTGGTTGTTCATGGTAACAACAACCAGTAAAATATATTTCTTAGAGTAAATCCCCACTGATTAAGTTCTGAATAATTACTGAGATGATATAAAAATACATAGCACTACCATTTTCTGCTAAGTTATGATAGATTTTAAATATACATGGCAGGTATTTACTACCATGAGCGAGAGGAAGAGAGACAATATTGATGATAATTTTAACCCAAGAAGGCAAGAACTTTAATGATATAAGATATTGATGCATCAGGACAGATAAATGAAGGTTCATCTCGTATTTAAAGCATTTCATATCAAGAAAAACATTGTTTTTATATCGAATCTGAATATTTAATTTGTACAAAATCATTGCTCTGAAAAGATCAGATTAAATAAAAGCTTATGTGGTATAACACTAACATTTCATGATTTTGTCCTAAATTGCATTATGATGTAGTACATTTTATAATTTAATCTTTTAGGGAGACGTCCTGTTGCCAGTCATTATCATTACCATAAGCCGAAAATTTATAAAATTAAGGCAGACTTGGTACAATTTGGTGACAATAGCCAGGTTACAAGTTATAAAGTTTCTGCAAATGCATCAGAGGATAGTCTTTCAAGTTCACAGCTGGTAAGTATTCTTTGTAATAAAGAATTGTAACTTTGTTAACTTCTTCACATTTCTCAACATATTTGTTATAGGTAGTCCATTTTTGTAACATCAGTGTTTTCATTTCAGCTGAAAATAAGGCTAATATCACTACATTATGGTTTCATGAGTATGTCTTTTTGTGTATATAGTACATGTATTATGGATTGAAGATTGTCCACTTGATTCAGTGGGTGTGGACACATGAATAAGGGATTCAGTGTCCACTGTGAGTAGTGGATGTCCGCTATGCCTGGTGGATTTCACACAAGCCCAGTGGACCTCCACACAATCAGTGAGACTCCACCATAGATCTTATTGCAGTCATAGTGAGTGTTATAGCACCTGTTTCTGATTTGATTGCATTCAGTGATAGAGTCAACACACAAAACAAAGGGATGCAAGAAACCACTAAACCATAATCCTGGTCATACATTTCTTGTGGTGCTCATCAATGACTTAACTCGGAATGCACACAGACAAATGTATGTGACATAGACATAATACCATGTTTTAAGTTTCTTTTAATTTCCCTGATTCAGCCATACAGCAGAGCAGGCATATTGCCTGGATATAATGTAAATTCCTTTGTGTCGATTATATGTATACCTATTATCATGTTTGCATATAGAAATTACATTCTGCTCTGCATTAGGCAATATTTTCAATATTCTTTCGCAATGTGCTTGTTATATTGGTGACTAATTTGTCATAATAGTTTCCCTTTAATTTCCATTTTTCAATACCCACTTTAAACAAATTAATGAAAGCATTAATACAAATAAAACAACTTCTATTGAGATTACATGCGAATGACTTACCAGTTATGTCATACATTTTTTCAAAGATTTTTCAACAAGAATAACATGGCATTATATAATAAAATACATGTAATAAGATAAGTACGATCAGATTGGTTTCTTTTTAATGCACTGAATTGTGTATTGACTAGTGCACTCAATCAATGGCCATCAATATCATGAAAAAATTCATTTTAATTTTCATGAATCTATCACCAGGTTATACCTGAAGAATGACATTCCAACTTGGATGTCAGCGACTATGCCTGTTACTGTCGCTTCCTGCCTTGATGCAACAGCGGTCAGTCAGGACAGATCCTATCAACTATTGTTAATTGTCGCCATTCGATTTTTTCAGAATATACATTAACTATTGAATGAATATATTGGCACAAAATAACACACTTTAAAATTAATAACATATTAATTTGTTAAGAAGAAATCTAGACTCATATATCATGTAAGACATGTTTCTTGTGGTATATAAAACAAACCATGTAATGATGTTTTTGCCCAAATAGTGACTAACCTTTTAAATTTACAAAAAACATTTTAAAAAAACCAAAAATTATGTTTTGGTGGCTCTGATTCACATGAAATTTTTTTTTAAAGCAACTATTTTCTGTTCAAGCCATTTTCTCATTCTTTCTCTACCCACCCACCCATATCAAGCGCATGTAATAGATTTATAAAGTGAACTGTTGGTGGCAGCTATGGGTCAGTATTGTGTATTGATGCTTAAAAAAGCTTTAAAAAAATGAACTGTTGAATGAAAATGTTTCTTCTTCTTGTGCTATTCATATTAAACCTAATAAGATTTTAGCTTTTGAAAGACAAATTTTGGACTTGTAATATGGTTTGAGAAACACAATGAGGTTAAGTTGCGATATTTTTAGGTAAAAAATGGTTTCTAGCTGTATATGAAGCAAACTATATAAACACAATAAACTCGTAATACAGACAATGAACCAGATAAACTATATAAACTATATAAACACAATAAACTCGTAATACAGACAATGAACCAGATAAACTATATAAACTATATAAACACAATAAACTCATAATACAGACAATGAACCAGATAAACTATATAAACTATATAAACACAATAAACTCGTAAACTCGTAATACAGACAATGAACCAGATATCAGTGGCAAGAAGCACATAGTTAGGAAATGTTTCGCATAAGTTTAACTAAACTGCAGGTCTTTTTTTTCTTCTCAGAGAGAGAGAGACTGTTACACATGTAACCAGTAGCATTTTCACTAACTAGAAAAATGACATTCATCATTAGTGAGCTTGCATTTTTTTAATGTGCTACATTTATCTTAATTTCAGAATTTGTCTACAGACAAAATTTAGCAAAACAAAATATGCTACCAGTCTTTTATCAACAATAGCTTCATGTAAGTCATTTGACACTTCAAAGCAAAAATCAAGGAGTCAAAATCCAAAACCTGTGAGTCTTATTCAAGCTGATGATCAGTTTTCAGTAGTTCAAACAAATTATTATATTGTTTAAATACACAACAAAAATATATTAGCCAAAAGCCAGTTAGGCAGTTCCCTTGCCAGAAGTATCTGAACATTCCATTTGTTTTAAAAAGCAATTTCAGGTGATGTACAAATAATACATTATTGATAGATATGGTGTGTTCAGCTTGTGCATAAAACAGTTAAACCAACAAAACAGAAAAATATTAAGAAAAAATTCCACTTACATGAAGCTAAAACTAAACCGACATTTAAAACTAGAGGCTTTTTGTTGTAATGTTTATACACTAGTATGGATAGTCATTTCACAACAAAGTTTGCAAAATTGTAGACATTATAGTTTAAAAAGATGATGATAATATACAGCGACATATTTCCGCTGACAAGGCCAAGGCCAGTAAATTGTATGATTCGTCAAAAGTTTCAGCTGCATAATTTAAAAGGTATCAATATCTTGTCCCTCCAGCCACATCAGTCCTTTCTTGAATGCAAAGATGGCTTGGAAGCAGCATAAGATGTTTTATGGTGAACCTCTTGGTCATTGTCAAATGTAGATCCAACTTCCTGTTTATCAGAAATGAAATTTTCTCTCATGTAGCATCATTAAAATTTTCCCATAGCTTTAGCCTCTACAATATTCTCATCCTTGAATCCTGTAAAATCACAATCTTTTATTTTTTCTTTTTCTTGGACATCTCCATTATGAGATTAAACATCTTAATTCACTTGTAAATACTGATAAGACAAAACTTTGATTTCACATGAATGTGAAATTTAATTGGTAGAAGGAGGCTTTATTTGTAATGTATCTATATTATGCAAATGAACATCTATCTCTTCTGAGCTGCACTGCAACAGATTACAAAAAGCAGCAGTACGTTCAAAAGACATGCCACCGCTAGTCCAGTCTGTGATCTGTTGCTGACATGGTGTCAGTAAACAATGGTTGACAGTAGGTTGGTGTTCTGCATAATCAGTGATCTGTGTTTTCAGGATCAAGTCACTAATCTGCTGGGGTGGCTTTAGTGCTTAAAGATAAATTTGACCATCATGTGTACTTCAGTCAAATACATTATAGTTGAAATAGACCAATAACTATTATGGCTTATTAGATACACAAATAATTTCAGGTGTTAAGTATCCTGTTAGTGACTAATTAGAGTTAAACTGTGAATACAAACATGTCCCATACTCACAACAACTGAAACAATAAGTATGCTGATGTAAAAGTTTCAGCTGAAAGATGTTCAAAATATTTTAAATTTGTAAAAAAAAAAATCATAATTTTTATAAGTTAGATTTTGTGGTTTATTGCAATACCACATTTTATCTGGAATAATGTCATAGTTAAGCATGTTGTAATGGGGGAGAGCTGTATGAAGTCCCATGACAAGAGTGAAAAACATAAAAAGAATGAACTGTTGACAACAGGAATGAATTGAGAATATATTTTGCTTAAACTTAAACCTTTCAGGAGTAGAAAATGAGATTGCTGCTTCCCAAACTGATGTAAATGAAATGACTGCTTCACTACCTCAAAGCCTTTTAAACTTGTGTCTTCTCCTAGGCCTAGTTTTTCAAAAACTATTCCAGATTTGTTCTTTAAGAATGAAATACCTAATTCTGAAAGTATGTGGACTATAGATACCATAATCAACAGTTTTCCTAAGTTTATATACAGTTAATACTTAATGCTTGAAAGTTATGTTTTTGGCTTTGAAAAATCTTGTAAAACTGCTTGATTTCCTGATGAAATACCACATTGAATCATGTGAATGGCTGGATATGTAGTCTGCACTGAAAGATTTCTTATGAAGTCTGAAATGAAAATGGTGCTGATCTGATGGAAAAAAACATATCACTGCATCAGCATCTTGAAAATCTTGTTTATGCTATATTTTCCTGAACATAAAGTCATATTGACATGGGATTTTTACCAGAAGATTTCTTATGATATCCTAAATGATAATGGTGTCACTGAAACATCTAATACATGTATATCTGACACAGCAGCCATTTTAAGAATTGTATCACTGCTTCTCCTGAATAATTGGTCATATCAGCATGGAATTTTCACTCAATGACTGTTTATGAAGTCTAGTTGGTAGTAAATGAAATTGATGCCAATCTGACCTTGAATATAGCATAGACAGTGGTCATCTGGAAATATTGTTATGGCTTCTTCTCCTAGATGGTTAGTCATATCAACATGTGCTTTCACCAGAAGACTTTTTATGATGTCTGGTTGGTTTTAAATGGCAATGGTGCCAGTCTGATATACAATATGGCCACTATGGCAGCCATCTTGAAAATCTTATTATGGTTACTCTGCCATACTGGAAAGTGATAGCAAACATGGGGTTCTTAACAGGAGATATCCTATAATGTCTTGTTGGTTTTAAAGTAAATTGGTGCTGATGCCATCTTGAAAAATCTTGTTATAACTTCATTTCTTATGGCGTCTATGTGGTCTGAAATGAAAATGATGAAGACTGACCCTTAACATGGTCACCATGATTTCCATCTTGAAAATGGTTAGTCTTGAATGCTCTCAAATCATGAATGGTTCTATTCAAATCAGCTTTTCACCTATAAACTTTTAAAGATGCATAGCTGGTCGTAAGATGAAAATGGTGCCAGTCTCACTGTCATTACTCTCCCTGAAAGCATATTGTAAGATTGACATGGAGTTCTCACAAAAAGACATATAATGATGCATATCTTCTTGGTCCTGATATAATGTTGCCAATCTGAGAGTAAATAATTATCAATTTTATGACATTTATTTAAATCACACACACCCTTTTGGGATCAAAAAACATTTTTTTAGCCTCAGAAAAAGAATTAACAGTGCCTGGAAGGTTGACAGGTATGATTATTTTTAATGAGTTGCATGGTTTAATAAGCTGAAATTATCTGGATTAAGGGACTGAAACATTTTTATTAGGAAAATTATTATGTTGCATATCAGTTTCATAAGATGAATTACATATTACTTATGAATAATTGTGACAAATCTCAGAATCAATATTATATATCTCTTTGTAGGGAATATCACCACGCACAGGGACACAACATTAGATCCATCAAGTGACTATAACATGTACAGTATTGGACATGACCCTTATCACCTTAGGACAGTGAAGAAACATTCCTGAAAATTCTGTTTGTACAGAGATGATATTATGTGCAGATGTCAAGATATTGGAGGCGAAACCAATTGTTGGAGGCTGAAAAACATTTTGTGGATGTGCTAATCTAATTTCATTGCCATTGTTCAATTTTATTTTGATATAGACCCATTTATCAAAATGTCATAGACATCTCACGTCCACAATACCTTGTCATGCATGTAGAATGTTTTGAAATCAAATATGCCATCACCTTTGTTGATTACAAGATACAGCAACATAAATTAAAAGTTAAATGCATTGTTAAATATTTTATATTTTTATATTGAAAGATTGATATGTTTTGATGTAAGTAATAATTACAAAAAAAAAGGGAAAAGAGAGGGCTTTATTCTCCCAAAAGGTTAACTGGTAGGTTCTGGAATGTCAGAATGCCACTTGCCTAGCCCACCAATACTTTGCCCATTCACACTGTCTGTAATTCTTATTCTGGTTTCAGACATAACTGTTGCTTTAATATTTATTTTAAAGGGAAATCGTCTTCACTTCATGTTGCAATTTGAGATTATTCTTGATATGCCATTGCTTGTTAATTTATACAGATTTGGTGTGTTTTCTTTTATATTTTCATTTCATTGAAACCTGTCAATAAACTGTAATAAATGCAAGTTCCATGTCCAGAAAGATATAAACAAGTTGTGCCTTGTGATACAAAATGTACTTTGTTAGTACCATGCATATGGTCTGAGAGTGAATGGACTATGGTTTTGCAATAGTTGACCAATGCAAAGAAAGTGGGTAACAATGACAAAGTTTTCATTCCTTCAAGATTTTTATATCTAAAAATTCATCCTGTATTACTGTTTTGCTTTCCAGAGCTGTCTGTGATTGTCGAACCATCTTGGCAGTTTGGCTGGCCAATCCAGTCAGCTAAATCAAGGATCTTACTGAAGGATCTGGTTATCTTGCCAGACCTTTAGTTTTATTTTCCTACTACTTCTGAGATCTTAATGATCGATTCATCCATCTCACCTAGTCCAAAGCTTCATCTCTCTACAAAAACAGATCTTAATGATAGATCTGTCCATCCTAACATGCCTTTGGCTTCATATTATTACAATTATGGGGATCTTGGTGATAGATCCCCCCATCTTGCTGGTTGTAAGGTTACACAAAAATATTTTGACTGGATCTGGGATGTAACTATATCTGTCCAGTCATGCTCATGGCATGGCCACTTGTTAGAGTGCCTTCTGCACGGCCAAAAATATGCCGGCTATACACCTGGTGAATTAGCTGTTGGTACCAGTGTGACCAAAATGTCCGGCAGAACCAGACTGTCCTATATTTATTGCTTTCCCACAGGCACTAGCAATGAAGTATACAGATACTATGAAATTGCATCAACACTGCCAAAGGGAATGATTTATCCTGAAATGGAAGCAGTCTGTGACAAGGAGACTAAAAACATGGTGAGTGTGAAGTTACTCCTGGGCAAGAGTCCCACTCTACTTTGACCACCATGGAGAGTTTAGTTTTAAGACTACTGTTGAGGATCTTTAGCAGGTGCATCTGGCTTTGTAATGCTCTCCATCCACTACCACCAGCTGCTTCCCGTTTGATAAAAACCAAGGAGATTAACAGTTGGCTGTCGGAACTTATCTGATACCTGGGGAATGCTAAGTCTTTTTTTTCGGAGCTAGATTTGAGGGGTAGCAGGCTTATACAATCAGGTAAAGGTAAAATATTTTTGACAAAAAAATAATTTACTAAAATTTGCTTTACTATAATCCCTCTAAATCGGTGTGATGTTTACCTGTTGATATTGCCAGATTACTTCATCCCAACCCCCACTGTTTGTTTCACTAGTATAGGCAATGTTCTGAAAAAAATGAAGGACACTGCTCATGGGCAAGGTATATTTGGGTTAGACCAGGTGCTTTCCAAAATCCTTCCAGTTCACCCAATGGGGGGGGGGGGGAATCCTATGATCAGAATATTTTTCATTGAGTTAAAAGACAACTGTGTAATAGTAAGATGTGTGTATTACATCATTAAAATTAGTTCCCTTCCCCGCACCTTTTAATGAAACTAGACAAAAGGCAGGCGCGTTTGGGGCTGATTTAATCAATTAATCAACCACATTCTCCAACTCAATGGGTTGTTGAAGTAGGACTGGCAAGTCTTTGAATTTGTTGTCCATTTGCATGTATATGGAGGACTCCTGCATGGGTCATTTTCTGTGTCCCAGATAAAAAAATTATGTCTGTAACATGTACAACTTTTGCAGTCAGTCCAAATCAGGACTTGTATATCAGGATATAGTCTTTCATTTTAACTACACTTGTAAACTATGGACCTTTTATTAAGAGCTTTAGTATTAGTGAGGGTTGTGTGATATTGACCTGTGTCAATGATGACAAACTTGTGCCAATAAATATGAATGTGACTGAGCCCTTTTATGATGCTGTTCAATCGATCTCATATTCATTATGTTGCGTATCAGAAGCAATACGGTGCCATTGTTTTTGCATGTGGTAAATATGGTGCCTATATTGTAACTTAACAAACAGAAAGTGTTTAAAGATGACATTTATATTTTTATAAAATTTTGATTTGTTGGACTAGATATATTAATATATTGTTTGTTTGGTACAGTTTTATGACAGTATTAATTCAGAAACTCAATATGAAAGCTATTGACTTGTGTGTGCTCATTTTAAATCAAATATTGAAAACAGCTAGAATGAAATCAATAATTTTGCTTAGCAGATCTTGCAGAAGATATATTTTATATTCCATTTGTTTCTTTTAAAATAGGCACACATCTTTATGACATTCTCTCTCTCTGTATATATTCACATGTTAATAGCATTTTGTTCTTTTTCTAACCCTTGTGAATATGTTAAGCCATCAGTAGAGGTCCTGTAACAATTGGCTGAAGCCATATTTCAGTTAAGCAACTCTTAACACAAATCAATACTTAATGTTGGATGTAAACATCAATTTCATTGGTACATTAGACCATGGAACAAGCATTGTGTTGTAGCTTTACCATACATTAAGCAGAATAGCTTTACAGATGCTGGTTAAAACTTGCTACATGGAAAACTCAAAATGGCTAACTCCTAACACAATTTATCATCAGCTGATTTAATTTGGCAAATACTGGCTGATGATATTGATGAAGAAAATGATCTTGAATGTTCTGAAGTATGTACAATTATTTGGGCCTGAAAATTGTTACTGGATATACCAGCGAGTAATTTTAGCCCAAAAATGAATTTGAATTGGACTCTGCTGTACTGGTCATCATGCTGGTCAACACCCAATGGAGTTGTATTTTGAAAATTCAATCTATAACTGGATATAATCAAGCATACAGACTAATTAAAGCTATTTTTTTGATGAACATTTTTTGCATTTGACCTCAGATGAAACAAATCTATATGCAGATCAGAGTTTATGGGTCAAGCTTGTTTCACAACAGAGGCATGCACAAGCAAATGGAAGCCTGTCACAAATTGAAACTCTTTTAGCAATGGTTATGGCCATGGGTGTGTTGCATAAATCTGATATCAGTTTTTACTGGGCAGAATATGTTATCAGTTTTTACTGGGCAGAATATGATATCAGATTTTACTGGGCAGAACATGATATCAGTTTTTACTGGGCAGAATATGTTATCAGCTTTTACTGGGCAGAATATGATATCAGTTTTTACTGGGCAGAATATGTTGTCAGTTTTTACTGAACAGATTATGTTATCAGTTTTTACTGGGCAGAATATGTTGTCAGTATTTACTGGGCAGAACATGATATCAGTTTTTACTGGGCAGAATATGATATCAGCCCCATTGTGTTAGGATATTTTTTAAACCATGTAACAGGTGAACATGTAATGAAAATGACAAGTGACTGTCTGTGTAAGCTGATGACTGACATTAATAAAAGAAATAACTAGAAAAATGCACATTTTTGTGAACATTTAAGGGCATAAGCTTTATTAGATGTTGTCAATTCAACACCTGTGAATTTTGCAACTTGGATTTAAAACGTAACAAATATGCATGTATATGGTTGAGCCATTAAAGAATAGTGTCTTTTTAAACAAATTTGAATTTTTTTTGGAAAGGAAATAAATTTAAAGCTGAAATATGAAATTAATTAAAAATTTTGTAAGTATTTGCACCAGTAACTATAGATATCATAAAGCTACCTACCAGTATGTGGTTTATAATAAAGTTGAGACTTAACCAATCAGTTTTTAAAAAAGGTTTTATGTAACCATTATGTACAGTAAGGAACATACATGGAATGTAAATGCAGAGTGCAATTTTTATTTTATTTCTCAAACAACTGACATAGGACGACCCTGTATTATAAACTTAAATAGCATATAAAGAGTTAATAATGAATAATGCCCTTTTCTATAAAGAACTTACCCTATCAATATAATATTGTAGGCCACTGTTTAATCTTTAATTTTTCATAAGGTCATTGATGAACATTTTATGAAACTAGAGGTGGGGACATTTGGTATTAGTTGGACTGAGTGAAATATTTAAAATAGCAAAATTGACAGTTTAAGAGATTCATCTATTGCTCTTTAAAAAATAGCTTACAGTTATGCCCCCAAAATATGACAACAGTGTAATGATAAAAGCTTCAAACACTCTTCAGTATTTATTTTTTGGATTTTTGTTGTTACAGAAAACTAACATGGTGGAGAGGTGTTTCAAGGTAATTGCTCTGATATCTGGTTTGTGATGTCCAGATTAGTGATGTTAATGTGTAGTTATAAACAAAAAACTAAAATGAAGGTAACTTTCTGCACGTAAATAACTATATTTTTTGCTATACATTCATGCAAATACAGATTTTGCGCCTGAACATCTTTCAAATAGGCAATCACAAAAAAAAATACGTTCTGAGTGGCTAATGATTATCTCCCTTTAATGTTATGATAGTCAATAGGAAAAGAAACCTTTTTTGTAGATGTGATTCCATACTTAATCCTGTCTTGTTCATATGATTCTTTATGCAGTTTTTAATTATTTTCCATCCACATGTTTTGATATTCATACTCTTTTTGTGTATAATGTATTATTTTGTTGATAAAATTTATACATTTATTTTCCAGAGGTGCAGTTAAGTGATTGTTTATATTTATAAACTTGCTATATTTGTATATTATTTATTTTTATGAAAAATGTTTTAAACTGAACAATATTTCTAGAAGATTACAGTAATGATGAGGATTGCCATATCGGATAGTAAATTATTTTAAAAATATCGAACTCTCTGTATTCTATTTCGTATTAGTTGATATCAATACAGATGACTGGTAGGCATGTTATTGTTGTGTTCTAATTGGAATTATTCATTTTGTAATAAGGAGTACATGTATACACAAGATGAAACAAGTGTATAATTATAATATGTTGATTTGATTATTCTTTTTTAAGCTTGGGGCCCCGCATGACCGTGTGGTTTAAAGTGCTCTCCATTACGGATCACTGCCATCTCACCTCTGTCTGCATGGGTTTGAGTCTCGGATTCGGCCAATGTGGGTATGTGAGAAAGATTGCCACTAGCTTCTCCTGGGTCGGTGGTTCTTTCCGGGTTCTTCCTACACCATTAATACTGGCCGCCATGTATAGCCTATCTTGTGCTGAAAAATGGCGTTAAACCCTACAACAACAACAACATGTACATATGGCATGCAGGTTTATTAGAAACAAGGGACCCACTTGTAATGCTTCTATATCTATCATCTCTCTAAATTTCTCCTAATTTTTGTGGGTTTTTAATTTAGTTATGTAGGGTTTTAAAAAAAAAACATAACTCTGTTAACCCATATCTGCCGACGTCAGAGGTGCCTGAATTATATCGATAATCTAGAAAAGATAGCAGTTTGACAATAGAATATTTTCATTACACGTAGATAACTGCTTTTTGGAAACTCGAACAAAATGTTAAAATTGATCAAAAACAAAAAATATATAACGTGAGGCAATTCATATCATGTATGATGCAATAACAGCTTCAGATTGCATCATTTATTTTTTGGCCTACAAAGCAAGCACTGTCCAAACCCAGTCATATATTTATTTATAGATCCAGTCAAAGATATATTTTAGTTATTTCTGGTTAAATTGAGATCCTTTCCCTTTAAAACTCTTTTATCCTCTGACATTCTCAAGTTAAGGGTCGTATTTACCAACCCAGTCTCGTAGCTTTAAAACAATAGCCAATCAACAATTGTAAGCATCATGTTCGTTTTCAGTGACACAGAATTAGTCACGTTTGACCACACTTATTTCGGAAGCATTTTGGCTGTAGACCAGTGTAATTGATTCTTTGTAATAACGAGAAACCAATTAACGTCTCATTAAAATCTGAACTTTGATTGCTTTGGTTTTACATTATTTCTCTTTATGTCTAGCCAGTTCTATTCAAAGAATAAGGTTTGACATCTGTTCTTGATTATTTTAAGTTATTCTTTCCACTGGTCATAGTAATTGGAATAGTGGCATGGACTGATTGTATGGTTAATACTAGTATTATAATACTTTCATAAGTTTATTATATCATCATTACTGTATAATAACTACAAGTTAAGATGATATTTGTCTGGATTACAAACTAGATCTGCATATAGATTGATGTCATTATGCCTGGCTGTCTGTTTGTTTGGATCAAACCCCTTGATCAACCGTTGTGTGCAGCTTAGTTTCCCGTACACTGCTTGCTGAAGGATCAGGTAACTTGATCTGGAAAGACACTAACCCTTTACATATAAACTGGTCTAACATGCATATATAGGGGTTTTTATGGTTTTTCAAATGGTTAATGGGTCAAAACGGACCGGTCCAAAAAGCGCAGTAACGGGTCAAAAAGGACCTGGACTGAAAAGGCCCAGGTCAGAAAGGACCTGGACGGAATAGCCCGGGTTAAAAAAGACAGTTTACAAGATCGATTATTAATAATAATAAGAAGAAGAAGCAGAAGAAGAAAGAAGACAGGTTTTCTGCAATACACATATCCACTTCCAGGTCAATGACATTTTTACATGTATTGTTAAAACACTGAGCTGCCAAATCTGAAGCACTGGTTAGTAATGATTAACACCTTGAAGAAATAAAGCACGGATAGCAAACAGAAGACCTTTGTCGATTACGCAAATTGTAGTACCGATATTACAAAAGTATAAGCGATCACCATGTAGTTTTCATGCCTCCTTTACCTGTTTTTGTATAAGATTTATTTAATATTCAGCAAACTTTGATAATCACAATTATGACGCAAATACAAGTATCTACAATCACAACTCTTTCCCACGCTTTTGGTCTCAACAGCACTTTACGTGTCATATGATTTTAACAGCTTTTTTTTAATGATTACCAAGACACTCCTTACTAAACTACCTCAGGCGATTATTTGTAAGCTTCTATAGGTCCAAAAATATCTATTACCATGGGAATGTGCACGCGCAGCAACAAATACTAAGATAAATACAACATGTAATACCTATGTAAATGGCAAAGTCTTTACAGTTGACACAGATTCAGATGCTTATGGATTTATTTGTACGCTAACTTTATTACAATCAAATTATTTTAATTTTTGAATTGTTTTACTAAACTACCTGTTGTGTTCAATTTGTCTCAGCGACACACAATATGTTTTTTGTAATTATTGTTTCATCTTGTTTCACTATAATCTGTTTTCTATACCCGTCTATAAATTTATTACGACTTATAAAAAAAAAACAAGCAATTTGTATAACGGCATATGTTCACTGTAATCATTGTGCTCGAGAAGTTAGGCCGCAACAGCATGCGATTGCTTGTGACGTGTGTGAGTTTTGGCAACATCGCACGTGCAGCACTGGTAAGTGCACTTTTAAATATATTCCTAAAGTTTCATATTAATTAAGACTATGCTTAAGATGTAAAGGTAATATACAATATTGCCACCGATATCAACTATGTTTGAAAACATATATGTGCTTTACCCTTGGAATTGGTTACCGTCAGGCATATTATGTGAAACAATCGTAATGCTTAAAACTCATGCTTATGCACTATATATATATATATATATATATATATATATATATTGTACACGTGTCACAATCTTCACATTCACTTTTATGTGGCAAATCTTCAATTGGAAATAATGGAGCACGGGTAAGCACATTTATTCTTACGTAATAGACCAATTCTTGAAGTCACAAAAACTGAAAGGAAACAAAGATGGTGGTGCAAGCCATTGCTAAAAAAACTTATCAATGCAACTTCAGCATATTGATGACTTTTACAACACTGGGCACACTAATTAAGAAACAGTTTTTTAGGTAAGAAAATTCTCTATTTACTACAATGAAGACAGTTCTCTTCTAATGATGACGATATCTAGCTTCATATGTTCAATTACATCTCGTATGACTTTTTGTCCTTTGCATGTTGTAAGTGTTCATCATCCAGAGTACGAATCGCAAACATTTATCGAAGAAGATTATATAATAAATTATTTTTCTAGGAATCGGTTTTACACGCAGCTAGGCCATGCAGAGAACTGAATCAGGTGTGATATAAAGCAACTAAAATATAAGAAATCATTTTTACCACGTATAACCAATGCGGTGATGAGTGAACACAAAAACAAGCCGACTAACCCAAATTTGTTGCATATATAAACATTTCAAATACAGATGATTTTTTTTCTCATAAAACTGATGGCGCTTATCCAGAAATGCTGCAGACAGGTCGTAACACTATCTTGTTCCTGATGAACGTTTATCGCGGGAAATTTTACATTTAACAAATATGCCTTAATCGTTTACAACAGGTTCCAGTGACCATAGATGTTACAGATCAAGACCAAGATGATCCAGTAGACTTGCCTTTCTTGGATTATAATTCCAGAATGCTCTCTGTCCTATTTGGTAGCCAATTATAATCCTAGAATGCCTTCTGTCATATTTGGTAGCCAATTATAATTTCAGAATGCTTTCTATCATAATTGGTAGCCAATAATAATTCCAGAATGTTTTCTGTCCTATTTGGTAGCCAAATATAATTCCAGAATGCTTTCTGTCCTATTTGGCAGCCAATTATAATTCCAAAATACTCTCTCATACTTGGTTAAATTCTGTTTATCAGCTTTAGAAATTAAAGAAGCTAACAGTTTTTTTTATTTTTAGTAATGGCAACTAAATGTAATAACTGATTAGCATTATTTGTACAAACTTGAAAGCCAATATGCTTTCTGTCAAATTTAATAAAATTCTGGTTTGCAGTGTTTGAGTAGTCAGTTAAAGATTGTTGCTGCATGCCACTTTTACTCCAAATTTATACAAATGCCTATCAAAGTTACTGCTATAATGGCATATCTTCTCTCTGAACACTTCCTACATGCTTTAGCCATACTTTAGATACCTAATGAAGCTCGAAATTTTGGGCTTTGACTGCCACTACACAGAGAGGGCCTGACACTTAGAGCTCTCTGTGTAGCCCAAAATGGAAAGGGGAAGGGGATACCTGCAGTAATAAAGCTGTATCAGCCTGTGCACGAGACCTGAGAGAAGGTGCAGAAAGCAGAACAAGGCAGTAAGGAGTGATATGATGCAGTGTACGACAATGGAAGTCCATACATCTAAATTAATATATAAAATAAAAGCCTTGTAAACATAGATGAACATATATATCATATGTACAAGTATACAGATAATGCCGAATTGTTTCAAAATGTTTTACCGTGTGTACCACTGATGAATCGTCTATTCTTGTTCAGAACATGCTGTTTAATCCGGACTACCTGATCTATGTGAAGACATCATGGGCCATACACAAGGTTATGGACATGGTGATAGCGAAAAGAAAAATTTATAGAGGCAGGTGTAAATGATGACATCATTTCTGTAAGGACCATGTGTCACGGCACAGGAGAAACCAGATGTTAGCATCGGTACCGGTATGTTAAAACTCTGAGGCTAGAATTCTCGCCGGCAAAATGTCTTAGGTGTCCAGCAAGCTTAATTGAAACAATCATAAAACTCAAGGCGCGCGGTTTTTCTTGCCAAAGTTGGTTACTTAACCTTGTTCACAGGTAAGTGGCGATTTCTTGATCAGACAAGGCATCGGCCAGTTTTATCGTAAACATCTTTGCCAGACGGTTAGGAAGGGCGATGTCGGATCATTAGGAACCAACCTCCAATCGGAAATGAGTTAGGCGTGCCAGACATTACAATCTTACGTTTAAATATATCCTCTTGAGAATCAACATTAGTAGTGTTTAAAATTTGGCGGAACAAATCAAGTAATAACCTACTCCTTGACCATTCGTAATGGCGGAATGTTTCAGAGAATAATCGGAAAGCTTCGAAACAAGTCAGTTATTATTTGCTTGATTGTTGTGAAATATTACTGCAAAGTAAATGTACTTTAATTATTACAGTATATCTATATATTTGAGTATATATAAAATCGACATTGTAGTTTGATTC